>JANKKI010000064.1:1800000-2375000 GCA_025175665.1 Cinchona pubescens
GATTAATTATGCTTTAATATAAGCAACATGTCTTATAGTAATATAAGATTCATGATTAACTATTCATAATAAGATTAATAAATGAACAAGCTACTATAAAATTTTTGACCTAAAGGAAATTAAATTTTTTAGGATACAAACAAAACTGTAGAATGAAAAATCGTGCACAACTTTATATTGCTAGCGTAACAGCGACAAAAATGTAGTAAGAAAATATTATGACTTTCTAATATATGCGATTTTGAAGTTATAGTAAACTCAACCAAATTATGATACGCGAATGATATGGCATTAAATTTTTTTGTTTGCATATGTAGAATAAATATATTAATATTTCAAGTTATTCGTTTATTTAAGAACATTATAGTATTAGTAATTACTAACAAGCTCATATTACGCTAATAAACAGGTATTTTTGTATTTAAAAGTTTATTTATTCTATAAATTGTTTAGACACATGTAAAAAAAAAAAAAATAGAGGTTGTAATCAAATCAATTAATGGTAGCATAATCGTTTAGCATTAACTAGAAATAATGGAAAAAAATTAAAAGGAAAAGGATAAGAAAGATAATAAAGAAATTGGTAAAAAGAGAAAAAAGAAAAATAAAATTATTAAAATAATAAGGGTAATTTTGTTCCAAAACATGAAGGAAGGGTGTTAAATATTTATTAAATAAGCTACAGATGACACACTGCAACTTTGGTGTAAATTTAGGAAAGTTTTCTGCATTTAGTCCAAAAAAAAAATGAAGAGTAGCATGTTTCTTAGTTTCTCTTTTTGTAGAGTTTTGGTTTGATAGGCACATAAGAAAGAGTGCATTGAGATTTCATTATTTGTTTGGCAAATGGTAGTCACTAAAGTACTAGTTTAATGCTCATCTCAATGACAAACAATTTACTTCAGTTATTGGAGATTGGGCTAAGTGATTACTAGTTCCCACTTCTCATTTATTATTTTTTTGGAGGTCACTTCTCAATTATGTTGATGGTGAAAGAGAATTATTTACAAAGTTCTAAACCGAACAAATTACCGTAGTTGAAGAGGTCGATTGATGGTTGAAATAAATATAGAGCAATTATGACAACGAATTACAACTTAATTGATAATATACCTTTTTTAGTTTAATGATTTTCTCCATTTAGAAAGAAATGGAGGAATCTTATTTACCTTTAAAAATTAAAGTTTTTAAAATATTTTCATAATTCAAATAATGCTTTATATAAATATTCTAAAAAAAATCAAAAGAAAAATAATAAAATTTTATCATTTGGTTAAGTAATTTTATTTGTCATTAAAATTTGAAAATTCATACACTGTCTAAATGTGACACATAATTCAATGATGAATTTTTTTTCGAATGAATTGAATTTAGAATATGGTGATCTATTTAGTGAGATAAAACTAATGATATGTTTAAATTATTTTCATAAGTTTAAATTATTTAAATATAAGTAAATGGACCAAGAAATGGAGAGAAAAAGTGGAGAGAATCTAAATCCCTCAGCTTCTTATGATTTATAGATTATAGGTTCAAGTGACCAAGGGAGTTAGATGGAAATACATTATAGATCCTCTAACTTGACAGAAGACCCTCAAATGACAAGAATCTTTCCCAATTATGGATAAATGGAAGAACTTCAATTTACTCTTTAAAAAAAAAAAATGTAAAATATTTTAAAGAATAAAACTTTTCATAATTTAGATCATTATGTAAATGTCTTGAAAAGATCATAAAAAAAATAGCAAAGTTTTACTGTTCGATAAAGAAATTTTATATTTCATTATGGTTTGAAAATTCTTGAACTATTCAATTTGACATGTAAGTTCAACAGTAAAATTTTTTTCCAAACAAATTTATTTTTGGATAAAATGATCTACTCAATAAAATAAAAACTAACAATCAAATAGACAATTATTCTTCACATGCGATAGAACATGCTAAAAATCATGTAGAACAAATCATATATCATAGACAGATAACAAAACAGATAACCATAGATTCTCAAGGCATAATGTACATGTGTATCGGTTACTGGATCCTTTACGAACTATTATACTCGCTAATCAAATGCCAAATAGAACTAGTCTATTGGACTACAAAAACAGAGGTAGAAATGATAACAAGTTCTGACAGATCTACCAGAGTCACCATGATCTAAGCATATAGAATACAGTCATACGTCATACGTCATATGCAACAAACGAATCAGATGCATTCACTAGCCATGTACATTTGTAACATATTCAGAAGGCTCATGCATTTCAAGTTAATGAATTTTAAATAATAACATACTTTATATTTGCAAAAGGATTTCTAACACGTTTTCAAAATAATGAATAGCAACATGAATCACTTACCTTGGTCCTTAGACCCTAAACACATACCATAAATTCTCAATTTAAAGAATACAATAATTATTAAAATATCATGTTCCCTTTACTAAATGAAAATGATTATTAAAATATCATGTTCCCTTTACTAAATGACCTACTGATGATCTAACAAATAAGTGATAAGGTGGATACCAGTTTAAATCTTATTCCAACTATCACTAAGTTATCAAAATATCACAAGTATACAAAATAGCACATAGAATTCTAGCATCAAAGCCCTTTAATTAGACCAACTTATTAAACACATTCCATTGATAATGTATAATAATACACATAGCAAATTCGACCAACTAATTTTCATTATTTAGGTCAAAATATCTAATTAAACAATTCATAAGTATAGTTCGAACAACGTTCCATATTTGACGCTGTTTAGTTAAACTAGTATATATTGAAAAATATAAATCTTGTAGATATGATATTTAATACCGTTAGAAAATATATTCAAAATGCTAAAAGTTTCATATCCGTAAATTACTTCTTTGAACATCTTAATTTAGTGATAAAATTTTAGATTTTCATATAGGTAGAATTTAGGAAAAATACTATATTTTGGGATATAGAAATTAGCAAATTATGCATTTTATACCGACAAATTAATTTTAATCATCTACAAATCAGAGAAAGCTTATTTAGACTTACTGCTCTAAAATATACAAAATTAGTCATGAATATATTCATCACATTAAGCTATAACATTGTCTTCCAAATTACACCAGTTTTACAAAAGTTCACATATATTGAATCGAATTAGTTTATTTTTTTTTTATAGTTTTAGCAATTATTCAAAGGGCCAAACTCTTATGAAGAAGTCAACTTCATATTCTAAATACAACATACTCAAAAATTACATACAAGACAGGACATATAAATTTTCAGGACGTAGTCATAGGCAACTTCCAAGACTTTCTATAATTAATCTACAAGTGCCCAGAACGCAATTTTTTATTTGAAAAGAATGAAAATAAATTGCTAGAAACTAGTTTCATTTATAATAAACAGCAACTCAATCTAAATATTCTACATTAATCTAAAGGCTTTTACTATAGATATACTATTGTTTGCTATCACTTTAGTTATGGGTTTACATTGTTTTTATCATGAATTTATCCTATTTAAAAGATCTGATCAACATATTAATTATACAAGTCTTTAAAATAGTCATCCTTCCGAGGGTCAGATTTTTCATCCTCCAAGATCATCTCACTTCTCTAAGGGTAAGCATAAGTCTTTGCAAGTAAAGTTTTTTACAAGTTACGTCTCCCCCAAAGAGTGAGAGTCATCTTTTGAGGGTCAAAACTTTCATCCTCTAAGATCACCTTACCTCTTCGGAGATAAGTATAAGTCTTCACAAGTGAAGGGTTCAACTGGCTAAGTCTCACTCCAAGAGTGAGCCTCACCCTTCCGAAGGGTAAAAAATCTCAACCTCCAGAATCATCTCACTCCTTTGACAGCAAACTTAAATCTTCCAATGTAAAAGTTTCTCAAGCCACATCACCCCTCCAGGGACAAGCCTAAGTCTTCCAAAGAAAAAAGCTTCTCAACCTAAGTCTCAATCCCAAGAATGAGACATACCCTTTCGAGGGTTGAAAACCTCATCCATTGGGATCATCTCATCCATCGGGACGCAAGTCTAAGTCTTCCCAAGTAAAGTCTCCTACAGAGCATCTCTCTAAATCTTACCCCAAAAGTAAGGCTAAACCTTCTGACGCTAAAAAATCTCAACCTTTGGGATTATTTATTCCCTACAAAAAACAATAGTCAAAGATCATTCTCTAGAGTAGGCACTATCCTTCCCGGTCTCAAAACAAAGGCTAACACCTTGAGGGATGAATATAATTCTTTTCTAGGAGAAAAATTTCCTATATTAAGCATGCTCAAAAGAACAACCCTTACTCCTCTAGTGGCAAAAACAAATTCATCTAAGAGAGTTGTGCCTGGATTAAGTTTGGTCCCAGGACCAAAATTTTACCTAGGAGATTTATGCCCAAGCTTACCCTCCGGGGGTGAAAATAAGCTTTTCCTAGGAGAAGAAGTTTGATGACTCTAGTAAAATAGAGTTATTTACATCTAAATATAGCATTTTGTTGGTAAAAAATCCGAATTTTGATGTTTATTTAAGTATTTTAGTTAATTTTTATATTATGTGTTTGCATTTTTACTCTTAGAGAATATTATTAGAGGAAATTTTTATTAAATTTTAGTCAATTTAGTTTTTTAATTAGTGTAATATTATGCAGAATAAGACTTGGAGTTAGAAGTCAAAATGAGCAAAGTTTGAGGACAAAAAAGAGAATAGAGAAGTATTGAAGAATTTTGCTGAAACAGTTCGATGTCACAACATCAAGGCTAAATTTGGCTAATGTAACTTCAGTTCGATGTCACAACATCGAGGCGCATCTAGCAAATGCATTAATGGCATTTTTATAAATTTTGGCTACCAAATTTTAAGATTAACTTGTGTAATACTCTAACTATATATAGACTTTTAGTAGGTATTAGTGCACACACTACAGTGGAGCAGTTAGATTTTCATATAGTTAGTAGTGTAGTTATTGTAGCTTAAACTTCAAATCTTTTTAGTTTAATATTAGTTCTCTTTCAATTTTCTTTAGATATTGTCTTTAATTTCTTGCAAGTTTAAAATTTGATTAGATAGTTTTAGTGGGTTAATATTTAGCTACAAGTAGATATAATTTTTACTTACTTTCTACTTTAATTTCTTGAAAATCCCTTTACTTCCAATTCAAGCTTTCTGAGTAAGTTTTAGATTTCTTCCAATTTTTGTGATTTTTAGTTAAACAATTTTCAATTACTTGCTTTAATTTATAGTAATTTTCATTGGCTTTCTTTCATTAATCTAAAGATCCAAAAATATTTAGTTTAAAATTGGTATTATTAACCAATTTCATTAGGTCAATGATTGTAGAAAATGGAATTTACTTGTTTTGCGTACTTTCTATTTGCTTTCCTTAGACAAGTTAGATTTAGTTGTCTTCCAATTCTAGTTTATTTTTAGTTATTCTCGTTAATTTAGGAGTAATTTTACTTGCTTTCCTTTTCCTACTTTCATTTACTTGCTTTCTTTAAATTAGATTGGGTAAACCTTTAATTAGTATGTCTAGTTGCTTCCTTTAATCACTTTAGTAGATAAAATAGTCTTTAATCTTAATTTGCTTGGTTGTTCAATTCATAGAATGGCTTTGAGTAGAATTAGTACTTGCTCTCTTTATAAATTGCCTCACTATACAATGGCCCTTAAATCTTGATAATTGTCAACCAACAATCCTCCTTGGAACGATACCCATTTCCACTATCTAGTCCCTTCCCCGTATACTTGCGGGAGTGTGGGTAGAAATTAGTAAAAAGTGAAGTTTATTACTTGTTTGAATTCTTAATTGATTTTAATTCTACCTAGCACATGAACAAGTTTTTGGCACCGTTACCGGGGATTGTACTTAGTATATTGTCAACATTGAGCGCTTTACGGGTCGTATAGGTTAGGCACTTTTTATTTCTTTAGTTACTAATTGTTGTCTTTCATTAGTAGTTGTTAATGTTGGTGATCTTATCTTGTGAATTGATTTGGCACTTGTGACTAAGTACTTGAATTTACTCTTTATAGTGTATGGTAAGAAAGGACAAAGAACTTTTGGTTTGTTTAGATTACAAAAGACAGAAGGAACTTAGAGAAATATGGAAGCCAAAGAAGAATCCAAAAAGAGCTGAAAAGAGTGGAAATAGCTAACCTCAACCAAAATCAAAGGAATTTGAATAATGAGAATGATGAACAAGAAGAAGTTATAGGTAATCATGGAATAGGTGGCTTTGGAAATGGAAATGGAATGAACATATATGACCATCCTTTGAGAGAGTATGCTATGCCTAATTTTGATGGGGCCAATTCAAGTATCACAAGAATGCCCATAGAAGTAAATAATTTCAAGAGAAAACCCGCATGACTTCAAATGTTGCAATCACACGCTATGTTTAGAAGAGGTCCTCATGGAGATCCTTACACTCATTTGATGAACTGTGAGGTGATATTGGAAATATTCAAATTCAATCATGTACATCCGGATTGCGTGAGGATGCGAGTTTATTCCTTCTTATTGAGGGATAGAGCAAAGGCGTGGGTTCAATCTCATGCTCAAGGCACTTTCACTACTTGGAATCAACTAGCACAAGAGTTCTTGACAAAGCATATGTATAAGGACTGTCCACTATCAAGGACCTCCAAGTTGCGTAATGATATCACGTCTTTCAAATAAGATGTTGGTAAAAGCCTATATGAAGCTTGAGAACGCTTTAAAGAGTTGTTGAGGAAATGTCCTCACCATGCCATCCCGCTATGGTTGCAATTCAAACATTCTACAATAGGTTGGCACAAGAAACAAAGTCTATAGTTGATGCGTCCGTCAATGGTTCCATTTCATTCAAAACACCGGAAGAGACCCAAGAGTTGCTTAACTAAATGGCTTCAAACTACTACTATCATGGGCCTATTACTCATTCGGTGGTGCAACAAGAAGTCAACCAAACCAATATTCAACAAGATAGCACGATGAATTTAAATCTTAATGATGCTTTCCTTGCCTAACAAAACATACTTAAGAATGTTATGAACAACTTTACAAGAGCGTTGGAGAACTTTGGAAAGCCAAGAATCGTAAGTGCCATTGGCTCATCATTTCAACCAAATTTGATTTGTGACTTTAGGGTCTGTGGTGGGGGACACTCCAATGGATAATGTGAGGTTCCTATGGGTGGAAATGAGCAAGTCCACTATGTATCAAATCAATCTTCATCTTCAAGGAAATCACAAGGAGCTTATGGAAATACTTACAATCCTTTATGGAGAAACCATCCCAACTTCTCTTGGAGCAACCCAAATAATCAACAAAATCCTCCATACCAGCATAATCTTCTACTTCAAAACCAAGCCCCAAGTTCCTCTTCTAGACTGTATCAATCTCCACACCAAAGAAACTTCCAAGCCAATTCATTTCAACCTCCATCTAAGTCTCAATTTCAATAACAACAACCAAGACCTCCATTCCGACCTTCTAATTTTTCCCCAACTTATGTATAATAACCAATTTGCTTCAAGTGAAAATGCATATGAAAATGGTTAGAAAAGAGAGGCAGAGTACTTTAGAAGAGAATTGAAAAGAGAAAACAGGGAAAGAGAAGGGCAAAAAAAAAAAAAAAATAAAAACTATGAAAAGTTCTTTGAGAGCATCGACAAGAAACTTGGAAATTCAATTAGGACAATTGGCAAGAGTGAACAATGAGAGACCTATGGGGTCCCTTTCAAGTGACACCATTATGAATTCAAAGGAGCAATGCCATGCTATAACTTTAAGGAGTAGAAAAGAATTAGTGGTGCTAATGATAAGAAAAAGGTGGATATAGAAGATGAGAAACAAAAATCAAAGGTAATTGAGGATGAAATGGAAGTTGTTGGGGATGAAGACAAAAAGGAAAAAGAGGATAAAATCAAAGTGTCCAAGAAGAAACAATTGGAAGAACTCTTGAAGTTGGACTTATCGGAAAATGTTCCATTCCCTAAGAGATTCATTGATCCAAGAAAGGAGGAAAGAGAGAAGCAATTCTACCAATACTTGGATATGTTTAAAAAGATTAATGTCAACACTCCTTTAGTAGATGTACTCACCAAGATGCCCAACTATTCTCATTTCATGAAAGATATTTTGGCTAGAAAATCGAGAAATGAGATGATGATGAGAAAGTATGCCTTGATGCTAATGTAGTGCCATTTTCCAAAGAAGACTACCCCCTAAACTCAAAGATCTTGGTAGTTTTTCTAAACTGTTGAATATTAGTGGTAAAACGTTGCATCGATCACTTTGTGATTTGGAAGAGAGCATTAATATTATGCCTAAAGCTATTTATGACAACTTGGGAATTACTAATGCTAAACCAACTAGAACCCTTCGATTGGCGAATTTGTCCGAGCAGAAACCGTATTGTTTGTTGTAGGATGTGCTTGTATAGCCGGATAGGTTTGGTATTCTCAATTAATTTCTTGGTATTAGATACTAGTGAAGGAAATAAGCATCATTGATCTTGGGGAGACTATTTTTATCAACCGCTCATGCATTAATTGATATCAATAAAGGGAACTTGATTTTACAAGTTGAAAATGATTTGGTTGAGATTGATGTTTTTGATTATAACGATAATATATCTCAATTTTTGATAAAAATTGCTCTAGCTACACATCATTCTTTGAATTCTCTTGTTGGTAGGACAATTGAAGAGCATGTCAATGTGGATGATAGGAAAGTACTCAAAGTGGTGAATCGAACAAAGAAAGATACGAAAGTTGAATTGAAGAAAAAACCACTCGATGATGAGTGGAGTATGATGAATGATCAAGAGATTTGTGCGACACAAAATTGTTGACAGCAAAAAGTGGAAAAGTCATAAGAAGAAGAAGAAATGGTTTGAAGAACAATTAGATGTCATCATTGGAGCACTAGTTTTTGCAAAGGCATGGAAGGAGGAAAAATTCAAGTGAATAATGAGAATCGAACTTTAAAATTCGAGAAGAATGGTGTTGATGTTTTTCTTTGGAAACCAATGGAAAAAGGTGGCCAACCACCATCAAGGACTCACACATGATCAATCATTGCCATGATCAATCTAGTGACTATAAAAGAGCGCTTCTTGGGAGGCAACCCAAGTGTTTATGCTTAATTTTGGAGTTAATTTGTGTTTAATTTGCAATTTAATGCGATTAAGTTCAAATTAGGTTTTAAAGTTTTACTGTTAATTTCAATAATTGGAGCTCAGAAATGGATGGAAATTGTCTCTAATATTTGTATTTTAATGTTATTGGGTGATGATAAGATGTGGCTTAAAGTAGGAAAGAAGTTAAAAAATTGGCTAAATGTTGAATTTGAACTATACAAAAGTTTGGCTCTATATCGTGACATCAACCTCAAACTTTTACAAATGCAAAAAATTGAACCTCGTTTCCATATCGCGACATTAGATTTGATGTCGCAACACAGAGGCATGAGTGGGGCACATGACACATTCCGTGTCTTGACATTTGAATTTGATGTTGCGACATCAAAGTGCTGATTCGAAATTCAAATTTAGTTCGATGTCGCAACACCAAAAGTGATGTCATGATGCCAATCAGGAATGAAAGCGATGCCCATTCGACTTCGAACAGAATTAAAAATGGTTCAACTTCTTCTTCTTATTCTTCTTCCATTGCTTTCCTAAATCAACCTTCAACACCCTCAATTCATCTCCTCAATACATATTCTTCATCAATTGCTCACAAATTGTGGACTTTTCAAAGGATTTACGAAGGTTCAACTGGAGGTTCTTCATCAACAATTCAAGGATTTTTCTTCAAAACATGGGTAATATCTTGAAATATTTATGTGCTTAGGCCTGTGAGAATTTAAATTGTGGAAAATTTTGGTTGAATTATTGGTGATTATTTGGATAATTAATATTTTGAATTATTGGCCATTTTTGAGCAATTTGTGGAAAAATTTAGTGTGATTTTTTGTGGGAATTACTGTGAATCTGATTGTGATTCATTTGGAGATAATTTCTATTGGAGAATTTCATGATAATTGCTTGAAGTTTATCGTGTTGGGACTATTTTAATTCATTGATAATTGTTCACTATTTCGTAATCGTTGACTATTTTTGGGCTGATAAAATGACGAGGAAAGTTTATGGAAGTGCTGAGAGTAGAGCAAGAATTTTGAGAGGTAGGGAAGAGGGAAAGGCTCAAGAAAAAGAAAGACGGTGATGAGGATGATTAGAAAGGAAAGGAATGATAGCTTATGAGACATCAAGAAGAAAAAGATTTTCTTTGATAAGAATTTTGAGATATTTTCAAACATTTTTACTCTTATTTCTTAGTATTTTAGTAGTTTATTATATTTTATTCTTTTAGATATTTAATTTGGATAATCTACTTTTGATTAGATTTGCTAAGGATCTTAGGCTAATTCCAAGTTACTTCTTGATATTGAATATTGAGTTTTGTCCCTTTGGACTTCATAGTTGAATACTAAGTTTGATACCTATTGTATTCTTAGTTGATGTATGCCTTAGAGTGGTGATAATGGCTAAGGGCCTTAAGATGATGTCATGTAGATTATTATTGATACTTAAATGTTGGAAACGATGACTGTGAGTTTGATTGATGATCGTATGGCGTGGCTTGACGTGCTCTTGGTGGTGTCACTTAGTGGTGTTCCTTTTTAAGATTGTGTCATGGTTTATGTTATTTTTGTCTAAAATTTGTTTTTGTGGGTTTGCATTGGAATTTTGGCTAAGTGGTAGGATGATTTTACTCATTAATTAGAATAAACGAGTCAAGTTTGGGGGTGTTTACTTCCTATGTCAGGAATAGTTATTTAATGTTTGTATGTGTGTTTGATGACTTTTGGATAGAAAATTGATCAATATGGTACTCGATGATGATATTTAACTTGTACTATTATATGATTGAACTTTTTGAATTGGACATTTCATGAATTTAATTATATGTGAGTGGTTCTTTTATAATATAAGAATTTTAAAATTTTGGTATTACTATTTTCAGGAAGAGGTACTAATATTTTGGGGAAAATTTACTTGAAATATTATTTTTGATCAAATCATCAATATCTCTTTGTACAAGGTATCTTTTGGAAAAATTAGGTTAAATGGAATAGAAGGAAATTAGGACATTTTGTATGATTGCAAAGGGAATGTTGACTCATCTAATCTGTGAATAATTGGTATTAGATATTAATTTTAGGTACATTCTACTCCTCTTCCTTAGTTTAGGGCCATGCAAAAAAAATTACATTTAGTAATAAGTTGAGTACGGGATTCTGGTATGTACCCATGTTTCTCCGAAATAAGCCATTAGAGTAGTAATGAGGCAAGTATGGGATTCCGTCATATACCCACGTTGTTTCTTCGAAGTAAGCCATTTGGATTTATGATTTAGAATACCAATAAGTTGAGGGGAGAATGTTTGTAATACATATTATTGATATCATACTACTCATTCCTTAATAGGTTAAAGTTTCCAATTTGTGTGACATGTGCATATAGGTAGATTCCTAATCTTCTACTTCCATGTGACCTCGTCGGGATAGTTGAACAACTTTTTAATATTTGTGATTTGAGAAAAAAATGATGTTTTGAATGAATAGAACTCAATAGTTGGGAATATTTTTGAGAATGATTAATGCTTAGTAATTTGAAGTCTTGTGTAGTAAATGAACTTTTGTTTTTTGGGAAAATTCAAAAATTTGGATTGACTAATTGAAATAGTTCAATTGTCATATAATATTTGAGATCTCTTGAGAGAATTACTTATTGATCATAAGTACATCCATTGTTCATTCGTTGTTTAGTTTTTTTTTTTTTTCTAGGCATTAGTTGTTTAGTTATATTGGTAATGTACCTGTTAATTAGTTAGTAAGCTTCTTTTTATTTCTTTGTTTTGCTCAGGACTGGCAAAATGCTAAGTTTGGAGGTGTGATAACTCTAGCAAAATGCCTAAATCATAGCATTTTGTTGGTTTAAATTCTAAATTTTGGTATTTATTTTAGTATTTTAGTTAATTTTTACATTATGTGTTTGTATTTTTATTCTTAGTGAATATTATAAGTTTTTATTGAATTTTAGTCAATTTAGTTATTTAATGAGTTTAATATTATGTAGGTTAATAATTGGAAGTTGGAAGTCAAAATGAGCAAAGTTTGAGGACTAAAAAGAGATTATAGAGAAGAATTGAATATTTTTGCTGAAACAGTTCGATGTCACAACATGGAAATCGATGTCACAGACATCGACGCGGAATTTGGATAATGTAACTTCAGTTCGACGTCGCGACATCGAAGCGCGTCCAGCAAATGTATTAATGGAATTTTTATAAATTTTGGCTACCAGATTTTAAGTATTAACTTGTATAACACTCCAACTATATATAGACTTTTAGTAGGTGTTAGTACACACACTAGAGTAAAGTAGTTAGTAGATTTCCACATAATTAGTAGTGTAGTTAGTGTAGCCTACACTTCAAACCTTTTTAGTTTAATATTAGTTCTCTTTCAATTTTCCTTAGATCTTCTTTTTAATTTCTTGCAAGTTTAAATTTTGATTAAATAGTTTTAGTGGGTTAATCTTTAGCTACAAGTAGATATAATTTTTACTTGCTTTCTACTTTAATTTCTTGAAAATCTCTTTACTTCCAATTCAAGCTTTCTTAGTAAGTTTTAGGTTTTTTCCACAATTTTAGTGATTTAAGTTAAAAAATTATCAATTACCTTCTTTAATTTCTAGTGATTTTCATTGGGCTTTCTTTTATTAATTTAAAGATCCAAAAATATTTAGTTTAAATTTGTTTTATTTACTAATTTCATTAGGTCAATAGTAGAAGAAAATGGAGTTTACTTGTTTTGCATGCTTTCCTTAGGCAAGTTAGATTTAGTTTCCTTACAATTCTAGTTTATTTTTAGTTATTCTAGTTAATGTAGGAGTAATTTTACTTGCTTTGTCTCTTACTTGTTTTTATTTGCTTGCTTTCTTTAAATTAGGTTGGGTAATCCTTTAATTAGTGTGTCTAGTTGCTTCCTTTAATCGCTTTAGTAGATAAAATAGTCTTTAATCTTAATTTACTTGCTTGTTCAATTCATAGATTTGAGTAGAATTAGTATTTGCTCTCTTTACAAATTGCTTAACTATACAATGGCCCCTAAATCTTGGTAATTGTCAACCAACAATTCTCATTGCTGAATGATACCCGCATCCATTATCTGCTACCTTCCACATATACTTGCGGGCGTGTGGGTAGAAATTAGTGAAAAAGTGAGGTTTATTACTTATTTGAGTTCTTAATTGATTTCATACGAAAAAGTTTCTTGGTCAAGCATGCTCCAAAGAGTAATCATTAATCCTCCGGGGGTGAAAACTAAATTTACCTAGGAGATTTGTGTCTATTGTAACCTTGGTCCCAAGACCAAAGTATAATTGGGAGAGTTGCACATAGGCTAACCTCGGTATCAAGACCATGGTGTGCCTCTACGAGGGCAAAGATAGAATCACTCCATAGTTTGAAAACCATGGTGTGCCTTCCAAGGGAAAAGATAAATTCACCCCATGGTCTCAAGACCATAGTGAACCCTCTGTGGGCGAAGATAGAATCATCATATGATCTCAAGACCATGGTGCACCCCTTCGGGGGAAAAATAAAATCACCCCAAGGTTTCAAGACCATGGCTCATCCCTCCGAGGACAAAAACAATTTATACCTGGGTTAAGACTTTGTTATCAAACCCTTAGTACTATGACCTTGGTCTTATCCCTCTAGGGGCGAAATTTTTTTTACCTAAGTGTGTATGGGTTAAGCTTGGTTCCAAAACCAAGGGATACCCCTTCGGGGACGAAAAATTTTTTACCCAAGTATGAAGGCAATAGTTTGACAAAGCAACTTAGTCACTTGAAAAATTTTCAAGGAAGGCAAAGGCGTATAGAAGAGCACTTGAATCAAAACAAAAGCACAAAGTAGCAAAGAGAATGTATAATATAATTGATGGATAGCTATAATTGCATGGGTGAAGTTGGTACAAAAAAGGCATTTAAGTCCATGTCTAAATTATTTACACCCTTTCCACACGAAGGTTTAAGAGCAATATCCGATGTCCATACTTTGCTCTCAAACATTAACCAAATCCATCATTATTCTCAAGAACATCCAAGGTGTCATTGGGTTTGGAGACTCTACTACTAATTTATCCTCATATCCTAATTGTTACAAGACATAAGAAAGGGATTCAGATGAAACAGTAGTAAAGACTTGGTCATTACATAGATTCACAATCACTGCAGCCTTTGATGAATCTCTTTTTGAAGGATTGAGATGACATGACAAGGAGAAACTATAGTTTCTTCCACTTTGGGGCAGTTGGCTACCTCAAGTGTTTCATCAACCAAAATGATATAGTAGAGTTGGGTGCTGTGATAGAGTTGACTGATGTGGTAAAGTTGGGTGCTGTGATAGAGTAGACTGATGTGGTAAAGTTGGGTGCTCTGGTAGAGTTGGGTGCCATGATAGAGTTAGGTGCTATGACAAAAGTTGGTTTGTAGACCATTTTGCTCATCTTAGAGCTCAAGTGAAATTCCAATTTGTAGCTTCAACTTAAGGTCTCAAACTCAAGCTCCACCCTTAGGCTCCATCCTCAAGTACAAACCCAAGGTTCAACCTCAAGGTCAAGCCTAAGCTCAACCTCAACCTCAACCTCAACCAACCAAAACCTCAACAATCAAGCCTGAACCTAAAGCAGAAGCCCTAGGGTTCAACCTCAAACTCAAGTCAAAGGGTCAACCTCAAGCTCAACCCAAGGTTCAACCACAAGCTCAACTTAAGGTTTAACCTCAAGTTCAAACCTAAGTTTTAACCTCACGGTCAAGCCTAAAGCTTACACCTCAAGCTCAAGATAAGTCTCAACCTCAAGTTCAAACGTAAGGTTCAATCTCAAGCTCAATCCTGAGGCTTACACCCCAAGCTCAATTTAAGCCTCAACCTGAAGTTCAAACCTAAGGTTCAAAATTTGGCTCCAGTCAAAATTTTATCAACTCTGGCCAAGACATAGGTCGAAGAGCATCGCATTACTCTTAACCCGGATAAACATGACTTGAGAGGGGGGAACAAATGATGATACGTAAATATACCACCCAATGGCAAGCGGATATGTGGCAAGATGGTCAAAGTGGTCAAGTATTCATGAGGACATTTTGGTCGTTTCTACCTAAACTCAAGGCTAATGGTCATATGGACCAAAGACTTTTAAGGCCCTCGTGGGCCAACTGTTAGGCTTTTGGCCCATCAATTATCCAAACCCTTCAAGTACTAGTACAAATAGCAAATGTATAAGGTTGATTTAAAGAACACACATTCTCATAACTTCATCTGCTACTCTTAGCTTTCAATTTTTCTCTATTTTCCTTTTGTCATACAATTTTTGACTTAAGCGTTGGAGCCTATTCCAGGGGACAAAGACTTGTCGCTCTTGTTCTTTGTCTCATGTGTTCGATCGTAAGTACAGTGCATCTATTATATTGCATTGGAGGAATTGTGATGCTCAGACTTCTTAGGACTCAACACTAAGACTCAGAATATTTTTAGCATCAACAATTTGGTTGTTAAAAGTTAAAACACCATGTTAAGCAATAAGTTGTCTAAAGACGAATAAGGAAAAGATTAATTACAAGGAACCTTTGAGACTTGAGGTAAATTACAAGAAATTTTGAAATTTGTCTAATCTTCAAATTACCCCGGACACTGTATAATTTATAAATCTACAATCCAACCATTTATTTGAGTTTTTTTTTTTTTTTTTTTTTGTAAAGTGGGTGAAAAGTTAAAAACCTAATGTTGTGTTTGGATGGAAGGATTTGGGTGGATTTGGATTTCATAGGTTATTCAAACAAGTTAAGGGATTTATTAGGAGATTTGAAATTCAATAACAAGTGAGAGTGCGATTTTAATAGTTAAATGAGTAAATTTCAAATTCAAACAAATTTCTATTCATTTCAAATCTTTCTTATAATTCAAATCCACCCATCCAAAACACAACCAAAGGAATTTGTGTAAAAAGTTAAAATACCACTAAGTTTAGGAACTATCAACCGCCCAGAAACCCCATCTCCTTTGAAGGGAGAGGTTGTACTTTATGTTAAAATACATAACTAATTTGATTAAAATAATCCTTTAAATCAAATTCTTTTAACACCAATTACCAAAAAAAAAAAATCTTTTAGCACCTTAATGTTCATTTAATAGAATATTTAATAGCTATTGTTTCACTTTAACTCAAACATTAAAGAAGTGGATTGTAAATATGCAAACCAAAAGAGATAACTGAACATTAGCCAAACCACAAGGGCTTCGTTGGCAATTACCCCATCAAAAATGGAAATCTCAATTGTTGGCGTATGTGACACTGGCACATGTATACGGGAAATACTTAGGCATACCTGATTTTTGACTCCACTTGTAGATCCTGTAGTGTAGGACATCAGCTGATGTAAAAAAGATTCTATAAGATTTAATCTCGACAGCAAAGTTTACAGGTGGGGCCAAAAATCGGGTCCATATAAGTTTTTTCCCATATACACATAAGTCATGATCAGACACCAAAAGTATCTCTATGAATTGAATCCAATTCCCCATCAATAAGAGCATCATCCTTTCAAGCTCTTGAACTTGTCTCAAAGTTCATTCTTCAAATTCATTTCCTTCATTTATTGCCAACCAAAACCCTCATCATCAAGTCCCACAACTGCTACATAGTATAAACCATATTGTAAGAACATACCTTCTATCCCTATTTCCCTTCTTTGTTGGTTGTTAAAGAAATAACCAAGGTTTCAAATTCTGAAGCTAATTCAATCGGCAATGGAACTGATGAGGGTATGCCATGCACATAAAATTTTTTTAACTTCTTTCTCAAAATATTCCCTCTTTTCATGAAAATATTTGCTTTTGTATCTTCTTTTGAATTTTGTCATTAATTACATATATGTTTTCCGATGCAGGAGTAGGACACGATCCAAGCGCTCTATAGATGTTATGTTCTTTGATATTAATAAGGATGGAATTATTTATCTTTATAAACTTTTCAAGGTAATTTGTCCCCTCATTTTTATTAAAGTATAAAATCCCACACCAGTTAGTCAAATGTTCCTAACTGATTAGTTCAATTGTTTATTAATTAGTCCAAGTGCTCTACAAAAGTATGTTATGCATGATCGAGTGGTTTAACTTTCTTAAATTGGTTCAATCAATATTTTGTTAATTCAAGCAAATAGGAAGAAAATGGAATTTGTCCTTCAATTCAATGGGTATTAGTTGTTTTCAGGAAAAGATATTTTCTCCTTTGTTCCCAATTGAGGTAAAAACATCAAAGAGGACAGCATGGAACCAATTTTGGGGTCTCTGACACTGAAGGAAGGTATTATATCTTATGCTTTCTGTTCAGTTTAAAGAAAGGGTGACTCATTAACACACATCTAGAAGAATCAATCCATGATCTGTCGTCATGTGGACATTTCCTAATAATAAGCATTGTTATTATTCTCATGAGATAATGGAGTTAGAAGCCGTGTTTACTTTTATTTTTTGATTTTTTTCTGACTTATGAGTACAAATAAAAATACCAAATACCTTTTTCTTTTTTTTTCAAATTAGAATTCTCGATTCTATCCCACCTATTCGATACTTTTTATGTGTACTCTAGCTAATAAATATTTATTATGCGAAAATACACATAACGAGTATTGTTTCTGTTAAAATTTACTTCAGTCTCAGCTCATAGGTCTTGTTAGTAGAGTGGAGTCTCAGTCTGCAGGATGCCTACAAGACAATGCAGGGAATAGTGGGGTTGCCCCTGGAGACACTTGGATACTTAAATTAGGCAGAGTTCTAAATGATATATGGTTGGGACTCTATAATTGATAAATAGGATTTGTGGTTGTGTGTTTTTTGCATGGAATTATGTGAGAACATACCGTATTTATAGGAGTTTTAATCAACTTACAAGACTTATGAAGATAATGGACAGGACCAGTGATCCATGCCTGTTGGGAGACTGAGATCGGGTGTCTCTAGTGTATGTAGGCAAGCCATGTATTAGCTATCAAATTATATCCTAACAGATGTCCCCTACTCTCGTTGCTAGCCTGTTAACTGCGAGAGAAAAAATGTGAAGTTTGGTGTAGGGACATTTTGATGTTTGTTGTAGCTAATAGACTGCCTAACCCTAATTGTTGGTGGAGAATCACTTGCTGTAGATATTTATTTGAACATACGAAAACTGGTTGTGTAATACGAACTCTTCAGTGATCATTTGAGTAAGCAGAGAGTTGAATTTGAGCCTTTTTGTACTCAAAAGTATTTGCATACCATCACTTTCCCCCAATGTCAAAACTAGCTTGGTTGCTCCAATAATACTTAGTTTTTGCTGTTGAATGGTTGCCTGGATTGAATTATGAAAGTTTAACTAATTGTATTTGAATGCATTATATATGCCTTTCAAATAGCAAAAAAAATTAAAGGGGGTGGGCCTCACATTGACCACGCTGATTGCTCCACAATTGAAATGGGATGGCTAGTTTTTTTTATTTTTAAACTTTTCTTTTTTGTATTTTGTCATTCCTTTTTCTTTCTTTTTCTTTGGCCTTTTATATTCTTTCATTCTTTTGCTTCTTTTTTTGACTCCTTTATTTTTGTTTTGCTCTTTTTTCTTGGAGCTTTAATTTTCTAAGGCAATACAAGAAAAATATACATAAAGGGGACTCCCAGAGATGTGAGTCTAAAGGCTACCAGATAAGTAGGCTTAGGGAGGGGGCAACCAGATAACGAGGCCTGGAGAGGGCTACCAGAGACCAAGGTTCGAAGGGCGCTAGTAGAGAGTTGTTCCCAAAAGGGGCTATCAAAGAGTAGTTCCCAGAGGGAGCTACCAGAGAGCTATGAAGGGGCTACCAATGAGGCAAACTTAAGCAGTTGGAAGTCTGACTTTTTGTATAGTGGTCTGCTGGAGTATCGAATCAATATTCAGGAGAGTACTGACTATCAAAGTCTTTTGTCTCTGCAAGTGTGGTTTTCTTTGTATCTTCATAAGTGGTTTTATTTGTCTAGTTGAACATTTTGTCAAACAATAGTCTTTAGACTTGGGACAAATTGTATACGAGATGGAAATGTACTTCTAGAATTTTTCCTTTGACTAGGATTATATGTACAAATTTGAATCTTAAGAAATTTGTCAGATGTTTTAAAAAATTTTCAAGTATAACCAAAGAGTTAAACGTGGTGCAAGAAGAGGGCGCAACAAGCTAACCTCCATATCTAGGGAGGGGGCGGCCAGCCAACCCTTCTAAAGGGCAGCCAGCCAACTCCTTCCTAAGGGGATGGCTGACCAGCTAGCTCCTAGCGGGGATTTGTTCGTCTTATTTTACGAAATGTTTTGTAAAAGTAAGATGGTAGAATTGTAGGAGTTTCAAAGTATACTTTACCACTAAAGGTTTTCTTCGCAAGACTTAGATATAAGAGAAGTCCTACATAGAAGGTGATTCGTATATAAAGCAGTTATTGGCAGAAGTTGTTTGTGTCTCCAAGCTTGCATTTTTCATACTTTGAAATATTTATTTTTATGTTTGATTGCTAATTACTGCTCTCGCTATCAGAACATTCAGATTTCAAGCATGACTACTTGAATGATGCAATTAGCCAAACCATCAGAAAAGAGATGGCCGGAGAGAGCCAGTTGGAAGGGGCAACTAGAAAGAGCTGTGTTTGGGCTTAGCAATTTGGTGGAGAAACTTAGATACTTAGAATTTATATTGTAACTTCTTGGTAGGAGCTACACATAAATTTTCGTTCATGTTTGATGATGATAGAGATGAAAATAATTCTAAGTCCTTTAAGATGGTTTGTAGTAGAAGGTAACTGATTTCTTCAGGAAGCAACTTGAAGTTGTGCCCATTATCTAAGTGTGTAGGGAGATTAATATATTCCAACTGGTGCATAGATAGGTCTATCTTGAAGCACTTGGTAAGGATGTAGTCCATTTTGAAATCCCGAGAGGTTATAAGAGGAGTCACCTCTAATGATTTGTCATTGAGTGGTTATTATCGTGCTAGTGTAAGATGGTAGTATTTTCTCCTTACAACTCGAGATGCAATTCTTGTACTTCGATTATTTTCAATGTAGAGATTTGTGATTGTTGTAATGTTTTGGTGGCAACTTGTCATAGCCATCATGCTTGCTGATAATGTCAGAATGGAGGCCAGTGGCTTGGCTACACTACCGAATTTCTTCAAAATGATAGGTCATCTGATTAGAGTGCTTGGAGGTCGGTGAAGGTCAAGGACTTTGAAAGTTAGTCCCTTCTACAGTTGAGTTGTTGACTTAGCAAAGAGAAAATAACAGAAGCTCATTGATAAGATAGAGAGGAATTATGAAGTTTCCCTCAAGTAGATGTAGTGGTTTATCCGAACTTGGATATGACCTAGATTTCCCTCAGCAACGGGAAGGTCGTAAAGGGTCTTGCCTTTCAATCAGAGCATCTTTCTTCTAGTGAGCAATTCAAGCGACCATAAACTAATGGGGAGAGATAGTGCCTTGGGAGCAGCAGTATGGAGGGCAAGACAATCTCTTTTTCATTGTAGTTAGTATCATCTCTGTTGCACTTGGCTTGCTAGTATTACTATATTGTTTGTCTTTCGTTCTTCTAAATGTGCCAGAAGTAATAATACATTGAGAATTTCCTTCAAAATTTTTTATTTTGTTTGATATTTCTTTGTAAGAACATGAGAGTCAATCTCCTTTCTGTCCCTCTCACCAAGTTGCAAAGTGTGTAACTCTTGGACCCTTGTTGACTTCTTTTAGGCAACTTCTTCCATTATTTGTAAGACATTATAATAAGAATTTGCTTGACAATGCTGAAAAGTTGCTAAGTGTTGAGATTCTTGGCAACAGTCTAGTAAGTTGCTAATTTTTAGAGATTTACTGGAGGTGTAAATGAGCTACTTGACATCATTTTATTGCTGACTACCAGCAGTTAGATCTGGAGATATAAGATTGTCATCCCGTCGATTAGCTAGAATTAGGATTTTTCGTTGGAGACAACATTGTAGATTCAAGACCATCATCCAGCTAACTAGCAGAAGTTAGGATTTCTTGATGTAGTATCATTCTGTGTCATAGTTAGGATTTTTTTTTTTTGTGTTATCGGCTGCATGTGGCCAGTAGGAGTAAGATTTTTGGGATTATACCCCAATATGATCAGAGGTTAGGATTTTTGAGACCGTCCTTGTGCATGGCAGAGGTTAGGATTTTTGTACCATTCTCCAACAGGGCTAATTGGAAGTTAGGAATTTTTAGAACCGTCCTCCCGTATGGTAGAATTTAGGATTTTTATACCGTTCTTCCGTAGGTTAGAAGTTAGAATTTTGCATACTATTCTCCCATAGGGAAAAAGTAAGTATTTTTTGCACCGTCATCTTGCAGGGCAGATGTTAGAATTTTTGTATCATCCTCCCGTAGGGTGGAAGTTAGGCTTTATTGACATCGTCCTTTCATAGGGTAGAAGTTAGAATTTTTGTTCCGTCTTGTCGCATGGCTAAAGTTAGGATTTTTTGGCACTGTTCTCCCACAGGGAAAAAGTTAAGATCTTGTGTACCGTCTTCCGTACTGTGAAAATTAGAATTTTTTGGCACCGTCCTCCCGCTGGGTGAAAATTAGGATTTTTCATGGTCTGATTGTAGGTTTGGAGTTTTCAGATAGTATTAATGCTTGATGGCAAAATTGTAGTCCTTTTGCAGGGTGTTAAGCATTTCATGGTGATTATCTCTTAAAGTTTGAGTCATCCTAACATCAAAAGGGTAGATGTAGATACAATGTGGATCCTTTTTATCATGGGAAAAGTGTTAGACAAATATACCTGAACTCTTACCAGGAATCTAGATGTTTTCTTTCAGAATGTCGATGCAAGTTACTAGCAGAAGAGATTCCTAACAATGTGGAATTAAAGTGGTTCCCTTTCCTTTCCTTTCAGTAGTCACGGGTATTTGAATAGCTGAGAGATATAGATATATTTGAATGGTGAGTTTTTTATGAGAGTAGCCCAAAGATAAGGTGGCATAGAAGCCAAGTATTCTGTTAGTAATTTTGTAGCTGGTGGCTATCAGAGATTGTGCAACATCATTTTGACTTAAGTATGCTAATCTCACAATTACTCTTTAGATTTAGAGAAGTGGAAGGAGAATTGTTTTTCCAATCTATGTACCAATTACCTTAGCCAAATCAAGGCCGTTATAATTTTTTGTTATCAATGATGAGTATCAAGACATCGATTACATCTGAGAGGAGGTGAAGAGAAGCTGCTCAATCTTAGTGTAATCAAGAAGGAGACTTCTCCTAATAAAAAAAACTTGCGCTTGTTGTATGTCGTCGTCTTATTGATATGCTAGTTGACTACTCACCAAATCTAACTAGAAGTTTGATTTGATGTATGGAATTTCAAAACTTAACTTCTTTTCCCTTCATGGAGAGTTGATGATTATCTATAGAGCTTGCACTGGTTGCTCTAACTTTTCCATGAGGATGAGTTTAGAGTTTCAAGATTTGACTTAGTAGAGCATCATAGCGGTCCAAGTTCTTCCCTTGGACCTGGTGGTTCAACCGAAGTCATTGGAGAGATAGTTCCTAGTGTGAGGGTTTTGCACTTATACTGATACTATTAATAACATTTGGGAGGAGCTTCCATCCTATTCAGCTGAGGTGCTTTGCATTCACAATGATTTAAACTTAATAAAATGTCTTGGCTTGAACATCCTCAAGATGTGACATTTCGTAGTCGAGTATCTTGCACTATGTAACCAAAACTATCATTTCTTAGTGGGGGATGTTTTGGTTTTACCTTAGAGATCAATACATCCTATGAGTAGGCTTTGTTGGTGATAGAATCATCATGCCGTTAGGCTTTGTTTTGGTTTTACCTTAGAGATCAATACATCCTATGAGTAGGCTTTGTAGGTGATAGAATCATCATGCTGTTAGACATTCTTCAATAGTTTTTGTCAAAGTATAAACTAAAAGAGAAAGAGTCTCTACTTGAGTTATTGAAGTTCTAACTTCTTTAGCGAATTCCACAGAATGTAATTTTAACCTCTTAGGTGATCATTGTGTCCCCTGGGAGATGTTGAGTTAAAGAGCTTCTACCTCCTTGCAATGGTGAATTATTTTGGTGTGCTTTATCATGCCTTGGTTTCTGGGATATTTTTGAAGATATCTTCATCTTCTAAAGTATCACTAGGCAACCGATGCAGATGAATCGGTATTAGTAGAGACAACCTGCTCACTTTGATTTACCTGATCTTGTAGTTTTGTAAATTTTTGAGCAGGTTTTGCTCCTAATTTTTTTACTAGATTCATTTCTTTCGAGTGAGTAAGAGAACGAAAAGATAGACGATGTAGACTTGTCTTTGTGATTAGAAGTGTGCTTGGGAGGCTTTTCATGGTGTTCCCACTAGCTTCTTTGTTAGTGTCAATGTCCTTGAACTTTCACAATTCCCGTACATTTCTTTGGAAGATAATGAATTATGAGACGGTCTTGACTAGCAATTATGGGGCGGCAGCTAGTTGATCCCATGGATCTGTATATGGGAGTACTCTATGCTCATAGATTCTTGATGGCTTTCCTGACCGCAAAGCTTTTTAGGCTTCATAGTGGGTGCAATAACTTTTCTAAATGAAACAATAATCTCTTGAATGAAGAGGTTAGAGTTAATCACTAATTTGTGTCACGACAGTGCTGTATTTAATTTAATATCTCATATAACACCATATATGAAACTCTCATAAAAATTTCTCTTGTTTTGAATATTACTGTAAGATGAGATCATTTTTTAATCTTAGAAAAAATAATTATTTTTTCAACAAATTAATCTCTCTCTCTCTTTCTCTTTTTTTGGCATTGATCAAAATAATAGATCATCTCTAATGTTATTGAATTTATATATATAGGAAATAGCCACCTTTCACATATTATTTTGACATAAAATGAAATATTTAATGTGTTTTTATTTTATATTTGGAGTTTTCTAAGGAAAAATCAATACTAACAAAATTAAGTATGTAACTTCTTATAACAGGGTATCAAGTAGGTTGTAAAAATGTTAGTGGTGGTAAAATTATTCTTGTTAAATGATTTGGCAAACTACCATTGGATCTCCTTTGAAGGAATGGTTTCTTCAAAAACACTAAAAGAATTATAGAATTTCCCAAAGGAAAATACTTTACAAAGTCATATTTTAAAGTCACTTTTCGAAGTCAGTCCACATGTTAAAATTCTATTGAATGCACAATCTCTTGATTTTAGATCTTTGGTTAAATTTCATTCCTTCTTTTCCGAATCAAATAACATATCAGTAACTTTTGTTTATCACTTTGTAAGGACACTCTTTTTCGAAATTGTATACGTTGGTAAAAAGCATTCATCCGATAAGGATTTAATTGGTGATAATTTGATAAAGGGTGCAGTTATTGCCAGAGAAATTAATTTCCTGCCAGATAAACTTTATTTAATTGACAGAATTACCCTCATGACCGAAAAGATCAATCTCTTCAATGGGATAACTATCAGTCTATCCTTACCCTCTTCACTTTCCATTTGCCCACCTCTTTCCTACCTCCTTCCATAATCCTTCCCATAATCCTAAATACTCTAAACTCTTTCTAATTAAAAATAAAATAATTTATGAAAATCACAATTGAAGAAAATAGAGCTAGTGGCTCCGAAAAATTAAAATTTCCTTGAGCACAAATCATCTATATTCTTCATGAATCCCAAAAAAAACCATCATCACCGCTGCATTTTATCTGTTGCCATTTTTTGGTAGCAAAGAGCTAGCAAAATCAAGAAGTCTTCAATAAACAAACAAAATCAACACACACATGGAAATGCTTTGTATGTACAATTAACAAAATCAGCACAGACAAGCTGATAAGAATGAAAAAAAATGGGGAATAATGGTGAAAAGAAATTCTTTATATGAACAATTTGTAAGACTTGCCTTATATGTAACCTACATGATAATTGGTAATTTTACCTAATTGATTGATATCCCATATTTGGTATGATTGAGTAATATCTTCAATCAATTAGTCAGAATATTACCTATTAGAAAATATAATATATCGTAATATTCTCGATTATGTAAATATAGTAATTTCCTTGATGGAAGGAAACTCTCGGAATTTCTTATTTTCCAGGTAAGGGTCCCTCTATGTCACGCCCTTGACCTGCACTTGCTAGACACATGCCATTCATCGTATCTATGAAACTACTCTCTACGAGGCTTCAATCTTGTATCAATAAATCTAAGATATTAATTGTAATAGCAAAAACAGTATCTACTCATAAATGAAAAGTTAAAAGAGTCTGGTGCTTATCCAAATAGTAAATCTCGATTCTGAAACTACCAAATAAAGATAAAATGCCTTGACTATGCAGGCTCAACTTATTCTGACATATGCATTATTTTAAGTCTCATAAATCCAATAAAACACTTTTGCTTGTTTGAGTACATCTAAACTTCTTCCTATATAATGATGTACTCGTCGTCACCATCTATACAAAAATATAAATAACATGGGGTGAGCGACTTTTGCTTAGTAAGTGACAGTTACCTCCTATTGGATCATGCTGTTGCATGTATAATACTTGGACAAACTTTCACAAGCAAGTCACAAGAATAATTCACAAAATAATTTATAAACATATGTACATATAAGTGACATTCATAACAAAATTCACATTGACCATAATATCATTCTTTCAAACGCTTTCAACTTGTTATACTATATGTTCTTAACTAAGCCATACTAAGTTAGCTATTAAGTAACTAGTCTAGTGTTATAATACTACCTAACCTATGAATATAGCTGAGTCCTATGGATAGACCATTACTCTACTTTACCTCATTAGTTAAACTGTCTCACCATTCCATTGCTTAATTAACTATCTATAGCTAAACTGTCTCACCAGACCGCTGCTTAACTGACTATCTATTATTAAACCACCTCACCGGGTCATTGCTTAATTGGCTAACTGTAAGAAATATGTTTCAACAGACCATTGCTTAATTGTCGATGTATCAATTTATTAACTATCAATCAATAAATCTATCATATGTCAAGCCGTTTACTAGTCCATCGCTTGATTCAATATTGATACTATGATCCTTATTATATAGTGCATATAATTCAAAGCAGTCTTGGATATTAGTTCATGCATCATATACAACATATCATTTAGAAACATGCCACTTGATAACTTCATAATCAATGAGAATATTTTCAAATAGCCATCCAATTTTTCATAACAAAAATAATCATTTCATAAATAACATTTTTAGCAAAATAATAATTTTAGAAAAATCCAGAAGGTAAATACCACCTACCTCGACGAGTTAAATAATAGAATTACTCGTGTTATCTCCTCTTCGGTATCACCTATAAAACATTTATAATTTTGTTACTTAATATGTCCACCATTTACTTAAAATGTCCTATATTATTCCCATTGTAATCCCACCCCTTTTTTTAGTCTATACTTGCTACTAGTAGGCCTATCAACGGATTGCGTCTAGACTTGGATTCGATCCGATTCTGACCCATTTATCCAGGTATGAATTTAGGCATAGACCTGCTTATCTAGATCTGATCTGTATTCGATTAGGCTACTTTGTAAATGGACCGAATATGGATTTATTAGTTTCGATCCATTCAAAACACAGATCCAGTTAAGGATTATATATATGTATATGTATGTGTGTGTGTGATAGAATTAGGTTAGAAACTACCATTCATATTATAAATTTCGCTGCCTGCCTCTTTCTCTTTCATTTTCTTATCTTTCCACCTCTCTTTCATCATTCTTCATCTGTCGATTTTTATCCTTTCATTGTTCTTTTTATTTTTTTTAAGATCTAGAAAAGGCCATATTATGTAGCCTATTTGTTTCTTATCCTCTTTCCCTCAATCCTAAATTTTTTATTCTATTGTATTTTTTATTTTCTACCATTACTTTTTCTTCAGATATAGAAAAGTACATACATAAGTTAGAGTTGTTAAGAAGAATGAAGATTTTGGATCGTGATTCTAAAGAAGTGAAGCTAAAAATTGATTTTGTTAACAAAATCCTAGATTTTTGTTATTTGTGTTAACAAATTTGATATGTATTATTTAGTTTTTTTTCTAGGGTATTAGTTTAAGTTTAACAGATCTATATTAGTGCTAACATATCTGTATTTGTTATTTTTGCTAACAGATTTGTGTATTAGTTTAAGTGTTGTAGTTTGATATGTTTTTCATTCTATTGTTGAATGTTTGGAAATGGGTTTACTGGAATTCTTATTGGTTTAAATGACTTGAGATTAATGTATTCTTGATGGTCTGGAATTCTGAATATGTCTGATCTGGATCCGATCCGATCGGAACCAGAATTCTTAATCGGATCCAGGTCCGGAATTACCAATTTTGACCTATATTCGGCTCGTTTATAGGCCTATCTACTAGTATTTGTGAAAATTATTTGCTATACTATTTTTCTATAGTAAAATGTACTTTTAAGTCACTATTTTATCTTTATATAGTTTTTCTACATTTGAGAAAACTCATTCATAAGTTTTGAATGCTTCTTGAACTCTACTCGATTTAAATAAAACCTTTTGGAACTTTTTACAAACTTAGAAAGCCATTTTGAGGTCTTCTCGTAACTTTAAGAAACTAATTCAGGCTTTTATGTAATTTATAAAATATTGAGGCTATTTTGATCATTTTAAAAGTCATTGGGAGTCTTTATCTACTTCATAAAATCTTTTAGGGGTCATTTATTAACTTTACTAAAATTACAGGGTCACTTTGTCAGTTACATAAACATTTTTTGATCCGAGGAGTACTGTCTCTTTCACATCGGTTCTGTGACCGTCCGAAACCTCTGTCGGACGAAGGACTGGACGCATGCTCAGACGTCCGAACGAAGCCTCTCAACAACACTGAAAGAAGATCGGACGCTTCCTCGGACGCAATCAATCCTTCTCGGACGTCCGAAACCCCAACGGCTATTTTTTGTGCATTTATTACTTAGCCGTTAGGAAGTAGTTGAAACCACTATTTATTACTCTTATAAATAGGTGCTTTAATAACCTGAATAAATCATCTAATACATTGAATACAAGCCTAAGAAAAGAGTAATTTGAGTGCAAATTGACTATAGTGCTTTGTTGTATCTAGTGTGAAGTTGTGAGTGCAATTCAACTTTGAGTGGAGTGATAATCTTGTATGAAAGTGTGGTTGTAAGTAAGATTCTTAGCTCAACTAAAAGAGTTTTAGTGTGAGCAAGAACTTCCCAACTTTGTAAAGATTATTGGCTCACCAAGTGTGTGAAGCATTCAAGAAATTTGATACTTCAAGCTTGCTAGCTTGGAAGTATTGTTTGTTCAAATTTTTCTCTCTTTACTTTACTGTTCTAGTAAATTTATTATATCTGCATTTAAATTAAAAAGCTCACTATTTTCTGAAAGCATAATTTTTAGGAACCTAATTCACCCCCCCTCTTAGGTTGCTTCGGGACCAACATCCACAAACTGTGGAACCATTCTACAATTTCTAGAAATACTCAGGGACTACTAATGACCTCCTAATGTTGTTTGGGTCAAATCAGAATTTACATTGGCTAAAAAGACTCAATTTGACGTGGCTAAAAATAGCTTAGGCTTTACTGTAATATCATAACATAACTAGAGGGATTAATGTTGTACATTTTGAAAATTTTTATAATTCTTTCCTTCTTCCCCATTTAGCTTCCTACTTACCTGATTTTTCTCACCGCTTGAGACCAAACCTACTGGCAACTATCAATTCAATTCAACCATTCTAGCCCTCTCATTTTCTATCTCTTTGATTACTCTACCTTAATCCTCTTTGGTTGACGGCGTCGTCATCCTTCCATCCATGATAAGTTCATAATTATTCTATATTTTATGTGTCATTTACCCGATTTTTATGTATTGTAAGCAAGATTTGAATTATTATTGAGCTTAATTTGGTTATTCTTAGTTTTTACAGGGTTGTAGTAAAAAAGGCCGAATAGGATGAAAAAGATGGGAAGAAATTCCAAAGATGAATTATGCACGAGTATAGAGCTAATTTGGATGTTGTTTCGTACTTTAAACTCAACTTTCTGGTTCAAGTTTTGATTGATTTATTTCAAGATGTGTTGGAAAGCTAAGAAATAGAGAGATACAACTTTTGTGCTTTACACATCTCCAAATTCCAAGAGCATCAAGGTCAAAATCGAAGTCAAATGTGAAGCATAGGATTAGGGCTTCATGCACATGCATGATTTCTAGAGAGCAAAGTTCCAGAATTAGGTACCGCGCACAGGCGCAAGCAAAAAGCTACCCACGTGCGTGCGACTCAGAAGGGTTATGTAATTTTTTATTTTCGACAGATTTCTTCGTCCAGTTCGACTTTTTTTCAGCCAGTTTTATGGTCTTATCTTGGGATAGCGATCGTAACCCTAGTATTCACTATAAATACCGCATGCAGGGTGAATAGAAGGGACAACATTCTTTTCTCTAGTTTTTATCGTAAGTTTTCAGTAGAAAATTATTGTGTGTTCTTCCATGGCTTTTAGTGCCTAAAACCTTTTTCTTGGTTAAGGGATTTGAATCCATGGTTGGTTCTATTAAATTTTGAGACCTCTACACTTGAATTTATTCATTTTTTAATCAAGTATTGATTATTTTGTAGTTTAATCTGTATTAATTTTGTGATTGTTCTTTTTAATTTGCTATAGCTACAGAATAGTGAGTTGTAGGAATTAATCTATTGCTATATTGTTTTTAATCGTGTGTGTTCAATTCAATCTATGATGTGACTACGGTTAATAATTGATTAGCATAATTGAATTTAGGGGAGACAATTAACTAATTGACAAGACCGCGTGAGTTTATGTTATATTAGTCTAACTGTTCTTGTTGATTTTAATGCTCTATTAATTAATCTTTGGCATGTGTTTGGATTGAATTAATAGTTAGGGTTAATTGGATCGCGTGTTGAAAATTAGCCAAATTTAGAATGAGAAATAAGAATCAACTTTGAATTGAAATTCGAGTTAATTCTCTAATTAGTGCTCAGTATGAAAATTTGAGTTATCTTTTGGTGTTGATGATCAATTATGGATATGACAGAAACCAAGATCCTTCTTTTATTGAACTCTCCCCAAATTTATTTTGTGTTTTAGTTTTTAGTTTAAATTTGTTTCAAAAACCTCTTTTTCCCTCTAAGCACAAGAATAACCGCCATTCTTTGAGGAAGGATTCAGACTCATTGCTACTACATTATCAGGAGTGAATTTGATTAGTTTTTGGATGCCTGTGACAGCACCACAAAAAATTTTGGCGTTGTTGCTGAGGAACGATTTGATTTATTTTTGTGCCATTAATTTTTGTTTTTTAATTTTTTTTTTAATTATTTCATCCACTAATTGTGGATGCCAGTAACACGATCTGCTGGACAAGTTGAATTCCAATTTGATCCGAAAATCCAAAATACGTAAATTAGGGACAAAGTTAAGGGAAAGACAGCTAAGGGAATATCAACTTTTTAATTTCATTTTTGCTGAAAAATAAGAGGAACAAGGAGAGACAAGCATGGCGTAAAGAACTCTTAAAGAACAAGCGGCACCCACTTTAAATCAACAATCTCTGTGCATAACATATCCTGAGTTAGATGCAAACGTTACTTTTGAATTAAAATATGGACTAATCCATGGGTTTATTGTCTTTTTTTCATGGATTACCAGGAAAAGATCTGAATAAGCATCTTAAGGAATTTCATGTAATTTGTACGAGTACGAGACCCACCGAGGTTTCTGAGGAGCGCATTAAGCTGAAGACATTCCCGTTCTTACTTAAGGACGAGGCAAAGGATTGGCTGTTCGATTTACCATCGGGCAACATTGCAACATGAGAGCAAATGAATCGATTATTCTTGGCCAAATATTTCCCAGCCTCTTGAACTGCAAATAACCAGAAAGAAATTTGTGTGATAAGGCAATTCAATGACGAGTCCATGTACGAGTATTTGGAACATTTTAAGAAACTATGTGCAAGTTTTCCTCGCCATCAAATAAGTGACTCCTTATTAATTCAATATTTTTATGAAGGTTTGTTGCCAAATGAGAGGAATATGATTGACGTCACTAGTGGAGGGGTGTTAGATAATTTGACTATTGACGTTGCCCGTGAACTCATATCGAACATGGCAGCCCGTTCTCAGAGTAAGTTCGGGACGCAACGCAAACAACCTCTCAAGTGTGTTAATGAGGTAAACGTTTCATCCTTAGAAAAACAAATGGCCAGTCTAACTTCTTTTGTACGTCAATTGGCTTCAGGAACTACGCAAACTGTGCAACCCTGCGGAATCTGGCACGGCACCAACCTCAACAACCTCAACAACTCCAATTGAATAATGATCCCTATTCTAACACGTATAATCCTGGGTAGAGGGATCATTTTAATCTGAGATACAGGAATCTGGCACAGCAACAACCTCAACAAAATCGGTAGAATTTCCAACCATATAGACCTCTAGTTGATCAAAAACAACAAGCAAATCTGGCTGCTCAATCTGGTAAGTCTTTAGAGGAAATGCTAAATGCTTTAATTGCTAATACTTTGCAATTTCAACAGGACACCAAGGCCAGTATCTAGCAATTGCAGCACCAAATAGGACAAATGGCGACTACAATCAGCTTCGTAGAGGCGCAAAATTCTAGAAAGTTACCATCTTGAACCCCTAAAATTGTAAATTCAAAGGAAAATGTTAGTGTAATTATGTTGCAGAGTGGGAAAGAGGTTGAGATACCAAGCAAGGTAGTCCCTGAACGTGTTGAGGCCAGGAAGAAGGAGGCCGAAATTGAAAAATAGATTGTCCTAGGCAATAAAGGTGGAGAAAAAGATAAGTTAATTGTGTGGCCAGAATATAAACCTAAGCCACTATTCCCTAAAGCATTGCGTGAATTTGTGAAAGAGAACCCTAACCGAGAATTATATGAAACTTTTCACAATGCGAGGTAAATATTCATTGTTAGATGATATTAAACAAATACCTTGCTATTTTAAGTTTTTGAAGGAATTGTGTACACACAAAAGAAAGCAAAAAGAGAAGAAAGTTAAGAGGGTAGGGGTTGGGAGGAATGTATTGTCCATCATTCAAACATCCCTTCTTGAAAAGCATAAGGACCCAAGTATGTTCTCCATTCCTTGTAAGATAGGCATACACAATTCGAAAATGCCATGCTAGATGTAATCTATTCACACTTAGGTGCATCTATTAATGTAATGTCATATTCTGTTTATAATGCATTGAAAATTGGACCGTTGAATAAGATTGGTATGGTAATTCAGCTAGCTAATAGATCTTTAGCCTATCCTAAGGGAATAGTGGAGGATATCTTAGTTCAAGTGGGGAGTTTGGTTTTTTCTGCTGATTTTGAAGTGCTAGAAATGGAACAAGGTGATTCTACTGCACCTATTTTATTAGGAAGACCATTCTTTGCTACTCTAAGATAAATGTTCTTAATGGCACTTTTAGCATGGAATTTGGTGATACAAGTGTTAAATTTAGTATTTACGATGATGTAGAATCTTCGGACCATACTAATCTTGTTTCTGTAATTGACATGCTTAAGCCTCCAATGCAAGAAATTTATGGACATAACAACAATAAAGGGGTTGAAGTGAGCCGCAAAGAACATCCTAAGAAAAATAATAAGAACTTGTCGCTTAGTGCTGATTTGGAACAATCGGTGGTAGAACTAGGGAAGTTCTTCCAGGTCGTGGCTGACAAGTAATGCAGGTTCTAACGTTTTACCACCTACTAATGAAAAGTTGATGCTATTTGTTGTGTAGGAAACAATTCCAGATTATAAATGTCTTCCTGGTCAACTTAAATACTTGTTTTTGGAAGATAAGGAAAATATGATCATCTCGAGTAAACTAAGCAAATTGGAAGAAGAGAAGCTTGTTGAAGTTACGAAGGAGTAGAGGAGGTTAAATCTATCTTTCTTTAGAATGGTAAAAAGAAAGATTTTAGGACTCCTCAATATTGAAGTTACATGAGAGTGAAGAGCTTCAAGTCAAACTAACAATAATAAACAAATATACTACATGAGAGGCAACCCATGTCCATTTACATTTTATTCCATGTATTTATTTTTGAAGTTTTTATTTGGATATTTCGTGTTTCAGACTTTAAGTTTTTGTGTTTTCAGTGTCAAAAATCAACTTAATTTCCAAGTTAAATGGTTAAAAATCGTCATTTTTAAGGTCTCGTATATTGTTTGGGTTATTTAGAAATGACAATGTTATGCTTGAAATGGTGTTCTTATGCACATGCACGCCATTTGGTCCGCATGTGTGTAAAAACCAATAGCAAAAAATTATAGTTTATATATACCTTGCGCAAGTGCGCGAGGTTAAACCCAGCAATCGAGCATTCTATTTTTAGTGCACATGTGCACAAAACAAGCCGCGCATGTGCGTGAGACTCTTTAAAAGGGCAAAACCCTTAATTTGCAAGCATAACTCACAGCCACTTCCTTCAACGCCCTTCCAATATCATTCAACCTCTACTATTCCCTACTGCTTCCCAAATCTATTCACTCTTAATTCATTAAAGCCACATCAAAAACCTTTCTTTTTCACAGGAAGAACTCAATTAAGGTATGAACTTCTTAGGCTTTTCTAATATTTTTCCTTTTTGGGTTTTACTTTAAATTAAGGGAAGGTTTTGATTTTTCATGCTTTAATAGATCCAATTTGTTATGGACTGAATTGAACTTCTAATGTGTTATTTGAGTGATTTATGTATGGCTTGTTGATTGTGCAGTGATTGCATGTTCTTTATATGTACAAAAATACATTCTTTATCTATGCATGCCATGTGCTTCATAAATTGTCTCAATGAATATAAATGTTAAAACACAAGGCATTGATGTATGAATTCCATTCCTAGAATATTAATTATGCCTTGTGATTTGTTTTTAGTCAATTTTAATGCATAAGAATGTTCTACGAATTTGTATAGACCTTAGTTTTGGCACTAATTTATGGCATTTATTTTGTGCGTTCTAAGGCTTATGAATTGGGGGTTGTGTTTTAGCGTAAGTGTGGGGTATTAAAATATTTGTTTGGGTTGCCTTGATCATCACATTTAAATCTTGTAGGAATGCCAAGAATGATAAAAAAGTAACTACGGGCAAGAGTGCAGGAGCGTCTTCCTCATCCGCTACCCAAAGTCAATGTGAAGACACACTGGAGGAGATAGTGGGGCCACAGCAATTTCTTAACGCAATAACCCAGACCAAATATGAGAAAGATATATCACAATGGGCTGTAATAAAAGAACGGGGTATTCAAGTGCCCTTGGGGGTTCCCCGAGATCAAATTGACAATACGTAACCGAGGTTGGAATTCCTTCACCTCAACTCCTAAAGAGGCAATTATCCCGGTGGTGTGCGAATTCTATGCCAATTTGAGCCATTATAGCAACACTAGGGCGTAAGCATGAGGAGAGCAGGTAGATATATCTGCAAATGAAATTAATAGGACTCTAAAGGTTAATTAGGTACGCAATGATGAGTGGCCAACCATCAATGAAACCAATATGGAGTTGAATGAGATTACAAGCATCCTTTGCAATAGTGCTATTGAATGGACATATAATATGGTTGGGACTATGGAAAGATGCTTCAATGCTAACACACTCAAACCGACTTGGTTTGTATGGTTTAAGTTTATTTCTGCTCGCCTATTCCTAGTCAGCCATCTAACACACGGCACTATCTCTAGATAGAGTGAAACTCCTTTACTGTATTGCTTCTAGGAAATCCATTGATGTGGGTCAACTCATCCATCAACAAATTTGCTATTCTACCACCAATAAGCAGTCAGGCTTATGGTTTCCCAATCTGATTACTGCTTTGTATGTTGAGACCTGCGTGGTGATTGATCGAGTAGAAGAGAAGCTGAAACTTGGGAAGCTAATTGCTATGAAGGGTGCGAGGGCCCCAATTAGGCACACCGTTCACAAGCAGGGGACAATGCCGACTTTGAGAAAGAGCTCGAGCCACAGCATACTCAAGAGGAGATCTTGGAGAAAATTCTAGCAGAACAACAATGCAAGTGGCTAAGATTTGATGCTTACATTCAATATCAGCATGCTTGGCAGCAGACCATAGAAGCTCGCCAGTTGGTAAGAGAGCGGAGAGAGGACTCATCGACATTCCCACCGTTCTCTTTATTCCCGCACGATTTGGCCCCTGATGCTCCTTCAACATACGACATTTGATGCAGCTTATTCTTAGGGACATTTTGATTTATTATCTTTAAGCTGATTTATCAGAAATTTTATTTGTTTTTACCGATTAGACATTTTAGCTAGTTTTATTTTAATTTATTTTCATAGTGGTGTTTTTCTTTAATTTTTTGGTGTATTCCCTTAAGGGAATAAGTTTATTCCTGATGATTGTAGGGAATAATTCTACAATTTTCTTGTTTTTCTTATTATCTCAAGGAAATTTTTGTTTTGTTTTGTTTAGAGTTAACCAATTCTTCAGTTCACATTAAAGGGATATTTATAACAAATATTGCTCCAAATGCAAAGTAAGTCCAGAGAAGCTGTTCTTTTTTCTATTTTATGCTTTTATTTTTACATTGAGGACAATGCTTATTTTTATGAGTGGGGTGAGGAGTTATTTAGATTTATAAGTTGTTTGGTGTATTTTGCTCAATTTTACTACAATATTTCGACTTTTCTTTTGATTTGAGAGCTTTTCAAAATTTTTGAAAATTTTTTGTGTTCTGGTATAAATTGAAAATATTTGAAAATTTGGAAACTTTTGCTTAACATGTTTCTCCATTTTTCTGCATAATCACTCTTTAGTTGAACCATTCATGAGTGAGTGGTAGGTGTTAATACGCTCCATTCATGAAACGTGAATCGCCACGTTTCGTGACGCACATGAATCGTATTTCGATACACATGAATCGATACGCAATTCGTAGGGGTGGGGAGAGTTTTCGGTTACTATGCTTCAACCTTTCCTTCACCGTCCTCGACATTCTCCTCAGTAATTTGTTGTTCTGTCTGTGTAGTATTACCTTGAGGAATTTCATCAGATTTTAAAGTCCCGACATCATTAACAGCTGAGTCAGGATTACCATTTTGTTCTGTGGCACCTTCAACTGACATGCTCTTGAGTTTAAATGCAACAATTAACCCTCTGGGATAGTCTACTGCTTCAGCGTTGGAATTTTTATGATTTGAACCAAGTTGAGGACGAGACTTCCCTCATTCTTCTTCTCCATGCTTACCTCTTTCTGCATCAAAGTCCTTCTTCAACTTTAACTCTAAATCCATCCCAGCATAAACCAAGTTTTGCTCCAAAACTTTCGCAGCATCCTCCTCTGATGAGAACTCAACCAGAGCAGTGCCACAAAATAATGTTCTATCAGTAGCATGACGTGGCAGCCTTACACTATTCATCTTGGCAAACTGACCGAAGCAGGACTAAATCTTTGATCTTCACATCATACTCTAGTGAAGATGCTGCAATTGTTTTGGCATCCAACTGCTCTATAACCTCCTCTAGCTTTGCCAGTTCAGTCACCCTACCAACTTTTTGTCCATCTTTAGAAACTTTTAGGAAAGAGAAGTCCTCAGAGTTTTAGCCACAGCCTGTAATGTATCAATGGATACATCTTCAGGGGTCGCATCTCCTACGCCCAGATGATCCCTGATCTGAGAGAACGAACATAATAAGGCCAAACTGACCATGCCATCCTCTCCATCATTGATGGTTTGTTTAACATAAAGAAAAGAATCCCTTGGAAGATTACTAACACTTCGTTTAGATGAGAAGAAAAAGAGAGAAAACAACTTCCTTCCATTTCTTCCCATGAGTGGAAGGAGTGAAACAGTAAGGTTTATGGTAGTCAATTATTGAGTAACTTACATTTAAGTAGAGTAACTTAAGCAATGAATAGAGTAATTATGGACATGATCAAAGTATGATTAGCAATTTCAAAATCTTTATCCTTGTAAGTGAAACCTTGAAACCATGACGTGTATCTTAAATTTGGTTTCTTCTAATGTTGTTTAAACAGTATTTGGATCTTGGAGTAGATGGAAACCATGTTTAATTTGTACACATACGGATAGCAGGTATATAAGCCACACATAAAGAATCTAGTAACAAGGTTATTCATTCCAAGAAATTTAAATTCTTTCACACATTTTAAGAATCGTTGAAACTAGTATTCATGATTTTTGAAGAACATAAAGTAAATGGGAATGATTTAACTCAATAGAGTGCCTCTAAAAAGAGTAAAGGAACCATTTTTTGTTACTTTACATATGGTAGATCGGTGGCTTTTGTCAAAATGATTTTTAAGTTATTTTGGATAAGCAATCAATTGAAAAGTTCCATATTAAGTAATCACATTAAGATACATCCATATTAATAAAAATCACTGGTCTTGCTATCTCTCAGAAGTAAAATGTTTTTAGTTACTATGTTATATACCTACAAAAGTCTAAATGTGAGATTAAACATAAAGATTAATAAATTATGTTTTCACAAAGCCATAGTGGAGAAAATTCCATGTTTTGGTATGACGTCATAAAAGAAAGACATTAATTACCGCTAAGTCTCTATTATGTTTTTAGATATTTCTTATGGCAGTAATAACTCATTTTGATTGGAAGTCATATTAGAGTGAAACATAAATTTAAGAAATACAAGTGTCAATTTAAAGGTTTATTTTAAAGAGAATGTGGTCTATTTGTTGAAAAATTGAAAAATATATCCAAGTATTAACAATATCCTATGAATGGTATATTAGTTTTGTGTCTTCATTTTGATCTTTCAAAAGAGTATCATTCGACAAAATTAATATACATGAAGTTTAGTAGGCGGAAATTATTCTTAGTTCATATGAAATTCTTCTTGCAATAAATATAGGGTAATGCAATTTCTTACATAGAACTATTAAATGAAAGATATTGGCGAATCCTCATAACATGTGATTAGCATTCACAAAGATAGAACATGAATGTATTTAAACTATCTCATAAGCCTTCATAATAGAGTTCGTGAACCATTTTTCCTGGAGTGAACAAATCATACATCTTCATTCTATGATTGGAATTTGTTGGCAAAAATATAATGATGCTATGAAGTCATATCATAGGCATTTTTGTATGGGTTAAAGTTTTGTTGATATTGTTGGGAAAAATTTGACCATTGAGTTTTTATTTCGCCCTTCATATTCTTCATTTAGAATATTAAGAAAAATGGAAATCAAGACATGCAAATTGACATAGAAGATTTTAATAGTTAGAGATAGTTATTGGAAGCAAAGTTAGCTATTGAGTACATAAATAACGAGTTATGATTATTGATCTGAAAACTAAAATTGTAGGCTTAGTTGTTCATGATCATATAACTCATAAGGAATTTCTTACTCATTCTGGGCTTGCAATTATTCTCTAGCTATTGTTAAAGTCTAGACATTCAAGATATTTTATTATTTACATGACTTTCGGTGCACATTATTGTCATGTCAAAGTTGGAATTATTTTATCCATAAAGTTGGATCTTGAGTGATTTATAATAAGTCATTTATAAAGTTTTATACTATTTGATTGGAAAGTATTGTACATTTTAATAAATGGAAGAAAGTATTCATTTTTAGAGTACAACTACCATGATTCGCGTATTAATAGTTTCTAATTAAATATTTGTTGTATATCTATTAAGTTAGTGGAGTGACAATAAAGATTTTGGCCATTTTTTGTCATTCATGATGTTGTTTGACTAATACATAAGTGGATCGAGTGAGAGAATTTAAGACTTGTAATATAAGACTTGCCGTATATGTGGTCAACATTATAATTGGTAATTTTATCTAATTGATTGATATCCTACATTTGGTATGATTGAATAATATTTTCAATCAATTAGTCAGAATATTACGTATTAGGAAATATAATTTATTGTAATATTCCTGGTTATGTAAATATGATAATTTTCTTGATGGAAGGAACCCCTAGAGATTTCTTGTTTTTCAAGTAAGTTTCTCTAATCTAACCTATAAATAGACCTGTGATACTCTATCTATTCTATAATATTTTTTGATTAGGTAAAAGTAAAAAGATCCTTATGATTGTACATTTATATTATTGTTCGATCCGTCAAACGTGCACACGTTAGATGGGCAATACATTCATAAGAAAATCGAAAAAACGTTGAAAAGCATATACGGACTAATTACTTAAGAAATCATGGCTGGTGGTAATCCTAATTTATGTTTATTCTACTTGACACATATCCATGTTTATTGTATGTTTATACAATTAACAAATAAGTGAATAAAGAATCAATTTGTAACAGATGAGCAACATTTCGTTGTCGCAAAGCCCTAGCTTTCAGGCCAAACATCAGTGTCTAAGATGCCGACAGTGACATCGATACCGATGTCCAACTCCGGAAATATATTAAAACTTTGTTATAGTCCCAAAAAATTGTGTCCTAATATATGCTGATCTATGTGGAGTAAATCAAGTCTACTCTTATCACTCAAACCTTGAGCATATGAACTCATGAAGGTTAATCGGGATGCACTAAATAATGGAAGAATTTGTTGCGGAAAATCATTCTTAGTACGCCTACTCGATAGGAGTATCGGTTTAGTACATTTTAAAGGAAAGTGGAGGAAGATGCTAAGCAACGATTGTAAGGAGACAAGCGTAGGTACGAAAAAAAAGATGGGATGTAATTTTGTTAACTTTTTAGGGCAATTTTATCAATTAAGGAAAAATTGCTCTAACAAGAAAGCATTAATTACTCTGGCAATAACACCAGCCTTTGATAAACCTCCTTTGACAACTTCACTAGTTATCCAGTTGTTTCATGATTTTTCATCCACTATTATCTATTAAGAACTTTCTATTTCATGTTAATCTTCTTCTACTACTACTATCCTTCTCACTTTGGATCTATTATATCGATAATTTCTTTTCGTGTCACAATCTCTATCCCATCCTATTCATTCACATGGCGAGTATGAAAAAAAATGGGATAAGAGATTGACACTGAGAGTATTCCTCAAGTGATATTTGCTTTTTATAAAAGGTATTTTTTTTTCTTTGTTTTTTTGTTTTTTTTTTGTTTTTTTGTTTTGTTTTTTGGTGTCTCATTGGTGCTCCGAAGCACTCATTAACAAAGGCAAACCTAAAGGTTAATTTCTAAACGAATACACACGCACACACTAGCACTGATAACTATATTTAATTTTCTCACTACAATAGTATTAGTAAAGTAATTATGATGGCATAAAATTCATAGTACTCAAAAGATTATATTTCTATAATAAAATATTAAATCATATAAAAACAAACAAAATTAAGTAGTGATATCAATAAATTTTAATAATTAGAAAATAAAAATAGGAAAAAAGTTAAAAATATAATTATTAAGTGACCATTCTAAAATGTTTACATTTTGTCTGATGTAAAACGATTAAGAGGTAAGTATAATTTAATTATTAGTTGAAAATGAAATTGGATATGCATTTAAATTTAGATTTTTTGTATGTAATTTTAGTTCTTGTAAAGACTTTTACTATCAAATCAATGTGTAGGACTTGGGTTTTTATTAGTTGAGTATCTTTTAGTGTTGGATTCTTTTGGAGAATTGACTCCTCCACTTGTAGGAGAAGAAAAATATCCAAAATCATTACCAGAAAACTCCAAAAGAAAAAACGAATCAGGAATAAGAAAGCTGAACCCCCAAATAAATAAGATAGGAACTTAACGAAACCTACAAACAAAAAAAATAAAGGTAAACCAATCACAAAAGTAATAGATTAGAGAGGAGAAAATATTTCATCCTGTCTCAATAAAAAAATTATCTATATCTATACTATTATAAAAGTGTAGTTTGTGTTTTTCCCTCCAAGCGTTTCTTCCTTTTTTGAACTACCTAATTTGCCCATGATTAAAGAAGTAAAACTTGAACATTCATTTATTCATTTATGATGGACAAATATGTAAAGCTCCAAGAATTTTTAATTACAGTGTTTTATTGATAAAGACTTTGTAATTGTAATCTATATGTATGTATTTGTATTCTACTATAACTCATCTACTTCATGGCAGAAACTTTGTAAAGTGCCAATTAACATTATCTTTATTGCCATCATATAAAGATAGATGACAAAATTAACTCACAACGTAAGATTATATAGAAATTAGTATGTGGAAGTAAATTTTATCATCCTCTAAATTTAGGAATAAATTGGAGAAGTTATCATCGATTCTAATTATTAATTTCAAAATACAAAGAGCATATTCTGTCCTATTTCTTTGAAATGAATTCACTTTTTCCATGTGAGTGTTATATAGCCTTGTCATGAAGATATTTAATGCAGTTTTAATTTGGCTACTTCTACACCCAAAATATTATATCAAATCCAATGGTACAAATATTTTCTAATGATCTTGAATAAATTTAATTGAATTGAAGGGAAAGAAGTAACAAAATAAAATGCCAACTAACAAGGGTGGACTATTTTCTCTCAACCAAAAAGGAAAAGAGACCGAATTTCGTTAGGACTATATTTGATCTTAATTTTAAGCAGAACTAAAAAAGCATTTACCTATTTCATTTGGATGCTTAATATAATCCCAACGAGAAACAGTAGAACAATAATAAGTGAGAATATCAAATGATAACCATCATTCTGTTTCACATTATGATAATCTTAGTCTTCCGCCATCAACAATCACAATCTCTCGTATAACCACCATTTCATCAACTCTGAGTACATTGTTCTCCACCGTTGAAGGTATATAATTTTATCTCAATCTAAAAAAAAGTTTTACAATAATGAATCTAATTACAAGTATCATGAACCAATTTATCTCTATATTTTCTTCTTGACCAAAGATTTACTCTCATGTGAAAAGTCATCAGGATGAAGAAATGAAGGCTTCTCCAGATTTGATCTCTTTTAGGCTATTTTCTTTCACACTTTTGCAACTTTGACACATGATTGAGAGACAGAGAATAAGTTGGTAGCGTTCATAAATGATATTCAAATTTAAGGTGCTCACGTTTAACTTACTTTGTTCAGAATTTTTGTTTAGCTCAAAAGTCAGGATTTCGAGGCCAGATTACTTCTTTTAATTGACTATTTGAATAAGCAAACTAATAACTTGAAAAAACAAATAAAGAAGGAAGCAGTTTTGAACATACAATGACCATAAGTTGTCCATTAACCAAAATAAACTCCTTGAAGACTAATTTCTAAGTATTTCTTCATTGTTCTTTAGATAGTTTATGTGGGTAAGATGTCAAACATTTTGACTATTTTGAAATGTTGTTAGGTTTCTTAAGGTCAATAGGAAAATTATAATAGGTTTCTTATCCGAGTCGAGTGTATTTAACACTCAAAATAGATAAATTGTTTATAAAATTTTTGAAACTTAAATTTTTTGAGTTGATAATGAATAATATGTAAAAGAATCGTATAAGAAACCTAAAATTTTAAATATTTAACTTAATCATATTTTTATTCTTCATAGTTGAAATAATAAAATGAATATGGCTCATAGTTCCGAGTTTTTTTTATTTTCAACTTAATCGAGTTTTTGAATATACTCAACTCATTAACTTTTCGAGTGTCTCTGATGTTTTTGAACAAGTATCTTCCTCATGAATTAGATCAACCATATTACTTATACATTAAAACATGTCACAGAAATTAGTGCAAAGCAATGGTTTGTTATTTTCTTAGAAGAAAATTAAAATAAAACTAAACTTTAATTTGTAAGATTCAATCAAAAAATTTAATGTTTATATTCAATTATATATCCATTATTCCATGTTCTCAAGGATTTGATGACAATTTTTTTAGTTAATACTATAAGTTACTGTAGTCTTACTACCTAGGAATTTTTTTAATCAGTAAAAGAGAATAAAGTTGGTTAGAGAGTTATTCAAACTTATATACTTTAATTCTAGAGTTTGAATCTTTTGAAAATAATTGAGATGATAAAATGTATTCTTACTATAGAAAATAATCATTCTTGCCAATTTTAGGTATTGGAAAAATTAACATGTGAAATCCGTATACTTTCACAAAATAGGAGGAAGATTACTGTTGATCAAAATATTTAGAAGAAAACCCTCTATTTTCTTAATATTTGATCCTTACTAATTCAAAGACTTTACTATTCTAACCAAGTTTATTGGATAGACATGTGACTGTAAAGTGATTTTAATTATTTTCATAGAATACATACTCATATACATTTTCCTATGTTAAAATATATTTGCTATCGTTATATTATTGTATATATATCTTGGATATTAATTAAATTATAAATTAAATATTATGACTATGCCATGTATCAAATGACGAGGTATTAGTAATTGCTTTACTATTGTGAAGGCACACAATTAGCTAATATTTAAGGAAAAAAGTAAATCTAAAATTTTAATAATTTTTTATCTAATTTTGGATGTCGTATCGCATTGGAAGTTGGATTTAAAAACTTAAGTCTTGAAAACGAAATATGAAAACTATTTGAGGAAGATGATCAAGTATATTAATTAATTACAAAACTATGAAAAAAAGGTAACATTTTGAAAGATTTAGTTGTGTTTGGTTTGAGGATATGAAAATCCCTATTTTAATCAAGTAAAGTAGAGTTTTAACATTCATTGGCCAAAAAGAAAAGTAATAACTCTATAAAATTAGTATTATTGGTGCTATGAAAGCTTCTAAAAGTAAATGCAAGAAAAAAAAATCGCAGAATAAATGACTGCTTAAATAATTTATTCTAGATTCAGCTTTATTCATAAGAAAATTAAATGAAAATAGAAATTTACTAGATTCAGACAGTCTATATTGAATATACATCTTCGATTTCATCTTCTTCTGAATTTCAAGGAATGCTTTCACTAATAAAAGTCCTGACCTTAGCTTTTAGGATTATTTTATCTAATTTTACCAATTTTATATATTAATTTTGCGAAACATTATACTCAATTTCAATTATTTATAACTGACGTGCATAGCACGTGCACCTTACTAGTAGAATAAAAATATCTATCAGTTGTAGAGAAGAAGAGATAGCATTCACCATCTTAGAGAGAAAATAGAATACTCTCTTATGAAATTGGAAAAGTAAGAGTACATCTTTTCTTTATTTCACTACTCATCAAGCATAAAATTAGGCAAAAAATCGGGAAGATAGATCTGAATTCAACGAACAAAATCAAGGCAAACATACCAAATTAAGGGTGTGTTCGTTTGGATTGAAAATATTTTCTTGAGGAAAATGTTTTCCTTGGAAAATATTTTACATGAAAAAGTCTATTTTTCATACAATTTTTCGGTGTTTGGTTGACAAAATGAAAATATTTTGAAATAAAAAATTTTCATAAACGGTTTTATCTTTAATTTTATGGATACAAGTTTAAAAAACTTATAACAATGGTAATAAATACCTTACAAGTAATTGTGATTAATAAAAAATTGATTTTGTTTAAAATTAAATGATAGTACAATATAGTAGTAAAATATGCATAATGATAGTTATATTAGTGTGGGACCCATAATTGAGAGAAAAACGAATGAAAAAGAATTAAAAACGAATATAAGTTTAGAAAACGAAATTATAAAAGTAAATATTTGAGGTTTAATGTCACTCTTGAATTATCCGGAAAATAACTTACACTCAAAAATTCCGTAAGTTATTTTCAGCCAGAGGAAGGAAAATTGGAAAATATTTTACATCGAAAAATATTTTCCGGTGTTTGGCACAAAAAAAATTTCTGAAAAATATTTTCCTGAAAATATTTTCAGTCCAAACGAACACACCCTAAGATAAAAAAGATGAGGAAGAGCCAACAAAAAAGCTTCACTCTTGAGACATCAAAATTATTAAAATTACTAAATGTATAGTTGGTAAAACCAAATGGAGTGGGATGAATCGAAGAATGATCCTAGAGCACCAAAAGGCTATGGAAAATCCAGTAAAAAGTTTTCAACAAAAATTAAAAGCTAATCCATTTGAGCATCACTCTAAATTCATATTCATCAACAAAGTCCATCTTAACAAATACTAAAAATGCTAATCACCTTTCTTCCTTTTTTATTTTTCAATACCGCATTTCACGTATTTTTTTAGTAGCATTTCACAGATCTTAAATGACTATAAATTCAAAACAAGCTAAAATCACAGTTATTAACAATAATAATAAAAAAAAAGGTAGATAATACACGTAGGGTTGGTAAAACTTACCCTCAGAGAAAACCGGGATGGTTTCTCCATTGAGTTGCTCCAATCCTATATTAATTTTCATTTTAAGAAAACCAAAAAAAAAAAAAAGTGAACATTTTTTCTCAATTTTGCTTCACACGGGAAGAAAGGTAAATAAATATGAATAAAAATACAATAACGCAGCAGGTGAAATCTAGTCTTAAAAAAAAAAAACACACACACACACACACTGAGAAATGAAGAGAAGAACCATACCTAGACGATCTCATCACTGACCTCTGGCGGTTGTGGTGAGAGAGATAAAGCGATAGGCAATTAGGTAAGATTTAGAGTAAATGGGTGGATAAAGAAACTAAGAAGTTGAAAGTTCAGATTTTTACCTTCATTAAACGTCAAACACAAATTATAATAATAATTAAGATAGGTCCAAAAGAAACTAAAGAGACCCAAAGCATAAAAGAAATTCAAAGGCCACAAACAGATAAAAATACTTTGCTAGTAACACATAAGGCCACATGCCGGTAGCTGGAGATGCTACTATAGTAACTTGGCTGTATAAAAAAATCCATCTATAAAAATTCTCGGATATTGAAAAATCACAAATATAAGACATATACTGTTATTGCTATATCTAACACTAAATTAGCAAGATAGTTATTCTATTATTTTCAAAACTGTTTATACACTTATATATACCCTATACATTTGCAAAGCTTTATCCCATCAAAGTTTGAGGAGATTTTTGGCAAGGATGCACAAACAAATGAAAATAACATCAAATAAATTTAAAAAAAAAAACTGCAACAGGGAACCAAAGGACTACAAAGGATGGTATGTATGTTAAAATTAAAAAATAACAAAAGAGGATATAAATTCTATTTATTTTTTTCCTTCTGCACTCCGTTTTATATACATTTTGTTTTTGGAAAAAACAGGAATAACAGAAGCGAAATAATTACCTAGAAAAAATTTTCGCACTACTTGAATAAAATTTAGGATAGACCCAAACAGTAAATAAATCAAACAACAAAATCAACAAGTACAGAACATATAGGATTTTTACATGGAAAACCCCTTCAATGTGAAGAGTAAAAACTATGGGATCTAATCCAAAAATATTCCACTATCAACGAATCAATAAGTACAATAAAACAAGTCTTCAATAAACACTTAGAATTCAAACACATCCCTCCTCACTACCATAAATGAAATAAACAATTTGATAATATACAACAACCCAAATCACAGGTATAAAAGCCCAACCCCTAGACAAGAGAAAATAAAGATCTAACCATACAGAATATAACCCACAGTATCGAGAATATTATAATGAAATCTCATTACAAACAGAATAAATTTACCATCGGATTAAAATACAAACCTACTGATTTCCTCCCCTAAATATTGGACGCCACTACTGCCAACCAAGAAAGAAAACGTTTGCTGTGTTTTCTCAAAACCAATGCTCAGACTTCAAGGCCTCAAAACTAAAACCCGTAGCCTATTAATACCATTTAATTGCTTTTGACTTTAATCACAAGTCAAAAGACTAAACATATTACTAAAAGAAGTGTAAACGTACTACTAAAACACACGAGCACACGACACTTCTTTTCATTTATGTATTTGGCTTTAGAATCCCAATACATGCAGGTCAATTTGATGAAGACACATAACAAATTTTCCCTCCAACTCATTGTTAATGGAGGTATTTGCCAAACCGACAGCCAAACAACAAGTCTCAAACTTCCTTTTTTTGCTCACTCTTTATTGTCTTATTGTAGCTCTTTGAATCTCCCTTTTCAATGAGGAGCACGTACTCATCTGATGAACAATGGCTAGAGAGAACTCTAACCCTTGTCTGCCTTCTTAGTGGAATTTTAGGTTCATTAACTCCACTAACAGAATCATTTACCTTATTAGCAACATAGTTAGCATTACCCTCACCTTGGTCATCTTGATATCGTATCTCATCATGATTTTCATAATCAACTACATTGGATACACGTGTCATAGAAACAGGAATTGGATCTAAATCTACCAGGCCATCACTACTTATACACTCTAACTTCTTTTCCTTGCCAATATCTTCAATGGTCTGATCTTCCATAAAGATAATATCATGGCTACTCACAGGATTCTTGGAAACCAGATCACAAAATTGATAGCCAAACTCATCATGCCCATAGCCAACAAAGACACATTGTTTGTGTCTTGCCTTGATTTCTAACTTAGACCTTTCATCTTTAGGCACATGCACAAATGCTTTGCAATCAAATACGTGCATGTGGTCATACGTTACCTCCTTGTCGTAGCATACAGGATCAGGAACATTAGCCTGCAAAGCAGTAGTAGGAGATAAATTAATAACATATGGAACAGTATATAATTCCTCACCCGAAAATGTATGTGGCAATTTTGCTTCAGAAAGCAAACATCTTACTTGCTCCACCAATGTCCTGTTCATTCTCTTTGCCAGACCATTCAACTGAGGAGTCTTGGGAAGCGTCTTCTGGTGTCTTATATCATATTCTCTACAGTAGTCATCAAACGGCCCGAGACATTTGCCACTATTTTCAGTGCGAATATATTTTAGCTTCTTACCTATCTCCCTCTAAACAGAAGTCTAAAACTGCCTAAAGACACTAAACACCTGATTTTTTGAATTCAAGGCATACACCCACAGTTTTCTTGAACAATCGTCAATAAATGTGACAAAAATACATTAGGGTGAACTACCAAACGTCTTCGTCTTTATTAGATCATAGAGATCTGAATATACTAAATCAAGCAATTCTAATTTCCTTGCTTAACAATGATTCTTAAAAGAGACCCTATTCTGTTTTCCTGCCAAGCACTGTGCATACCTTTTCAATTTAGCAGTCTTTAACCCAAAAAGTAAATTCTTCTTGGCTAAACGAATAAGTCCCTTCTTACTCATGTGGCTAAATCTCTTGTGCCATAACTCCAAATAGACGCTGTCTTCAGCTATATTGACATTATCAATGCACACAGAAGCCGGGATCTAGTACAAGCCCAAACTTTTTTTCCTACGAACCATAATCAAAGAACCATTGGTTATCTTGCACTACCCATTATCTTGGGTGCTAATATAACCCTTATCATCCAACACATCAGTTGAAATCAGATTTGGATGAACATCTGGTGCATGTTTGACATCTCTCAAAACTAGAGTCATCCTAGTGCCGGTTTTCAATACAATAGTCCCTAAAATGCTTACTACCCTTGACTAACCATCATTATCCATCTTTAATATTCCGAAGTCACCGAGAGTATAAGATATGAAAAAAATCCTTCCTTGATATCACAAAGAAGTAGGCACCACTGTTGACGGCCCAATTTGCTTCATCACTGGCAACATTGATTATATTTTCATCCCAAACAATCGCCAAATCCTCTGTAGTAGTGGTAGCAACACGATCGTCACTGTCGCCATCCTTATTTTCCTATTTACCTCTGTTGTCCTTCTTCAACTTGTTATAGTTTTTTCTTAATGTGTCATTTCTTGTCACAATGATGACACTCAAGATTCTCATACCTTGACATCGATTTGCCCTTACTCTAGCCTCTGTTGAATTCTCCCTTATCTCTATTTTTGCCTCTCTCCCAGTTTTGCATAATTAACACCTTGGATTGTGAAGTCGATGCCTCTTAGTTCTTCGTCTCACCTGTTCATTCAAGACAGGTTTCTTCACATCACTTAAGGTATAGCAGAATTGTAATCAACGTGACATAAAAATTCTCCCAAGAACCCGGTAGAGTATTTAGCAACCAAAGTCCCATACTGTCATCCTCAAATATAGCCCCCATGCCTTATAGCTAGTCAAAACACTCTTGAAACTTATTCACGTGGTCAGAAATAGAACTTTCTTCTTTATATTTCAAATTCATAGCCTGTTTCAACAAGAATAAATTGTGATTGCCTGATTTTAAAGCATACAAGGACTCAAGTTTCTCCCATAGGGTTCTATCATGTTTGTCATTGACGATGTGATTCAAAACACTATCATCTACCTACTATCGAATGAATCCATAAACCATCTCATGATCAAAAATCCAATCCGAATCAAACATGAGTTCAGGTTTCTCATCAGTAAATACCGGTAAGTTTAACTCTTCACAACTAGTAGATCCTTCGTCTGGTACTTCCATTTATGATAGTTAGGGTCATTCAAACTGATCATCCTACTATAATTAGATTCCTTATTTAATCAAGCAAAAATATGTATGTTGAGCAATAACCCTGCTCTAATACTAGTTATTATAAAAAATAGGAATAACAAAAGCAAAATAATTACCCAAAATATTTTTTTCCACCACTTGAATAAATTGTAGGACAGACTTAAATAATAAATAAATCAAACGACAAAATCGACAAACACAAAACATACAGAATTTTTACGTAAAAACCTTTTCAATGTGAAGAGTAAACCACGGGACCTAATCCAAAAATATTCTTGTTAAACCAATATTTAAAAAAAAAAAAAAAAAAAAAAAGGAAGTCAAAACTCAAAAAAAAAAAAAAAAAAAAAAACTACAGCCACAAACGTGTCTGCTTGAATGATATGAAGTGGTCAATTACCACTTCATGCAATGCTGCCACGTGAAGTGGCCAAGAAGAACATGACGGCCAAGTCATGCATAAATTAAATGCCCACGAAACAAATTAAACTGCATAAATTAAATGCCCACGAAACAAATTAAACGGGAGTTATCTCCCATATTTAAGTGGGGAAAGTGGCCTGATAGTTCACGTACACATTTTGGTGGGAAAATGGCTCCAGAAAATTTCTGTATAAAGGAGGCCAATTAGAAAGGCCAAAAAAAAAGAAGGAGCAAGAGCCAATTTAAGGGGATATATATCAAAAAGGCCATACGAGAGAGCATAAAATATATATATATTAGTAGAGCAACAAAAATTTCTTAGAGATAATAGAGCAAATATCAGTCGAGAAGATAGATAAGTAACTTGGAGGGGATCAAGTAATTATACCACAAAGGTAAAAAAAACAGGCATATGTCCTTTTCTTCTCCTCCACAAGCTTGATATTTTATTCTTTGATTTGTTCTCAGACACTAGCTCTCTGATTGAGATTAAACTCTCAGCATTTTTTCTACTTAAGGAAGATTGGAGTTCTCTTGAATTGATTTCCTATGAGAACAAGGAAACTAAAATTCCTGAACTTTTGATATAATTCAACAAAAATATAATGTTTATCACGTTATACAGTTATGCACAGTAGAATATGTCAATAACTCCTAGTTGAATTTGTGTCCTAGAGAATCATTGAATAAATTTATTCTCCTGATCCCTAATTGTTGATAATATAGACTGAATTTAGAAATCAGATCTTAAATATAAGTCTGCTTTTAATTTCATCCAAGTGACATCGTGTAAATATATATAGCATATATACAATAATATATATGCACTCACTATGCATATATATGCATGACCATATATATGCACGGTCATGCTATATATATAATATAGATGCACAAACTATGCTTATATATATATATATGTATAGCTATATATATGCACGGTGCTGTATATATATAATATATATGTGCACAATTGCTTAAATATATAAAATATATGTACAACTATATATATATATATATATATATATATATATATTGCAATCGCTTTATATAGTGTCTTTTTTTTGGACATATTATAAGGCAGGGAATCAAATCAAAAAATATAATAATTGGTCTTCATGCCCATTTATACCAGATATGGCTCTCTCTCTACTCTTACCCAAAAATTGCCATTTAAGGCAATAAATTAATTAATTGGCCTTAGATTCCCAAAAAATACCGTTTAAGGCAGTAAATTAATTAATTAGCCTAAGTGCCCAAAAAATTATCATTTAAATTAGCCTAAGTGCCCAAAAAAATTATCATTTAAGGCATTAAATTAATTAATTGGCCCAAAAAATTGCCATTTAAGGAATCAAATTTAATTATTTCGTCTTAGTACCTAAAAAATTGTCATTTAAGACATTAAATTAATTAATTGGCCCAAAAAATTGCCATTTAAGGAATCAAATTTAATTATTTCGTCTTAGTACCTAAAAAATTGTCATTTAAGGCACAAAATTAATTAATTGGCCTTGGAGCCCAAATAATTGCTGTTTAAGGCATTAAATTAATTAATTAGCCTTAGTGCGCAAAAAATTACCGTTTAAGGCATTAAATTAATTAATTGGCCGTAGAACTCGAAAATTGCCATTTAAGGTATTAAATTAATTAATTAGTATACGTAGAATCTGAAAATTGCCATTTAAGGCACTAAATTAATTAATTTGCCTTAAAATCTAAAAATTATCGTTTAAGGCATTAAATTAACTAATTGGCCTTAGAGCCCAATTTGGATACGTAGGAAACCCCTCCAAAGGGTTCAGCTATAAGAACTTCATAATATCTTATTTTGTGGAATTTTCAAATTTAACGAAAAAAATGGGTTAAATCTAAGTAACCAGTCAAAAGTATAAAATGGGTTAAAATTAATTTTCCCGTCAAATTCAAAATAATCCGTATCCAAGTGAATTTTTATTCACACGAACTACGTAAAGTTTGATCCCGGTAACGGGTACGTAGCTAGTTTATGTATATATTACTTAGGTGCAACCCCATAAATAAATATTACATAAAATTGTCCCTATTCTCATTTATTTAATTGGAAGTAAAATTAATTAATTGACAATTAGAATCAAAAAATGTTTCTCTAAAATTAGATAATGTAATTAAGGATTTAATATCTCGAATGTGATCCGACTCACATTAACAAAAACTCGCACAGGCAAATCGTACAAGTGAGATCAAGTTGAGGGAGAATTTAATCCACAAAAATATTGAATTTTTGCCCAACATGGTTTTTGGCTCGTCTGGTGGGACCCATTCTCCTTTTCATCTCTAATTGTTGAATTAATAAATTTTATCGTGTTGTCTTATGGGTTTAAGATGGCACCAAAAATTGTGTTTCATTTCCACGAGTTTCTTAACACCCGATACGGAAAGGGACAAGGATCAAAGAAAGGTGACTATGTGGTGACATTCATGATGGACCGCTTGATGATTTCTCTTGAATTGACCACGTTGCAGTTTGCTCTGTTAGCAACTGCAAAGCCTGCCGAGGTAAAAAAGAAATCCGCTTCCACCACCAAAGCCCCGAGAGGGCAAAAGAAGGTCGTTCCAACCGCAAAGGCTATCGAGGTCAAAAAGAAATTCACCTCGACCACCAAAGCCTCGATGGGACAAAAGAAGGTCATCCCAACCTTTTACGAAGTTTGTCGAGGTAGAAAAGAAGCCTGCTCTGGCCATGATGGCCTTGAGAGGGCAAAAGAAGGTTAGGCCGGCAAAATACGCTCACCCTGACTCTCAGGGGGCAAAAAGATCTCATTTCGACCATGGAAATCCACAAGGAGCAAATGAAACTTACCTCACTTGCAACTATCAACACTGCAAGAAGGCAGAAAGAAAATGCTCAGACTGTTGAAGCTACAAAGGGTCAAGTTCGAGGAGTATCAAACAATTACTCCAATCATAAGGTCATCTAACGGGCAAAACTATACTTGTCCAAATGCAAGCACTTGTTTTGAACGAGTTAAAATGACTCCAATAGAAGCTGGGAACCCTGTTCAATGGTGGTTTCGTAAGTCTAACATGGCCAAGACTAACAAAAATCATGTTGCCATTAACATGATTGAGAAAGTCGATCCCAAGCCCAATTAAATCCTTTTTGGGTCATTGGTGGTAGACTTACCATTAATCGAAGTTGTAATGGCAACAATTTGTTCAGGAGAAAGAAAATATTTCTTCTCCAAAATCTCAACTACCAATTTTCAAGACCCCAAAAGTTGAGGTTACACCTCAAAGACTTCAAAGAATTCAAAGAAAAAGATGATAGTAGCCTTGAAACCTAAAATTGTTAAACTCAACTTGCCAACGTCAAAAGCGAAAAAATTGGCTGAAGAAGTGTCTACAATTGTACACCCTATTGAAAGAAAGAAAAGACGAAGGAAGAACAATAAAGGGACTCGAAAGCAAGTGAAAGATTCTGAAGTCCCAACTTTTGAACTTCACGTCCCGTCAAAGGAAGTCATGAACCCTATTGTTCCTTCGAAATAATTAATCAAACATGAGTTTGATAGGGGAACCAAAAGACTTGCAACGGAGGGATCTTTGTCTCTCTCGTCCAAATCTCGGTTCTCCATATGATGGCCCAATAACTTGATCTCCAGCAAAAATGATGTCTCGAGCTCCATCTGAAAAGTCATCGACCACGATCAAGTCATCCCATTGAAGAAAAGTCAACGGAGTCCAACTCCAATATGACAATGGCTTCTTTAAGTGGATCAAATAGCCCAAAAGGACTTGTGGTTTCCTCATCAATTAATCCTCTATATGGAGATCCCGATCTCTTTCAAAGATGATGACTTTCCTTCAGAATTAGTGAGGGAGTTTGAGAGAAAATTACAGCTTTCTGATGAGTTGCAAAATAAAAGAATGCCAGTCTTTTTTACTGGTACTACCAATCTCGAAGAGAAAATGCATGAGCTACAAAGGAAACTTGCTAAAAAAGACGTTAAAATAGCTGCTTTGGATGCCCAAGTGGCTAGTCAAGCAAGTATATCGGCTCAAGAACATGTGCAAACTCATGAAAAAGTCCAAAATTCAAGTACACCTGTAACACAAGCTGATATCAAAACATTGATAACTGAGGGTATCAAAGAATTCCAAGCATCTATGAATCTTCTTGTGTTAGGGTATCGTAAACCATATCCATCTCATTATGACACATGATTCTGATTCCTTATCCCCCTAGCTATCAAAAGCCTCATTTCAAGAAATTTGACAGAATCAATGGCTCACCACAAGAACATTTAGCTCACTTTTACTCAGTTTGTGGTGAATCAGTTCTTTTTTATGCTTTATTGATCCGTCAATTTGTCCAGTCCCTAAAAGGATCTACTTTTAGTTGGTATACCCAACTACAACTTGGCTCAATCCTTACATGGGATGATAAGCAATGAGCCTTTCTTGCTCAATTTATGAGCTCAAAGAAGAAGGTTTCTATAATTGACTTAACTTATGCCCAGCAAAGGACAAATGAAAGTGTCAATGACTTCATAACAAGATGGAGAAATTTCAATCTCCAATGCACAAAAAAACTGACCGAACAATCAGCTGTCCAAATGTAATATAATAACTTGTTGCCAGAGATAGTACCTTTTGTTGGGACTGCTAAACCCCAAACACTTGATGGCCTTGTATCAAAAGCTGGTAATGTTGAAAAGCAAATAGCTAGATAACAAAAAGCACTCTAAAAGTTAAGTCTTTGGAAGAAAAGATAAGTGAAGGCAAGAAACTCGTTAAGAAATGTGAGTCTATGGCAACTTTTGTCAATACCAACAAGAAAAGTGGTAACGGCAATCCTGATTCAAGTTCAAAAGTTAAAGAAATTCAAAAAAGGCCTACTTTGAAGGAAAGAAAGAGTGTAAAGTACACATTTTATGATGAGAATGTGGAATACATCTTCAAGCAGTTAATGAAAGATAAGGCAATAGAATTGCCTGAACCAAAGAAACCAGCCAAAGTTAACAAAATCGATGATCCAAAGTACATCTCTTATCATCGAATTGTTAGTCATCCTATTAAGGACTGTTATGTTCTTAAAAATATCATCCAATCAACGGTTGATAAGGGTGATCTTGTGCTTGAAGATGATTTGTCCGCCGCTACTAACAATATCTCCTTAGTCGAAGAAAACCCTATTCCATCTTCCTAAGGGTGCAATTAAAGTGGCATTTGAAGTAGAAGACAATGACAATGAAGTTTCATATGTTTACACTTATCCTGACATGCCTCATCCAAGAATCCAGAAATCCTGACACTTTACGAGCTCGTTACTGAGCCTTTCCTGAAAAATTACAATAGTCCTTCGAAAATTGAAAGTGCAGAGGATGAAGAATGGCAAACTTGTGTGAGCAAAATAACCAAAAAGGTAATTCACATTGCATTGCATTCCATGCAAACCATTCGTCTAGGAATAAAATTTCAAGGAAAAATGGAACAAAAGAAAGGCAAGAAAAAGAAGAAGAATCAAAAGAAGGTAGTGCCAATAGAGGAGGAATATATTCAACCTGAAAGAATACCCATTACGCTAACTAATATATCCCTCCCAAATTCTTAAAAGACGAACAAGATGAAGAAAATAAGGTTGTGGAATAGTGCTACATGGTGATTTTTGAAGAAGAAGGGTCTTCGAGCTTAAAAGCCAATGAAATCAGTTTGCGCTCAGGTTGACAATTACTGTCACCACAAAAAATGCCAACAAAGTAAGAAATCAAATGGCTCGTCTACAAAAAAATCTGTTCCTAAGGAACCCACAGTTCATGAAGAGGATGCGACCTCTACCTGGAACCTGTGAAAATAAGTTTGAAGACTTAAGGAGGTATCCCAAAGTCCCCGTCAAGTCCCACTTGCGAAATGTGCCACATGAACAAGAAGTCAAATATGATGTCTTAGCACATCTCAAGCACATTCCAGCTCTCTTAAGTGTCTATGATGCTTTACAAATGTCAAAGGAGTTAACGAAGGCATTAGTAGAAGCTTTGATGACACCTAATCTCTATGCGACTGATTTTAGTCTTCCATTGTTAAAGGAGTTTTGTGCTTCGTGCATGACTTGTATCACTTTCAATGACGAGGAACTCTCAATGGGATATGATCATAATCGACCTCTTTATGTTTTTGTTATTATTGGAAACATGTTTGTAACCCGAATAATGCTTCATTGTGGATCCGCATTAAGTCTACTTCCCTTGAAAGCCCTATCGTCTCATAGGGTTGTTAACTTGAGATCTTTCTCTATCGAACTTGACGATCCAAGGCTTTAACCAAATGGGACAATGAACACTAGGCACCATCGAGTTAAAAATGAATTTTGAGGGCCTTGAAACCAAGGCATTGTTCTATGTGATCGACGCCGACACCTCGTACAATGCCTTATTGGGTCGTCCTTGGATTCATGCTAACGGTATCCTACCATCAACACTCCATCACTGCTTTAAGTTTGTTAGAAAGCTGGAGGATGGTACAAAGATTGAAAAAACTGTGCTAGCCGATTCATGACCTTTCGATACTGAAGAGGTTAACTATGGATATGCAAAGTTTTACAAGAGTCCCTCATCTCCAACTCGCGAGATTAAAGAAAAAGACAAAAAATGAGAAATAAAAGGAGAATTTGGCTCTTCTGCCACCTTATCTTCTTATCAAGAAAAATCTTTTGATGTAAAACTAGAGTCTTCAAAGAAGAAAGAGAAAAGTTTGGTGCCTGGAATGCCCCAAGACAAAAGATTATTTTGAAATTGAGATCAAAAAGCAACCAAAAGAACAAGAATTGGCGACAATCTCAATTGAAGAGACAATGACTACTTTGACAACAAGTTATACTTGTCCACTTCGAATGGTAGACCAATCGGTACCCCAAGTAACGATCATGACTACCTTTTATGAAAATAGAAGTCAAAGCAGAAATGTGGTACTAGGCTAAAAAAAAAATCATCCCCGCAAGCGCAAAAGAAATCAAAGGTCCAGACAGGAAAATCTCTTTTGAAAGAGGACTTGAAGGATGTCATGGTCGATCAAGATGTGGCAAGTTATAAACCTCTTCTTCCTCAGATTCGGTGATTTTCACTACGCAAGAAATATCTTTGCTCTCTAAGAAACATATTTTGAGTAAGCCTCGAGTCTCTGTGTTTAAAAGACTTCAGGGGCTTCCAAAAATTGAAGAAGAGTTCGAGAAAAACAAGTCTCAACCTTCCAAATTTTCAAGGCTGCAACATCACCTTGGAATCAACTTCTTCTTCCTCAGATTCAATGATTTTTACCAATCAAGAAATAGCCCTGTTCTTCGAGGAACATAATGAAAGTAAGACTCGAATCTCTGTATTTAAAAGGCTTCATGGGCTTCCTAAAATTGAAAAAGAAGATGAGACATGTTGTCCTCAGTATTCCATGTTTCAAAGTTCGCAAAAGTCTTCAAAACCAAAGCAAGTCCAATTAAAAAGGAATAAGAAATGGACCTTAAAAAGGGAAAGTAAGAAGGAAATAGAAGCTAATTCAGCCATGGAAGTAAATTTTACCTCTTGCAAAGAAGAATTGACTGAAAGTCCCAAAGAAGAGGAACAAAATCCTCCTCTTTTGTAAGAAAATTGAGAGAAGTTCATTCGAAATGTTCAACCAGCTCTATCTCAACTCGAAGATAGTGGCCAAGCTACAGTGGATGAGTTGAGAGAACTTAATCTTGGCACTGATAAAAGCCCTAAACCCATCTTTGTAAGTACTCTTACTCTCTGAAGAAGAGCTGATAAAGTACGAATCCCTTCTTCGGGAATACCAAGATGTGATGGCATGGGGTTACCAAGATACGCCTGGGTTAGACTATAAAATATCAATCCACCGACTACCAGTTTCAAACGATAAACTCATTAAACAAGGTCAACGTTGATTTAGACTTGAATTGATTGTACAAATTGAAGCTGAGGTGGACAAATTGATAGAATCTAGTTTCATTCTTGAGGTCCAGTATTTGACCTGGCTTGCAAATATTGTGCCAGTGAAAAAGAAGAATGGGCAAGTACGCATCTATATTGATTTTAGAGATCTTAATGATGCACATCCCAAAGATGAATTTCTACTTCCTATCACCGAATTTTTAGTTGATGCTACAATTTGATTTGGTGCATTATCTTTTATGGATAGATTTTTGGGCTACAATCAAATAAAGATGGCACCTGAAGACAAAGAGCTCACAGCTTTTTGCACTCCAAAGACATTTATTATTACACAGTAATGCGAATGTCTATGTCCTTTCGGATTAAAAAATACCAGATCAACTTATCAAAGAGCCATGACAATCATTTTCAATGACATGCTTCATAACATCATTGAGTGTTATGTTGATGATTTGGTTGTCAAGACAAAAGAAAGAGAAAATCATTTGAATGATTTAAGAAAAAATTTTGACAGACTCCAAGAGCATCAATTGAAAATGAACCCCTTAAAATGTGCATTTAGGGTAACTTTTGGAAAATTTCTTGGGTTTATTGTTAGATACCGAGGAATTGAAATTGATCCCACAAAAATCAAAACAATCATGGAAATGCCTCCACCTCGCAACTTGCGAGAATTACGTGGACTTCAAGGAAGATTAGCTTCTATAAGAAGATTTATATCAAATCTATCTGGAAGATGTTAGCCATTTACAAGACTAATGAAGAAAAGTGTACCATTTGTGTGGGGTCACGCATGTCAAAATGAACTGGAAAGTATCAAGGAATACTTGTCCATGCCTCCAGTATTAATGGCTCCACAATATTAAAGGAAAGCCATTGATCTTATACATCGTAACTCTTGAAAGGTATCTAGGGGCACTACTTGCCCAAAATAATGAGAATGGAAAAGAAAATTCACTATACTATCTTGGCCGAATGCTTGTTGGAGCTGAACACAATTACTCTCCAATAGAAAAAACTTTTTTGGTTTGGATTTTTGCAGTACAAAAGTTAAGGCATTATTAGTTATCTCACCTAGTGACATTAATTTCAAGAGCTAATCCATTGAGATATTTAATGTCTAAATCTTTTTTGTCAAGACGATTGACCAAATGGTCTTTACTCTTGACTGAATTTGACATTACTTAAGTCTCTCAGAAAGTAATCAAAGGAAAAGCATTGGCTGACTTCCTAACTGCTCATCCAGTCCCTAATGATAAAGAAATTCAAGACAATCTCTCGGTTGAAGAAGTTTTCATCACTAGTACCTTATCATGAAAACTATATTTTGACGGGGAATCAAGAAAAAAAGAAGAAGGGGTAGGAATCAGAAATATGTGCTTGTGACACCATCAGGAGAACTATTGCCTTATTCATTTTCTCTTCTATCCCTTGCTCAAACAATGTGGCAGAATATGGGGCATTAATCATTGGTTTATAAATTGCACTTGAAATGTACATTGATTGTGTTAAAGCATTTGGGGACTCTTAGTTAGTTGTTCAACAACTAAATAACCAATATGAGGTCAAGAATGAAAATTTGGTGTCTTACCATCAAAGAGTAAGGTAATTAATGTCTCAATTCCAAGACATACAAATTAACCACATACCAAGGTTAGAAAATGACAAAGCAGATGCTCTGGCAAAACTTAGCAGCATCTTTGACCTTGCCTGAGCATAGAGATGTACAAATTACAGTTGGGGAACGTTATTTGCTTCCCCTAGCCCTAAGAAGGATCGAAGAAAAGAAAAATGTAAATGTGGTAACGATCCTGGAAATCGAAGAGGATTCTGATTGGCATAAACCTTTTGTAAACTTTCACATCCACGGGATTTTGCAGATAACCTTGACCCTAAAAAAAAAAGTTGACTTAAGACGTCAAGCCCTTAGGTTTATTTACTTGAATGGCACTTTGTATAAAAGATCTTTTGATGGAGTTCTTTTAGTGTGTCTCTCAAAAGAAGAAGCCACTCATGCTCTCCAAGAAACTCATGCAGGAACATGTGGTGCACATCAAGCTGGCCCTAAACTGGGTTCTCAAATTAAAAGGTTAGGCTATTATTGGCCGACCCTAGTAAAAGATGTGATGAAATTTGCAAGAAATTGTAAAGTCTGCTAACTCTATTCGGATTTCATTCATCAACCGCCTCAACCACTTCATCCCACCATGTTATCATGGTTATTTGAAACATGGGGATTGGATGTAGTTGGTCCTTTTAAGCCATCTTCATCAAGACTGCATAAGTATATTTTGGTCGGGACCGACTGTTTCTCAAAATGGGCTGAAGCAATATCACTAACCGAAGTAAGCGATAGACACCGCAAAATTTTATTAAAAATCTCATTATTTATTGCGGCTTGGGGTTCCTTCGAGGATTATCTCTGATAATGCCCTTTACTTCAAATGTGTGCCACTCATGAAATTAAGTGAAAACTATAAGTTCTGGCTTGGATTCTTTGCAAATTATGACCCATCATCTAATGGATAAGTAGAAGCCTTTTACAAGGTTTTGTGTAACATCCTGAAGAAGGTAGTGTCTAAACACAAAAGAGATGGGCATGAGCGACTCCCTAAGACTTTATGGGTGTACAAAACTACGATTCGTACATCAACTGGTTGTACAACATTTAGTCTTGTTTATGGATCCGAAGCCGTACTTTTCTTAGAACTACAATTACCATCCCTTAGAGTTGCGGTTCAACTAACTAATCTTAAAGATAATATAGAAATCAGACTAGCTGAATTAGAAGCGCTTGACGAGAAAAGACTTAAAGCATAACAAAGACTCGAAGTCTATCAATCCCAAGTAGTTGGGGCATTCAACAAAAGGGTCAAGTTTAGATCTTTCTCAGTGGGTGAGATCTTGGTGTTGACTGTCAGAAGACCCGTTGTCAGTACAAGAAAAATGAAAGGAAAATTTGAAATCAAATGGGAAGGCCCTTACGTTGTCACTAAAGTTTTTCCAAAAAGAGCATACGATTTCTCAAATTCTGAAGGTATGTGTATATTCTTGTTTAAATGGGAAATTCATTTGAAATGCATGTTTCATCATCAAAATAAGGTTTGTGGATCATCAATCCCTCCTTTTCTGATGATGACAAACTGTGAATCAAAAAATACACAATCAATAAAATAGATGCTCCTACTCCCCCTTTTGACATCATGAAAATGAAATAAGCTCCCCCTTAGAGGGTGCTCCCCCTTACATAAGCAATAAGAGAAAAGCAGAATATGATCAAACTAGAGCAATAAATCAAACCAAACCAAGTATGTAATAATTACATTAACAAATAAGTCAACCAAACCAAATCAAACTGAACAGAGCATCAACAAATACAGAAGAGTAGTAAAAAAAAAACTAAGTGGAGTCGTTCCTCTTCTTGGAACGTTCTTCAAGTTTGTTGGTGGGTACATCATCATCAATAGCTTCACTGTCATGAGCATCAGTATCCTGTCGTTGCATGATGTAGTGGAAAATATCGTCAACGTCCTTGTCATCATCATCATTAGCACCAAGAGCAGTAGTTTTGTCAAGATTGGTGGTGCCAGTAGGGTCCTCACGATCGCCTTCACCAGAAATAGAATGATCATCATTATTGGTGCCACCGTCATCGCTTTCAGATGAAGACTCAAGAGTGTATTGGGACTGGATATGGGCAAACTAGACTTGAGCCGAAGCAAACATACTTAAGCTAAGGGCCTCTTGAAGAATTGTTTGATGAGTTTCCAGTCGTTTCAGTTTTCGATTGGTGCGACGCTGAAATGAGCTCATTTGGTCGGTCAAGGAAGAAATAAGATTGCATATATGAGAGAAGAAAGGCTCCAAAGAAGAAGTATGAGGATCACAGGATAGTGGGGGTGATTGAGGAGGAGAGGAATGAGGAAGTGCAAGTCCGGAGGTACAAGCTTGAGATTTAGATTTTTTAAGTTCATAAGCTGCTTTTGTGAACCATTGGCCGTTGAAAAATCTCAAACCCTTACGCTCAATGTGCACTTTGTTGAAGTAAGGAAGATATTATTTTTTACCGGTGAATGGAATGTCAAAATGATCAAAAATTTTAGTAAGAAATTTTCCAAAAGTATGTTGCGGCGAGTATCAGTTAAGAAAAGTTCCCACAAAGAGTATAAAAGATAACCAAAATCCAGTGAAATGCCTTTAAAAACACAGTAAAATAAATAGAGCTACATTTTACCTGACTCAGTGCGATGCCCATTAGTTGGTAATAATAAATTAGTGACTAAAGTATAGAGAATGTTAAGTTCAGGAGTAAGCAAAGTAGTTTTGACTTCCAAAACCTATTTGAAATTGACATTAAAAATTGCTCGGATCTCGTCGATGTCAAAACCAGTATCCAAAGTAGGACATTTATCCAATGAGAAATAAATAAGAAAAATCATTAAGCGACGGAACCTTACATTCAAAAATAGATTTTATGACATTGGATGAAATCTCAAGGTTTTTATTATTCACACGAGATATCAATGTGCGAATAGCGGGACCTTTCCTAAGATTAGCAGTGAATTGGAATACCATATCATGATAGACTGGTAAATCTATGTGTACCAAATGACCCCAATTTTGTTTTTCAAAGAAAGTTTTCATAATAGGCAAATTAAATTCATCAAAAAGACCTTGGGAAACAGGTTTTTGAACAATGATGGACTTGTTAAGAAGAGAAGTGTACCGCTTAGATGACTTGGCATCAATGAATTTGAGTAGAGAAGGGTCGGTAGAGGTTTGAGGATCTGTTGATGATTGCCCCTGCACCGGAGCCTTGCCCTTTGATTTTCGTCCACGAGTAGCTGCTGGAGAACCGCCACGAGGTCGAACCACTGTAATTTTGAAGAAGAAGAAGAAGAAAGGGGGAAAAGTGGGATTGAGGAGATCATTTTGGAGAAAAAATTGCAAGAAGGAAGATGGTAGGAAAGTGAAATGAGGTTCAATGGAGATGAGGGAGGGCTTTGAAATGAAGATTCCCTAATCAATTTGACAGTAGGAGTAGATTGAGAAGATTTTGAGAGCGAACAAAATTCACCAGAGCTAGGGTTCGGAGGATAGAAAATGTTTGATAGGAGGAAAATAAAGAGTTTTAAACAAGAAAAGCAATCGTTTGGACGTCCGACCGATTTGTATGCGTCCGATGGTGCGTCTGAACGTAGATGAACGGACGGCCAAAATTCTAAACTATGCGTCCGAGGAAGTTTCGAATGATGATAAACGTTCGTTAGGAGTTCCAGAGAGTTCATGAAAAAATGAGGTAGAATTCATACGCTTATAAGTGTCCGAGACAGAGAAGATGGTTTTAGACATTTAAGAGTGTCCGATAGAATATATGGTTCATACGATCATGTGTATCTGAACTTAGAGTTTATACAGATGTGAAATTAATTTATGATGCCTCAATGAGTTCTGATATATTCAAAATGATCTAAAGCCAAAGGTTTAGTGAAAATATCGGCAAGTTGATCTTTTGTACACACAAATTCAACACAAATTTCCTTTTTGCAAACAAAATCTCTAATAAAGTGGTGTTTGACATCAATGTGTTTGGTTCTCGAATGCATGATAGGATTTTTTGTGAGATTAATTGTACTAGTGTTATCACATCTAATAGGCACACAATCAAAGATGACACCAAAGTCTTTTAAAGTTTGTTTCATCCACAAAAGTTGAGCAAAATAGTTTCCAGCAGCAATATATTCGGCTTTTGCCGTAGAAAGTGAAATAGAATTTTACTTCTTGCTAAACCAGGACACTAGACAGTTACCCAAGAAGTGACACATACTACTTGTACTTTTTCTATCAAATTTGCAACCAGCAAAGTCAGCATCAGAATAACTAATTAAATCAAAAGTGGAGGATTTTGGATACCAAAGACCAAAATCTATTGTGCCCTTTATAAGTATCTGAAAATTCTTTTAACTGCAATCAAGTGTGATCTTTAGGACAAGATTGAAATCTAGCACACAGATAAACAACAAATATAATATCCGGTATACTAGCTGTCTGTAAAGTAGGATTCTGATCATGCCTCTATAGTGTTTTTCATCAACACTATTACCTTCTTCATCTTTGTCGAGTTTGGTTGAGGTGCACATTGGTGTCCCAACCTGTTTGCAATCTTCCATTCCAAATCGCTTAAGTAGCTCATTTGTGTACTTGATTTGTGTAATGAAGGTTCCTTCCTTTGTTCGGTGAACTTGGAGTCCAAGGAAGAATTGTAGGTCTCCCATCATACTCATTTATTTTTCTTTTTGCATTAAGCATGAGAATTCCTTGCACAAACTTTCATTAGTTGCTCTAAAAATAATATCATCAACGTAAATTTGAACAATTAGCAAACCATAAGAATTATTTCTGGTAAAGAGAGTGGTGTCAACAATACACCTCTTTTAAATCCATTGTTTTCAATTAAAAAACCACTTAGCCTTTCATACCAAATTCTAAGGGCTTGTTTCAAACCATATAGAGCTTTAGAAAGCTTGAAAACATGATAGATGGAAAATTTTTATTTTCAAAACCAGGGGGTTGTTCAACAAAATTTTTTTGATCAATAAAACCATTTTAAAATGCACTTTTGAGGTCTATTTGGAATAATTTGAAATTGTTAAAATATGCATATGCAAGAAACATGCGAATGTATTGTAAACGAGCAAAGGGTGCAAAATTTTCATCAAAATCAATGCCTTCTTCTTGAGCATAACCCTTTGCAACAAGTCTAGCTTTGTTCCTAATGATTTTACCTTTATCATTTAATTTGTTTCTAAAAACCTATTTTGTTCTAATTACGAGATGAATTGATGGTCTTTTAACTAAGGTCCATACATTGTTTTTCTCAAATTGGTTAAGTTCATCTTGCATAGCAAAGACCTAAGATTCATCATTCAATGCATCATCCACGTGTTTAGGTTCAGTATGAGAAAACAATGCACAATTACTATTCAAGGGTTTATGAGATCGAGTTTTTACCCCATCGGACGAATCAACTATGATCAACTCTTGAGGGTGACTTGAGACAAATCTCCATGCCTTTGGAAGATCTTTTGGAGAATCTTCGTTCTTTTCTCCTTCTTCATCCAAGTGATGAGTGTCATCCTCATTGCTTGTCTTAATCGTTTGATGTTCTTTATGTATGGTGAGCCTCTCAAATTCCTTTTGTATACCTACATCTTCATCTTCATAAACATTATTTGAAATAATATCATTAGCCTCATCAAACGTAACATGCACAACTTCTTCAATTAAGAGAGTTCTTCTATTGTATACTCGGTATGCTTTATTGTCCCTAGAATATCCTAAGAAAATTTCTTCATCTGATTTTTTGTCAAATTTTCCAAGATTTTCTTTGATTTTTAAAATAAAACATTTACAACCAAAAATTTTGAAATAGCTCACAATAGATTTTTTACAAACTCTGTAGACATGAGTTCATAAGGTGTTTTATTTAAAATGGGCCTTAATAAAACATGATTCATAACATAACAAACCGTGTTAACAACTTCGGTCCAAAAATATTTTGGTAAATCACATTCCCTAATCATAGTTCTAGCAGCCTCTTGAAGTGTTCTATTTTTCCTTTCAAAGACACCATTTTGCTGAGGCACTCTAACAGCCAAAAATTCATGTGCAATACCGTTGTGATCACAAAATTTGAGAAAACCACCGAATTTAAATTCGGCTCCATTATCACTTCTCAAATGAATGATTTTCAAATTCAACAATTTTGAATTTTGGAAAACAATTTTATTAAATTTTCAAAAGCTTCATTTTTGTGAACAAGATATAGTACCCAAGTGTACCTAGAATAGTCATCAACAATCGCAAACGCATATTTACTACCACCGAGACTAGCATGTTGAGTTGGACCAAATAAGTCCGAATGCAATAGTTCCAAGGGTTTAGAAGTAGACACACAATTCTTGTCATGGTTTTAAAGACACTTTAACTTGTTTACCAAATTGACATGCATCACAAATTTTATTTTCAAAAACTTGAATTTTGGCAAGACTCTTACCAATTCCTTCTTGGCAAGTTTTTCAATTAAATCCATGTTAAAATGACAAAGCCTTCTATGCCAAAGTCAAGGATCATCTATAGAAGCAGTTAGACATTTTACATTGCTACTACCAATATTGTCAAGATAAATCACATAAACATTATTGTGCCTAGTACCTTTAAATAAAACAACATAATTTTTATCAAGAGTTAGACATTCATGTTTGGTAAACAACATATATAGATTTTAATCACATACTTGACTCACACTTAATAGATTATAATTCAAATTATCAACAAGAAGCACATTTTAATCAAAGTCTCACTATTTTTACCTACATCACCAAAACCAATTGATTTTGCTTTCATGTTATCCCCTAAGGTTACCTTTCCACGACTTTTGGATATGATTTTGGTGAAGAGAGACGCATAACGCACCCGTCAAATGTTTTGAGCACCCACTATCTATGAAACATTTGGCATCCTTGGTGATATTCATTTCCTACACAAGAAATTAAGTGATAACTATTGCTACCCATATTTTCTTGGGTCTATAAGAGTTAGTAAAATGACTACAATCCATACGGTATTCATACCAAAATTTTCATTTCTATTGACATACCAATTATTTTTCACATGTCCATGTTGTTGGCAATAAGTGAAAATAACATTTTTATTTTCATATAAAGAAGATTTTAATTTTACAAAGTATAAATCATTACTTCTAAAGGTGACAAAGTTTTTGTTGATCAATACATTTCTATTCTTTTTCAAATTAACAATATTTTCCCTTTTTCTATGCAAGAGAATATTCAAGTCATCCAATCTTTTCTTCAAGGAGGCTTGTTCTTCCTTGATCCTTGTTTTCACATGCATTCTTTTCTTCAAATCATTGTTTTCTTGTGATAACCTATTATTTTCATTCACAAGCTTAGATGAGTTAGTGTTCAATAAAGCATTTGATTTCTTTACTAATTCCTCATTTCTAGCAAATGATTCCTTTAAACTATCATGCAATTTTAAAATGAAATCTTCAAGATCATTGTCATCATTTTTATCATTAGAATCATAATTAGAAGTTACCTCATCATAGACACCTTATGATAAAATCAAGTACACCAAATCTCTTATACACATCTTCTTCAACTACTCTTTCGGAGTTGCAATCATCCCATGTGATTTGGAAATTGTTGAAGTAGGGGTTTCTTCCTTCCTTTTGCTTCTTGGAAGGACACTCATTTGCAAAGTATCCGGATTGACCACATTCAAAGCACTTTTCATTTTGCTTCTTCATTTCTAGTTTGGTCTTCCCTTTGAAGTTATTTGAGTTGATAGCTCCACCTCTTCTCATTCTCCATTTATTGATGTAGTGTTTGAGAAATCCTTTGGTGATGAGTGCAAGATCTTCATCTTCTAGGTTGATGGAAGCATTTTCATCTTCTTCTTTGAGAAGTCTTTGATGCAATGCTCCTTTTTGGTCTTGTTTCTTCATCATCCACCACTTTAGCCTTTAGCTTCAATTCATAGGACATAAGAGAGTTAATTAAAGACTCAATTGGCATGGAATTTTTAATTTTTTTGCTTCCTCTATAGCAATGGTTTTGGCCTTCCACTTTTTGGATAGAGCATTCAAGATTTTTCTATTTTTCTCACCCAAGGATTATTTCTTTCCCAAGTCTTCAAGATCCTTGATTATATTATTGAATCCACTATACATTTTATCAATGTTTTCATGTGGATCCATCTTGAAGGACTCATACTTGGTAACAAGTAAGGATTTCTTTTGTTCTCGAACATTATCACGCCCTTCATGAATTTCCTTCAACTTGTCCCAAATTTCAATAGCAGAAATGCATCCTTTGATTCAGTTGACTCGATGGCATCCAAGGCATTGTATAGCACATTCATAGATTTCACATTTAAGGTCAAGTTTGCGTTGTCTTGTGGAGTGATATGAGCTCATCCCTTGTCTTTTCTCTTCTTCTATTTGTGTGATCATCAATGATGGTAGCTTCAAAAGGACCTTCATTTACGACATACCACAAGTCAATATCAATGGATTGCAAAAATATTTTCATTCAATCTTTTCAACTAATAAAGTTTACTCCATTAAACATAGGGGGTCTTGTGCTAGATTGACCCTCAAAAAATAAAGCATTATTGGTTGCCATAATAGATTTTTACTCAAAAGTAATTTAAGCAAATGAATGAGACCAACGCTCTGATTCCAATTGTTTGCCCTAAAGCAACCTAAGAGGGGGGTGAATTATGTTTCTTAAAATTAATTTGCAAATAATGCTCAATTCAAATTTCTTGAACTTCACAAGTAAGATGATAAAAATATAAGGAATTAAGTGTAAAATGAATGGAATGAATTAAGAGATAGATTAAACAAACAACACTTCCAAACTACCAAGTTTGAAGTGTTAATCTCCTAGAATGCTGCTCAAATTTGGTGCAAATTATTGACAGAGCCAATAATCTCAAAAGTACACAAAGTAGGACAATCCTTGCTCACACTAATTCTCTTTAGTTGAGCCAAGGATTTTACTATCAACCTCACTTTTGCACAAGATTATCACTCCACTCAATAATTTTTGAATAGCACTCTAAAGTACACACTAATACAATATTGCTCAATAGCCAATTTGCACTCAAATTGCTTTTTTTTTTTTTTTCTTACTTGTATTCAATGTGTAAGATATCACATACATGATAATCTGAGTTGCTATTTATAGGTGCAATAAATTGGGTTGTAACCACCACCCAACGGCTCAATAATAAATGCTAAAAAAACTAGCCGTTATAGGTTTCGGACATCCGATGTAATTGTGGTACGTCCGACCCATCGTCTGATCTTAAATATAAGCGAGTAGTGGATGCCGTTCGGACGGCCGAGCTTGCGTCCGATGAAGCTTCTTTCAGAAGGTTGGATGCGTCCGTTGCAAATGGTTAAAATTCTTGATTTTGTCTTGCCTTTACATTTGGACGGAGAAATACGTCCGAGGAACAATCCTTTGGATGCGCCTGTGCGTCCGCTGTAGATGCTCAAAAAACTTGCTCTCTGTCTGACAGATCGGACAGTGAATTGCGTTCGTGGTATCCTTGATCGGACGAGCTTGTGCATTCGAGAAATGTAATGTTGTTCGGGAGGTGTATTGCGTCCGAAAGCTCTGTTTCGAGCAGATATAATAGCAACCCTGCACAACTTAGATTAAGAGGTGAAATGCATTTGTCATCATTAAAATAAGGTTTGTGGATCATCAGTATTGTGTGAGACCCGTTTCTTAAACAAAATGTTCGTGTCTGACCCATTTAGGTTCATGTCGTATTCGTGTCTTACCCATTTACTATTGACTAAAAGTATCAGCCTATTTAATAATTACATAACTTGCGATCCATTTGAGTTAAAATCTCTAATTTTGATTATTTAATAACTTAAACAATTACTAATACTAGCCTTATTATTATAGTAATTTAAAATGCATAATTGAAAATTATTAAAAATTTTTGAATAATATTTAAAATAATTACTATGTTTCATTTAATAATCTAATATTCATAATCTTAAACTATACTATATTAAATTATAATAAAATAAAAAGTTCAGAAAATTTGTTCAAACAGTAATTTAATGGGTTATCTTGTTAACCCACGAGTTGACCAAACCCGACCCATTTAATTTCGCGTCATAAATGGGTTGACCCAATAATAACCCGATAAATTTTGAATCGTGTCATAACTTATTAATGTCATGTCATATTTGAGACGTGTTATCGGTCGTATCAGGAATTGCCAGCCCTAGTTATATGTGATTGTTATACTTTTTTTCTAGTACAACTCAAATTTACAAAAATGGTGAGACTAAAATGCCTAAAAAGATGCCTTGAGGTTAAGAAATACAAATGTAACTCAAGTGCAACAAGGCCAAAGTCTCAAAATCATATAGGTTTATAGTCAACAAAATTGACTATGAAGACCCATCAAAATATTATACTTCATCGACAGTTTTGAAAGCACATAAAAAAGTATCAAGTCTTGTACATATCAATCAAATGACATTTTTCTAGGTACAATACTCGAGGAGACAACTATTCAACCAATATTTTTTAAAAAAAATGCAAAACAAGGAAGTCAAAATTCAAAAAAAAAAAAAAAAAAAAACAACAACAACAACAAACGTGGCTGCATTGCATGAAGTGGTCAAAAAACAAAAAAAAAAAGGGAGCAAGAGCCAATTTGGGGGGATATATAGCAAAAAGGCTATATGAGAGAGCATAAAAATATATATATATATCAGTAGAGCAACAAAAATTTCTTAGAGACAATAGAGTAAATATCAGTCCAGAAGAAAGATAAGTAATTTGAAGGGGATCATGTAATTATACCACAAAGGTAAAAAAACAGGTATATGTCTTTTTCTTCTCCTCCACAAGCCTAATATTTTATTCTTTGGTTTGTTTTCATACACTAGGTCTCTGATTGAGATTAAACTCTCGACATTTTTGCTATCCATTAAGAAAAATTGGAATTTATTTGATTTGATTTCCTATGAGAACAAGGAAACTAAAATTCCTGAACTCGTGATATTCTTCGATAGAAATATAATTCTTGTCATGTTACATAGTTATGCACAGTACAATATGTCAACTCCTAGTTGAATTTGTGTCCTAGATAGTCACTAAATAAATTTATTCTCTTGATCCTTAACTGTTGACAATATTGACTAAATTTAGAAATCAGATCTCAAATATAAGTCTGTTTTTAATCTCATCCAAGTGACATCGTGTATACACATATAGTATATATATAATAATATATATGCACAAGCTATGCGTATATATGTATGACCATATATATGCACGGTTGTGCTATATGTATAATATATATGCACAAACTATGCATATATATGTATAGCCATATATATGCACGGTTGTGTATATATAAAAATAAATATGCACAACTGTGTATATATATAATATATATGCACAACTGTCTACATATATATTGCGATCGTATTTTTATATAGTGTCTTTTTTTTAGATATATTATAAGGCACAGAATGAAATAAAAAATAATAATTGGTCTTGGTGCTCATTTATACCAGATATAGCTCTCTGTTACTCAAAAATTGCCATTTAAGGAAATAAATTAATTAATTGGCCTTATAGTCCAAAAATTACCGTTTAAGGCATTAAATTAATTAATTGGCCTTAGTGCCCAAAAAAATTGCCATTTAAGGAAATTAATTAATTAATTGACCTTAGAGACCTAAAAATTGCCATTTAAGGTATCAAAATAAATTATTTAGTCTTAGTACCCAAAAAATTGTCATTTAAGGTACAAAATTAATTTATTGAGAGCCCAAAATTTGCAAAAATTAATAATTGGCCTTAGTGCCTAAAAAAAATTGCCATTTAAGGTATTAAATTAATTAATTGGCCTTAGAACTCGAAAATTGCCGTTTAAGGTATTAAATTAATTAATTGGCCTTATTGTCCAAAACATTGCCGTTTAAGGCACTAAATTAAATTAATTCGCCTTCGAACCTGAAAATTACCGTCTAGGGCATTAAATTAATTAATTAGCCTTAAAGTCCAATGTTTTACCGTTTAAGACATTAAATTAACTAATTGGCCTTGGAGCCCCAAAATTGACGTTTAAGGTATTAAATTAATTAATTGGCCTTAGAGTCCGAAAATTTTCTATCTAAGGCATTAAATTAAATTATTTGGCTTTAGTGCCTAAAATTGTCTTTTAAGACATTCAATTAAATTATTTGGTTTTAGTACCCGAAAATTGCCATTTAAGGCATTAAATTAAATTATTTGGCCTTAGTGCCTAAAATTTTCTTTTTTTAAATTATTTGGTCTTAGTACTCAAAAATTATCGTTTAACGTTAAATTAAAATTATTGTCTTTCATGTCCACTTAGCGGTTTACGGTAATAATATCTATCACAAAAAAATAAAATAAAATAATTAGATTAGTTTTCGGACTCGTCCAAATTATTTGTACATTTAATGGCCAAATTGACAGTCAATTAAATGTCAATTGCCTCATATGACCAAGAAAATTGATGTTTAAAAAAAATTTGTAGTTCAATAAGAATTACTTGTAACTTGATTCCAATTTGGATACATAGGAAACCTCTCCAAAGGGTTCAGCTGTAGGAACTACAAAATATATTATTTTGTGAAAATTTTCAAATTCCACGAAAAAAATGGGTTAAATCTTAGTAACCCGTTAAAAGTACAAAATGGGTTAAAATTAATTTTCTCATAAAAATCAAATAAATGATCAGAATACAAGTGAATTTTTATTCACATGAACTACGTAAGGTTTGATCCCGGTAACGGGTACGTAGGCAGTTTAAGTATATTACTTAGGTGCAACCCCATAAATAAATATTATATAAATTTTTCCCTATTCTCGTTTATTTAATTGGAAGTAAAATTAATTAATTGACAATTAGAATCAAAAGATGTTTCTCTAAATTTAGGGAATGTAATTAAGGATTTAATATCTTGAATGGGTCCGACTCACATTTAATAAAAACTCACGAGGGCAAATTATACAGGTGAGATCAAGTTGAACGAGAATTTAATCTGCAAAAATATTAAATTTTTGCCCAACAATTCCACTATCAACGGATCAATTAATACAACAAAATGATTCTACAATAAATACCTATAACCCAAACACGCTCCTACTCACTACCATAAGTGAAATAAACAATTTAAAAATATACAGTAATCCAAATTACAAGTATAAAAGCCAAACCACTAGACAAGAGAAAATAAGAATCTGACCGTATAAAATGTAATCTATAATATCAGAATATTATTCTAAAATCTTATTATAAATAGAATAAAATTTATTGTCGAATTGAAATACGAATCTACATTTTCTCCCCTAAATATTGGATGCCTCCGCTGCCAACCAAGAAAGAAAACGTTTGTTTTGTTTTCTCAAAACCAATGCACGGACTTCAAGCCTCAAGACTAACACCCGTAGCCTATTACTACCTTTTAATGAAAAATACTTTGGTACCGATCGGTTTTCGACCCTACTTATAGATCATGTGGTCAGAATTAAACTTTAAAAAATTTTGTTTACATCAACTGATGTCATAGATTTTTTAATATTTAATTCACACCACAAGATCTATAAGTGGGGACAAAAATTAGGTCTACCTAAGTATTTGTCCCTTTAAATTGCTTTTGATCTTGATCCCAAGTCAAAAGACTAAACCTACTACTAGAAGAAGTCAAACTATTACTAAAACACGCGCACACACGGCACTTCTTTTTGCGTATGCATCTGATTTTAGACCCTTGTAAGTCAATTTGAGGAGGACCCACAACAAATTGGAGGGTTCCCGGTTACTCAGAATGGATGGTTTTGTATATTCTTTGTAAGGATAAACAAGCTTATTCCACAAAGACACTATTAAAACTGCTTATGATGGAAGCTTGTTTGAACAAATGGCCAAGGAGAAGACTTGCAAAAAACAACCATAGTTTCAAAAGAACCAATAAATTCTTCCTTATTATGTATTTAGTTTATATAATCTTTATTTTAGCTTTCCTCTTCTTATGTTTGGTTATGTGCAATAGTTGCTGTTGAAACATTCTTATTTGCAAACTTTTAAACCATATAGGACAATAGAGAGAATGACCAAACTATAGGGTTGTAAGTAGAATTGACCATAATTTTTTCGTTTCTTAGTAATGTTAAAAAAAATAGTATTAATTCTAACCCAACACTAGTGCAACTTAGTTAGAATCAAAACTTTAAAAGTAAATTTTCAACTTAAAATAACCCAAAATTATTGTAATTATATGCATAAAAATTATATAATGCTCGTAAAAATTGCAGTTCATATATTCACTAGAAGATTGGCTCGATTTTGTGCTATCGACCAAGACAAAGAATATCTAAAACTAGGAAAAATAAATAATTTATGGAACTATTAAAACTGATTCAAAACACATAACAATGAAGAAAATAATACAGCAACTTGAAATCACCTCAAATCAAGTTTTAAAGATTGTTGTAAAGCATATTACTTTTTACTAGTTAAAATATTTTGAAAAATACCAATCGAGCTCGAAAATTTCTTAATTTTTCAATAATAATTTTAAATTCATAAAGGTAATCATAATTTTTTGAGCATTGGCATGGATAATTTAGAAGAAAAAAAAAACTGAGAATGAAATGTATTGACATGAATACCGAGAAAATTGAAAAAAAAAATAATGTTAGAAAACCCAAGTAATTTATAAAAATCTTGAACTTCACTAAAAATACTTTAGAAAATATTATTTATTGTACCTTGAAAATAAATCTTTAAATTCAACCATATTTAGATTTCTAAATGTACAATTTCAAATCATATTCTCTATATACATACATCAAATACCAAAAATTTACTTCAATACAATGCTTAAATTTATGAATTTTATAAATATTAGTAATGTCAAAATATTTTAACAAAAGATGTGTATAAAGTTTTTTACTTTGATTGGTATCTTATGATACATTTAACTAGTAAAAAACATAGTGCTTGACTTTTACATATAAAAATTACTGTATTTTATGTTATTTCCATGTGTATAAAATATTTCTTCAATGTGAAGTATTTGGGCAAATTTTAAAATTTTATAAACTATTTATTTTTTAATTTTTGTCTTGACTGACATCACAAAACCAATTCATCTTTTTAGAGTATGGTTACCATCAAATCATATGAATACGAAAATTTTTATTTCTAGTGTACATAAACATTAGTTTTGATTTTTTTTTTTATTCTACTAGAGTTGAACCAGTATCGAGCAAGAATTCATATCCATTTTTTTTTTTTCTTTATTAAGAAACAAAAAGAAAAATAAATTAAATATTTATTTATTAATTAAAATAAATAATCAAGACCCTAATGTCAAAGGAACAAATGGGTCGTTTGACATATATTAGCCAAAATTTTGTGAGTTAAAGACATTGGATTGTTGTACTTTGTAAGTTATGGGATCTCATTGGTTACGAAACTAAGTTAAGGACCAACTTAGTAATTATCCCATTCTGGAGCATCTTCATATGGCTTTTATGGAATAACGGGCTAGCATCGTAAACCTCCATCATAATAAGAGTTTTATATAAAATTTCTGAATCTAGTGCAACATTTTTCTCTTTAGTGGCATATATAATGGTAGTTCTTGCTTGGATACAAGTATATAGTCTAACAATGAAGTGTAACTTAGGTAGTATGACACATCGTTTATGATTTATTAGTTATTGGTTCGGGTCAGTACAGGTAGAGAAGAGTTTTTTTTTTTTTTTTAAACAATAAAGTACAGTTTAAGTGGTAAGACGCTTGCCTAAAAATGTTGTTCAAACTTTTAGGTTATTGAATTATCAAACTTTTTTAGGCAGTTGTGTTCTAAAGTGAACACTAAACTGAATTGGAATATATCTAGAATCGTATTGCTCTTACTCTTTGTCACTTGGAACGGATTTTTCCTCCTTCGTTCTTTGATATAATGGAGCATCTACCAAATCATTTGGCTGAGGAGGCATTGGTAACTAGAGCCATATAATTTAGGTGGATGTACCCCCAATGAAAGGTCGAGTTTAGTTATGTATGTTATGATTGTATTTAATTTCTTTACTTCTTTATCTAGATAACAAAATTGAATCTTATTTTAATCTTGTAGATACTTACTCACACTCAAAAAATATGTCCGAAATAGTGCTCATGCGGAAGGTTCGTTTGCAAAAAGATATTTATTAGAAGAGTGCATGAATTTTTGTTCTAGGTATCTTCATGATGTGGAGACAAAGTCCAATCGATCTCCACAAAACGACCATGGGGATAATGAAACAGGCCGTGTTTCAGAAAAGGCAAGAAAATCTATCTAGATCTTGTCACTTGGATCCAAGTACATTGATATGTACTTATTAATACAGATGCCATTACTCCTTATCAAGAGTAAGTAGATTTCAGTAGTCTCTTTTTTATTTTTATTTCCAATGTCTTATGGAGTACTTATTTTTATAAATATTCGAATAGCATGCATATGGCTAAACTTGTGAGAGAAAACCCAAGGGTAAGAAGGAAGCCAAATCAATGACTTCATAATGAAACTTTTCACGATTGGTTTAAAAATCATGTAAGTTATTTTAGCTCTTGTTCTAATTTTTAATCTTTTGATTTTAAAACTGATATTCTTTATGTAAATACAGATCTATCATTTGCAAACAATTTCTGTCGTACAATTACATGAAGAGGTTCAAAATTTCACTGCTGGTCCTGATAGGTGGGCTCGTAGTTTTACTATTTGCAATGTTAATGGCTTCGATTTTGCACGAAGAGCTATGAAGTTAATAAAGCAACTCAAAATAGTGGACTTGTGCTTAGAGCAAGCACCGAGAGCTTTGCTAGTTCTAAGGATAGAAATTCTCGTGTCAGTGAAGTAACATATTATGGGGTTGTAATAGATATTCTCAAGATCAGATTTACGCATGAAATGCAATATACTCTATTTAAATGTGACTAGGTTGATAATGAAAAAGGAAAAATGAAAAATGAATTTAAGTTTACACTAGTGAACTTCAATTTTGCTCTTATACACATTGATGTACACTCATAAGGTTGTTGGGGATGAACCATTCAATTTATCTAGTCAAGCAGAACAATGTTGGTATATGGCTGATCCAATCAATTCAATTGGAACGTGGTAATAAAGATGGCAAGAAGAGATAACTTCGATGTTTACTCAAGATTTCATGATCATGAGGCAAATTTTCCACAACAACTAGATGAACATCCGATTGCTCGCAATGAAGATGTGGGTTGGGTGAGACAAGGAGTAGAACCTATTATAGTTGACATATTAACCAATCCCATAGATGATGTACAAATGAATGATAATGACGATGGCTGAACTTTGGGTGCTTAATATGGGTACAATACTTGCTAAATCTTTTATTTATTGTATGTTATTACACTTGATATGACACTAATATTTTCCTTTTTAGATAGTTAGAACATGCCCTTTTTTTTTGCTACTGAAAAATTATTTTCCTTCAAATTTTCGTTGGAAATTCCTACTTTTATTGGACCTTTTGTACAATACTGGGAGAAAACTTTTGAGGTTGTTGGCCTGATTTTTATTTGCTCCTTTTTATATATTTTTACCATGCATGGCTTTCCATTCTCCTGAATATTTCTATCATTTCTTCTGACCTCTCGAGAAATGATTTTATTACAGTACAATTTTTTTAACCGTAAACGAGTAATAATGGAAACAAAATGATTATTTGGTAGTTCTAGAGTTATGTTTGATGCATTTGAGGCAAATATCATAATTTTGTACGTTAATTACAGTAATTTACTTGAGTACTTGTCTAAATGAGGTCATCACTTGTTGGAAACTTCTATAGAATATCTTTTATATTGCTAATGCCAATGGAACCACATAAAATTTTCAATGACACTGTTATGCTCAATATCTAGAAGATAGCATGGAATACTTCAGCTTCTGATATTTGTCTGTCAATGCTTCTTGATCCATGCTAAATTATTAACTTCATAACTGGTCAAGCTGTCAAGAATTTTTAAAATTTCTTTTTTGATTTTGAAAATTTTGGTGCAATAGGATGTGCCCCAGTTATTGTAAGACCTACTATTCCTGCTAATCCTCTAGGGTAAACTGCTTATGTATTTGACAATATGCTGCATTTCTTTTTTAATTTTTCTTGATGTCAATTTTACTGGGTATGATGAAAATTTTTATTTCGTACATTGCAGTAAAAAAATTCAGTGGGTTTAGTGCGAAGATTGTTCTAAATGGCACAAAATACTTGTTGATGCTCTTATTGCATCAAAATGGACATGTTCTCAAAACTTGTGAGACCTTCAGAGGTATGTCAAACAGCATGAGCTATAATTGGATAATTTTCTCTTCAAAAAATTAGAATTTAGTCCTTTAACTTTAGGGTTGACCCAAATGCATTATACTTCTTTGATTCAACCCATTTAGTCTATTGTCTTGGACATTTTTCCAATTCACTATAGTTGTTTTGTGGTTTAAAAAGTTAGCACGTTAATTCAAAGCATTGTCCTTGGTTGGCTTGGTTAGAATAACAATGGAGCGCAAAAAGTAAGAAGGAAACAAGTTTGGGATAACTTAGGAAGTTAAGAAACAATATCTTTATTTGTTTTTCAAAGCCTCACGCTATGTTGTGCTTTTTTACTATGAGGGCTTGTTTATGGCTCCAACTATGTATTCTGTTTCTCTTGTTGATTAATATCTTTATTTGTTTTTATAAACCTCGGGTTGTGTTGTGCTTTTTTACTTTGAGGGCTTGTTTGTAGCTCCAACTATGTATTCCGTTTCTCTTGTCGCTTCATTAGATGCATGCTATGCATGTTTGGCTTGCTTTCTCAACTTAGGGTCATTGCTGTGATCTCTCATTTTGATTCTCTTTTTCAGAAAACAATGATGCTGGGATGATTCTAATCTCTTTGAGATTTTTCTTTGGGAAATGATTTGCATGTTGAACATCATGGTAACTGCTCAAACTTTTCTGTGAACTGTGATGCACTTGAATATACTTGGGAACTTGAACCTTGAACATGGACTAGTTGTACGAATCAAGCGCTTCTTTTTCCTCTTTTATTTCTTCAGCTTTTATCTAGAAATCAACTAGTTCCCATTTAAGTGATAGTCACTATTATATTGAGGTTTTTTTTTTTTTTTTGTTTTGGGAGGGGCAAAATTGATTTTCAGTATTATTTTGATTGGAAAAATTGAGTCTATACAATGTTGTTACAGCTATACATCTTATATCACTCTATTTTATACTCTATTACAGAACAATACTTTGAGATAATCGCAATTCAAGTGTTAGTTCCCAATTTTGTCTATTTCTATGAATTGTATCCTAGGTCAATGCCACCATTCTAGTTGAATCATTTATATTTAGTTATCTTTTCTTTTGCTGTTTTGCTCAATTTTTTAATCTTATTGGTTTTCTCAAATTATTTACTAGTTTGCCATTTGTAACTTCTGTACTTGTGCTTTGTGGATAAATGCTGACCAATACTCATTTTACCAGATCTTGTCAATAAAGAAATTCAAGCATCTTGATTTTCTACTTTCGTTATAGTGAAAGAGATCAGTCAAAGAAGAATAGTTATTTTTTGGTACCATTTTAGTACAAATTTGCTTTACTAGAGAGACTATTTTAGTACAACTTTACTTTATTTGAATTGATGGATTTATTTGGCACTAACGAAATATTATATTTGTTGTTATAAATGGACGTATTCCACATTAGTTATGTAATTTGGATTTCTTTTGTTCATTTCAAATGCATTTGATGTTTCATTTAATTGAATTTTATTATTATTTTCTTTATTACTAAAATATTTGATTTTTGAAAATGTATTTGTGAGATTAAATTTAGTTAATGAGGTGATATTATATTAAACATAAATAAAACAAAAAAATAATAATAATAACAAACAAGAAAAAAATAAACAATATTTTTAATGCTTTTATGAACTTAAAAAATATGAAAAATAATCTTTTACGATGGTGAACCGAATATTATTTTGTTTGTTGCAAATAAATTGCATCACCCTAAGCAATGAAAAAAAGACATGAGATCGCGAAAGATTACTTGCGATGGTATAGCATATAATTGATTGTCACTTACTACAAAATTTAAGCCATCGCAAAATTTTAAAATTCTATGGCTAATACATTTACGACGAGTAACTATTTGTCACAATTACTTTGCAACCCTTGCGTATACAACGAATCATTGTTCGTCACATTGTCGTCATAAATGTATTATATTTATGATGAAAACAAAGCTTTAACGATGATGTATTTATTGTAATAAATAACGCTTTTCTTGTAGTGATTGGTCATGTGAGTCGACATAGCACACGATCGAGCTAGCCTGTGGCCTGTTCGGCCTGGCCTGGCCCGGTATGATATTGTTGCGAATTGGGCTAGGCCCACCTTGTGTTAGAGGGCCGAGTTTTACCAACCTATGCGCAAGCATGGCCTAGCCCGCCAATCAACATGTTGGCTACTCAATGGATCAGTTAACCTGTTGGCCAGACTGTATATTTTAAATTTTTTATTTTTCAACATTTTAAATTATATTTTTTTTCGAATAATATTTATATATATTTTTTCTCTTGGACTAATAATTAATAATTGTTAGTAATAAGGAATAAATTGGACCAATTTATTGTAATAAGTATAACCTTTCTGCACTTTTCCTCTTGTACTGATGAGTAATAGCTTGACTAATAAGTAGTAAATTGAATAATAAGTAAGAGACTGTTTCATAACTTCACTTAAGATTAAAAATTAATTAATTAAGAGTTTTTTGAATTTAACACGTTTGATAACAAAATGCTCTTATCACTTAATACAATAAGTAATACTTAATTCGCGTTCAAAATTTTAGCTAAAAAAGTTTTCACCTAATCTGCTAAATTTTAAATAAATATAGAAATACAGAGTATTACACACACACTCTCTCTCACACACTTATTCATATAAACTTTCTGTTACTTACACATGCACACACACTATGAAACACACAAACATGCACTATCTCACAATACATGCACAATCTTTCACACAATACACACTTTGTCTCTGTCACACCTACACTCTCACACTCTTCATACACATATTCACACGCATTTTCACACACACACCCCCTCTCAAACATAGTCTATAATGTATACACAGCCTCTCTTTCACACATTCACACACACTCTTCTTCATAACCAGACACACACTCTATCACATACACACAAATACTCTCTCAAACATAATCTATCACATATACAATGTCATTCCCACACACTCTTTCAAACACCACTCCCACAATCTCTCGTATAGTCATATACTTACTCTCTCTTACACAGACACACTCATTCTCTCACACATATACTTAAACACATTTTGTCATTCTCTCACACATATACTTACACACATTTGCCATTCTCTCACACATATATAGATTTTATCATTCTCTCTCTCACACACACACTTTCTATCTCACGTAAACGTCCTCTTTAACATACACACACATATACACAGACTCTCTCTCATGCACATTTTTGCACCATCTCTCAATTATTCATTTTTTTCAGACACACATGAAACGACAATTATTTTGAATAAATTAACATATGTATGAAGTGAAATATTTAACTCAAAACTTGAATTTAGTTAATTACCGAATAGACATAACTTTATTAATTCAACGATTAATACTTTCAGAATTTAAAATCCATACTTCAAAATTCAGATTTCATATTTCAGCATTATCAAACAGATCCCATGGGAAAAAAAAAACAAACTGGTCTCTTATTTTTAGGGTATTAATCAATCTGATTCTTTATTTATCACAATTACCAATTTGGTCTCTCATTTTAAAAAAAATTGACTAACCTAAGGCTTGTGACGGAAATTGTCTACCAACTAATGGATGCATTAACAACACACCTACTGAAGGTTAATGGTCACGCGATAATAATTATCACATGATTTGCTATATTAATTTGTCTATTTTTTCTATCATAAGCCTTATTTTGATTAATTTTTGGGATAATCATCAAGTCGGTCCATTAACTTCTGTCTCGTAGCCAATGTGGTCCCTTAACTTGCAACTAATTGTTGGACAATCCAGTCCCATAAATAACAAAATTTTATACACATGTAGGCCCCTAACAAAAAGTTCTTAAACCTTAACAATTTGACTTAATTGTTGACCCATTTGATCTCATACTTATAGTTTTAATTTATTTCAAATTTTTTCTTGAAAATTGTTTTAATTTTTTGTTTAAATAAATAAATAATGCTTAACATATTTCTTTTATCTTCTTAATATTTAAAATAGAAAAGAAAAGAATGGGTGTACATTCTATCCCGATACTGGTGCAATGTGGGCCAAATAAAAAATAAAAAAAATACTTTATATAAAATACTCCAACATACTTGCAACTATATGTATAAAATCATCCATTGTCTTGAAAAATACTATTTTTACAATTTGAAGATAAAAATATACCAAATGGCTACATCAATTTTTGTATTATAGATCTAAACAAAAATATTGAATTTATTATAAAAATTAAATATCTTAAAATTCCCTTAATACAAATTACAATAAAATAATTCATTTCACACCCAGAAATCACCTAAAATCAAATTTCAAACATAAAAGTCAACAATTGTGATTTTAATACTTAAGACATCATGATAAAATATCGATGTAGCTCAAAAAATTCTAAAGTTTTGCAATAATATTTTGAAATTCACAAAAATTATATATTTCTTAAGTGTCAACATTATTTTTCGAGCTTGTTTGGAATTTTTCCTAATATTTAACTAGTAAAGGGAAAAATACTTGGCTTCAATTTTTAGCATTCGATATGATTTTAGAGAATTTTATGAGACTTTTTCAATGTATAAAACTATTATTTTATTCAATATAAATAAACATGGTGAATTTTAGTAGTTTTATAAATTACTTAGGATTTTCTAGATGTTATTTTTGAATTAGCTTTATTTTAATGTCAACGTAAATCGATTTTCATATTGTTGGTGCAGGAAATAAATTATATTAAATTTTTAGAGTTTTATAAATTTTAGGAGTAATTCCACTTGTATTGTATTTTTCTTCATATAGTATTGCCAGTCCCAAACCCACGTAAAGTAGAAGGGTTGCATTAGGTCGACAGCCAGCATAAAATTTTTTAATCTTATGAGATGAATCCACTATGATATTGCGCTAATACTAAGGCTCTCCCCATAAGCGATGCGTTGCATTGCCTAAGTGTAGCGAATAGTGGGTAAGGGTCGCTACATCTCCATGGGGGTTCGGGTGTAATGAAAAATATGCAAGGGTCCTCACATAATAGAGGGAGGGTATTAGGGAAGAAAATTATTCAGTAGAGTACGATTAGAATAGGAACTTGGAATATTGAAACTTTTATTGATAAATCAATAGAGGTGGTACATACAATGATAAGGAAAAGAATTAATATTTTGTATTTACAAGAGACAAAATAGGTAGGAGAAAAGACTAAGCTATTAGATAATTTAGGATTTAAATTTTGGCACTTAGTGTTAAACAGGACTAGAAATGGGATAGATATTATTGTAGATGAGTCGAAAAAGGACGAAGCAGAGCATTATATTAGTGACTAGGAAAGGAGATAGCATTATGTCTCTCAAACTAATTTTAGGACGTGAAACTATTATTATCTTTAGCATTAATGCTCCTCAAGTAGGTCTAGATGAGTTTATTAAGGTTAACTTTTAAGAGGATTTAGATGAGATGATAGGTAGTGTTTCCCAAGATGAGCAAATTTTTATAGGAGGCTACCTAAATAGACATGTGGGAAGAGATAAGGAGGATTATAAAGAAATGTATGGTAGACATGGTTATGGTGGAAGAATAAAGAAGGAAAATCAATCTTGGAGTTTGGAATGGCATTCGATCTTTGCATTATCAATACTTCTTTCAAGAAGAGGAAGGAACATTTAGTTACCTTTAAAAGTGGTTCAATAAAGTCACAGATTGACTTTCACCTCACAAGAAAGAGAGATAGAAGGGTTTGTAAAGATTGTAAAATCATACTTGGAGAAAGTTTAACCTCACAACATAGGCTTTTGATGATGGGTTTGAGACTTAAATATAATTCAATGTGTCCTTCACATTAGGAGAAGGAACCTACTTAGATTACTTAAAATTAAGTGGAGACATTTAAAGAAGGAAAAAAAAAGAAATTTTTAGGAAAGATTTGTTAGGGCAAAGTATTTGGACACTTAATGGAATGACATGGCAACTAGAGTAAAAATAGTGGCTAAGAAGATACTTAGAGAGTCAAGAGGTTATGCCCCCATGAACAAGGAATCTTTGTGGCAGGATAAAGGTGTACAAGATAAATCAAAGTTAAGAGGGCTAACTATAAGGCTCTATATAATTGTAAAAGTGAAGAAAAATATTGAGAAATATAAACTTTGCTAAAAATGAGGCAAAAAAGGCTGTAAGTGAAGTGAGGGATAAGGTTTTTGAAAATTTTTATCAAAAATTAGAATATAAGAAAAGGAACGAGATATTTATAAAATTGATAAAGCAAGAACCCATAGAACGAGGGACCTAACCCAAGTCAAGTACATCAAGGATAAAAATAATAAGGTTCTAGTAAGAGATGTAGGAAATTAAGGAAATGTGGGAGAGATACTTCCATCAACTATTCAATGAAGGCAATGCAGACAATATCATCTTGGAAGAGTTAGATAAATATGGGGTGAATAAAAATGTAATGTATTATCAAAAGATTAAGGAATCAGAGGTGGAAGAGACTTTGAAGAAGATGAAGAAAGAAAAGCAGTTGGCCCCGATGATATTCCAATTGAGGTATGGAAATACTTTTGAAAGAAAGGTATAAGTTGGCTTACCAAACTTTTCAATAAAATATTAAAGAGTAGAAAGATAACGGACCAATGGAAGAACAATACCCTCATACCCATATTCAAAAATAAAGGGGATATATAAAATTGTGTGAGGTATTAAATTAATGAGCAATACGGTGAAACTTTAGGAGAGGGTGATAGAAAGAATGCTAATAAACGAGACTAAAGTGTCAGATAATCAGTTTGGTTTCATGGCAAGGAGATCGACTGTTGAAGCCATGTGTCTCGTAAGGAGACTTAATACGAGAGATACCATAATAAGCAAAAGAATTTGCACATGATTTTTATTAATTTTGAAAACACATATGATAGAGTCCCTAGAAAACTTATGTAGAGAATTTTAGAAAAAATAGGAGTCTGAGTAACATATGTAGAATCAAAAGGAGATGTATAGGAATGTGATTACAAGTGTGAAAACACCAAGAGGGTTGACACGAGAGTTCCCTATATATATATAGGTTTCTATCAAGGTTCAACTCTAAATCCTTATCTATTTGCATTGGTCATAAATGAACTTACAAGGCACATATAGGAGGAAATTGTTAGCCCCAAGCAACCTAAGAGGGGGTGAATTAGGTTGTTTAAAAATTACTTTGCAAAATATGCACTTATAAAATCTTTTTCATTAACAAGTAGTTTGATAGAGATAAAATCAATTAAACTTATGAAGTATAGAAAATGTAAAGAAAGAGATTAGACAAACAACACTTCCAAACTACCAAGTTTGAAGTGTTGACCCACTAGAATAAATGCTCCTCAAATTTGGTAAGCCAATAATCTCAAATGTACACAAATTAGGACAATCCTTGCTCACACTAATTCTCTTTAGTTGAGCCAAGGATTTTACTCACAACCTCACTTTTGTACAAGATTATCACTCCACTCAATATTTTTGAATAGCACTCTAAAGTACACACTAATACAATATTGCTCAATAGCTAATTTGCACTCAAATTGCTTTTCTTCTTACTTGTATTCAATGTGCAAGATATATTTTACATTATGATCAGAGTTGGTATTTATAGGTGTAATAAATTGGGTTGTAACTACTTCTCAAAGGCTCAATAATAAATGCTCAAAAACTAGCCGTTATAGGTTTCGGACGTCTGATGTTATTATTGTGCGTCCAACCCATCGTCCGATCTTAAATATAAGCCAGTAGTGGATGCCGTTCGGACGGTCGAACTTGCGTCCATTCTATCGTCCGAACCAGGTGTGTTTGAAAGGTTCACACATCGGATGGTGTATTGTGTTCATAAGAAAGGTTTAATGCTTATCAAGGAATTTTTTTCTTTCGGACAGTCAACTTCGTCCAATGTAAGCTTCTTTCAAACGATTGGATGCATCCGTTGCAGGTGCTTTAAACTCTTGATTCGGCCTTACTCTTTCGGACGAAGAAATACGTCCAAGGAATATTTCTTCGGACAAGCCTGTGCGTCCTTTGTAGATGCACCAAAAAAACTTGCTCTCTGTCTGATCATTCAGACAATGAATTGCGTCCAAGGAAATCTTGTTCGGACAAGCTTGTGTGTCCAACAAAAATAGTGCTGTTCGGACGGTGTACTTCGTCCGAAAGCCCTACTTGAGGCAAATATACTAGCAGTCCTGCACAGCTTAGGTTAAGTGATTAAAAACATCTTGTCATCATCAAAATAGGATTTGTAGATCATCAAAAATACAATAGTGTATGTTATTTACAGAGTACATTATTTTAATAGATGAAACAAAAGATGGCGCTAATGTTAAACTCGAGATTTGGAGAGAGGTTTTATGCACTTGAGGCAAAAGGGTTTAAATTTCGTAGGTCAAAAACAGAATATATAGAATTCAAGTTTAGCAAGAATGCACATAAAAATAGAATAGGGGTTAGTATCAAAGATTAAGAAATATCCATAAGTGAAAATTTTAAGTATTTAGATTTAATTCTTTAGGGTGATGGTGGTATGGATCAAAATGTTGCATATCGAATGCAAGCGGTTTGGACTAAATAGAGAACGACATCAAGAATATTGTGCGATCGTAAAATTTCTTTACAATTTAAGGGTAAATTTTATATAACGGCGATTAGGCCAACAATACTTTATGAGTCTGAATGTTGGGTAGTGAATTATACACATGAGCCAAAGATGACAGTAGCAGAAATGAGAATATTAAGCTGGATGTGTGGGTACACTAGGATGGACAAGGTACGCAATGAACATATTCGTGATAAGATTGGAGTAGCACTTATTGATGAGAAAATGAGAAAAACACGCTTAAGATAGTTAGGTCATGTGTATACATTAAGACGGCCAGTAGAAGCGCTTGTCAGGTGAGTAGAATTTACAGAGAGTAGTCAACACAAGAGAGATAGGAGAAGATCGAAAAAGATTTAGTGGTAACTTGTAAGAAAGATATAGTTCATATAGTAATTAAGGAGGATATAATCCATGAAAGAGCGTAATGGTATAGCAGGATTAACACTGTTGACCCTATTTAGTGGGAATTTAGTTTGATTTGTTTGTTTCTTATAAATTTTCCTGCCATGAAAACTGAGGAAAGGAAAATAATATTTCATGCCTATCCTGAAATTATGCTAAAAAATAAACTTAGTTTGAGGTTATTCCAAGGTACAAAAACTATATTCTTTATTATTTAATATTTTAGGTAAGTTTTAGTAGTTTGATACATAATTTAGTTTTAAATATTTTTTTGTCCACCTGCTGGTACAAAAGTTATGGTAATCTTTTGTTGCATAATCGCATGGATAATATAGTGAGCATTTTATGGTTTTAGGCATATAATTTCATATCAAGGTACTCTATAGAATTGTATGTAAAATAAGTCTATTTTAACTTTTATGAGGTGTTTGGTTCGTAATCAAAAATTGGAATCGGAATGAGAATCATAAACCCCCCTATTGGTATGGGTTTATATCATTCCCCCTTACTTGTTTGGTTTGAAATAGAAATGGGTTTCATTATATAAATGAGTTACTTAGAAGGTGTTTGGTTTATGGGTATGAGAGGAGGGAATGGGAATCAAAGTTAATGATACTCAAAGATGTTGTTTGGTTGAGTACTATGGGAATCATTCTATGGGAATGAAAGTGTTAGAAAATACCTACTTTCATTCCCTACTTGTGACATGGGTTTCAAATTAAGTAACTCATTAATATAATGAAACCTATTCCTATTTCAAACCAAACAAGTACGGGGGAATGATATAAACCCATACCAATAGTAAGGTTTATAATTCCCATTCCGATTTCTATTTTTGATTATAAACCAAACACCTCCTTAATTTGAAACCCATGTCACAGAAGTAGGGAATGAAAGTAGGCATTTTCTAACACTTTCATACCCATAGAATGATTCCCATAGTACTCAACCAAACAACATATTTGAGTATCATTAACTTTTATTCACATTCCCCCCTCTCATACCCATAAACCAAACACCTCCTTAATTTGTTTCAAATTGCACTCGAATCGGGTTAGAATTCACACTTGTTCTTTTTAATAATACTGAAAAATAAGAAATAAGTTCAGCATTATTTGTTTATTTATTAAAATAAATAAATAAAATAATTTTTTAAAAAACTATTAAAATAAACTAAAATTCAAAAATTAAGGGACAAAATTCAACAGTTTGGGTTTAGGAATTTTCCTTCAGAGGTCCTACATTTGTCAAAATTCTACAAGTTAATGAACTTGATGTTCATCCATGTAAGTTAAGTGGCCACATTAACCACAAGACCTATGTTAAGGAACCAAATTGGTAATTATTCTTAATTTTTTTAAAGACAAGGGATCAAATTTGTTAGTCAATTGTGATAGATAAGAGAGTAGATAAATTGATACCCTAAAATAAAAGAGATTAAATTAGTCTTTTTCCCTAATAAGTAATAACTTTGAATAAAATGAGTAATATCTTGTATTCATAAGTATTAAATTAGAATAAAATTAAGAATTACTTGGTCTAATAACTTGAAATAATACGTAATCACTTGTACAATAATAAAAATTAAGTACTAATTATTAATAATTTGAAATAATAAATAATAATTTGGAATAATAAGTAATAATTTAGAATATTAAATAATAGCATGATCTAATAACAAATAACTTATTTTTCTTAGTTATGACTTCTACTGATAAGTAATGAAAAAATGAGTAGTAATTAATAATTTCAGATAATAAATAATAACTTATACTATTAAATTCGAATTTGAAATAAAATAATAAATAATTTGGTCTAATTTCAATAATTATTGCGTTCCATTTGTCAAGCAATTATGAATCAGATAAAATGATCTACACTTTGGACGTGACATCAACCCCCGGCTAAATTTGGTCGAGACCAAGTTAGCGGCAGCTAGATGATACGAGTGAATAATACAACAATGTTCAAACGCTTAGGTAATCCAATGGCCATACCAGTCCTCAGACCCGAGTCACACACAGGCCAAATATTTAATTAGATCCGAACTTTGATCTCATTTATAAATTTTGTAATGTGAATTAAACATCATATAATTTATAATATCAACTGATATAAGTAAGATTTTTTAAAATTAATACTGACCAAAAGATCCACAAGTAGGGTCAAAGACCTGATTTACGTAAATATTTTCCCAAGCATAGAGCAGTGGAGCAACGTTGAGCCCCAAAACTTTGAAAAATTATAAAATAGGTATGTAAATTTTAAAAAAATTTAATTTTATTCCATTGTTGTACTCCTTAAAATTGTCAATTTTTTTTTTCTTTATATTGACGCTTAAAAATTTTAATTCATTAAATCATATAATTAAAAAATGATGATATATTCAAAAATTAAGAATAAAGGAGCGTCACTTAAAAAAATTAAAGATTTTGAAGTTTAGTATATAAAATGGACTTATAATTTTTATTATAAATTCATTTTTCAAGGACATGTATAAAATTAAGCTCTATGTTATTTCTTCAACTGTAAAACAATGTCAATTCTGCTATATATTTTAAAACATCTATTCTACTATTTTTTTATTTTATAAAATATTAGGACAACCACCACCACACACTATAATTACATATAAAATCATTGATTGGTTTAAATTTTACTTTAACGATTGCTAAGCACTATTAAAGTCGTTTATACTAAATTTTTGGATTAAATCAGAAATAAAACCTCAAATAGTTGTGTTTGTGTACTATACCAATTAAAATTTTCTTTTTCTTTCTTTTTTAAAAAAATAAAATTCATAAGTATATGACAATCCATGAAAATAATAATTTGTTTTTTCAACTAGCTCAATACGATATTTATGCAAGTTGGACCAGGGTCCGGACTGGATAAATTTTCTAAAAAGTACGTATGGACGGTTCAACGTAGAAATGCTCTTCTCTTACAAGAGTTGCTAGTAATTTTTGTAACTTTACCGGCACTTTAAAATTAATTGAACAAAGAACCACTGTTTTCTTCTCACTACTTATTGAAGTACACTATTAGAAAGAGAAAAAGATCAATTTGGTCCTTTATTTTTAATATATTAATGAATTTGGTCCTCTATTTATTAAAAAGATTAATTTAATCCTTCATTAGTCCTTCATTCTTAATAATTAACGGTTATGTGATTATTACGTATTTTGATCTATTAATTTATCCATAATTTCTATCATAGGCCTTATATTGATTAACTATTTTAAAAATAAGGAACCAAATTAATTTATATGTTATAAATAGAGAACTAAATTAGTCGATATACCAAAAATATACCAAAAATAAAAAAACCAAATTGGTATTTTTCCTTTTTCAGAAACTCAGATGTGTAACCCACCAAAACAAGATAGTTTATACCTTGTTACTTTTGTATGCATTTTTTTTTCTATCAGAACTATAGGAAAATAATGTTTGATAGGACAGGAATTCACATTTGGTTATACCATGATGTAGATACTTGTTTAGATTTAAATTCAAAATTTTATTACTCTTCCGATCTCCCTAGTAGGCTAGTAGTACGTTGTAGTGGAGTCAAAAACAATAATTCAAAGCACGACTTCTCTTAGGCATTCTTCTATTTTCCTACAATTATTTAGTCTAAGAATAATATGCACTATAGTAATTCAAGTAGTAAAAGAAAAAATGTGGAAGGTCCCCTAGTGCCCTTATTTGGTAATTATGGAACACTGAAATTGCCACAACAGTATACTTACAAAAAATCACAAATTAAAAACCAATTGAAAAAAACCACCATGGTAAAGAAATAATAAAATCTAACCAAATATATAAATTTAGGAATTGATAATTTAATAGATTTTTATCACGTTAATTAATTTTGACAAATAATTTTAAAATATAATAATATAAATGATTTCTCTCTATATATATGGTTAAGTGAAATTGCTATAACATGTCATCTCCTTGCTTTTTTTAGCCTAGATTCCTTAATATGTGTACCTACTATTCCTCAACTCAGTTGTTCAACTACATGTATATAATAATACATGATTCACACAATTATAAAGGTGTTCAAGTCAATTATGAATAACTATTCTCGGAATATCGTAGGCAGCGGGGTGGGGGCACAATCCGACTTCGCTTATGATGTTAATGAATAATGATTGAGTTACTTTGAAGAACAAAAGTAACCAAAAGCATGACGATTTAAATGTGATTTGGCCATGATTAGCATCAAATGTACTTGGTCCAGCCATGATTAGTTAGAGAGTTGTTATGGTTATATCAAAAGTTCTACATCTTTTTTTCCATACTTCTAACCATTTGGATGTTATCTTACTCTATATATATGGTATGTAGAAAGATATATATATATATATATATATATATAAAGGGAGATGAGATATTGGTATTCGTCATCTTTGATTTACTAACTATATATCTTTATTTTTATAGTACAATTACTATAATTTCTTTTCTCTATTTCTCTCAATTACCTATATTTCTATTATTATTATTTTTTAAATTACATAATTTTATTATTATTATTTTTTAATTTCACACCCATAAAATGTGCCTTTTCCATTAATAGGGAATAAATTCCCACATCTAGTTTGCCAAAATCTGAAATAAAGATTTTTGGAATCCTGGACTGACATGTCAATAGAGTTATGTGCTCACGCATTTTTATATCAATATAGTGTCAGCTGGATTTTGGTATTTTAATCCATCCACACACAGCGGACAATTCAGAATCTTTATCCTTACATTTTTAAGGTTTTAGTCACTGTAGTGACAATTTTTTTTTTTTTTTTTAATTCCTCTAATCACTCTTAAGTGCAGAGTCACTAGTATGATCGTTGAATTATCTATAAAGTAAAAAATTCAAGTCAAAAGTAAAGGGTCTACCTAAGTAATACATAGTGACTAACAAAGAATTTTTTTACACAGATAACCGTAACACTCAGAGTTTGGATTAACAATGATTTTTTGTTTTTTTTTTAGGTTTTGATCCCTCAAGCGTATTTTTATTAATAGGTCCGAATTTCTATTGATTGGTTGACTTGTACTTTTAATCTTATTTGGTATAAAAAGATGTCTAATTATTCAGTATTAATACAAAAAAATAAAAATAAAAAATTAACCGTCCAGTCTTTGGCCCCAAATAGTTTGCGTGAACTATTATCACAAAGTCAGACGTAGTATGTATATGAAGTCAAATATATATCCCACCAAACCACTAGGCTTCTTTCACCTTTCTGCTCCTTTTTCATTATGGTCCATACTCGAATCAACTCTCACATGCTCTAGAATCAAATGTGCAGCATATGCTATATCCAGAGATTATTCACTTCACGTAAATTCCACACCAAGCAACTCAAGTTTGTCAGATTCACCACTCCCAAGTCCCAACCCAACACCCTTAAAACATACAACTGATGATGTAAAAATATGCAACCCAAATTATTATTTATTATACCCGTGTAGTTGGGAATTTCTTTTAGTGGGAGTAAATTTTTTAACTAATTTTTTATATAGTGTGTCAGATTTTTCTTCTCAGTAGTTATTTGTCAATCTTTTATTAATATGAACACGAACTGTCAATTTTTCCTCTTTTTCTTTTGTTTTTTTTTTTTTTAATTTTTGAGTGTGCCTCAAAATATTTTTTATAGATTATCATTTTAGTATCTTATCAAACATGTTTTCGGCATAAAAAGTTAGTGAAATCTCTCTTCAAACTTTGTTAAGGACATATGACCCATAATTTTTTCACTTCATAAATTCCAATTAATTATATTATAAAAACATATGACCTCATGATATATAAATATATGACTTTTATCAAAACAAATATGAGAAGGAGTGAATCAACCAACAGGATAGGAATAGTGATAACTAGTAACATATTTCATACAATTATAGATAATTATTAGAATAAAACTATATTTAGGAAAAATGGTGCCTGTATAATCATAGATTGCCTCATATTTCATTTTAGAGAAAATTAGTAGGAACAGTGAGAAAAAATAAATATAAAGTTGAATGAATATATACAAACATAAAAGGGATTTCTTTTTCAACTCATTCAAATTATGAAAAGAGATCAGGTATAATGTCCCCGCTATCATGTACTCTTTGCAAGTTTTCAATAAATCTAGTAGTTAGGGCCTAGGGGTCTAAGCCAAATCCCTACATCTTTGTTTGCTTGTTTGATTTTTTTTCTTTTTTAAATCTTGTGTTAATTAATAAATCCAAACATTTTGTTGTGCAATTGATTTATCTCACCTACTATATGAAATTAATGTTTTAACTTGAACTACGAGCGCTCTATAAAATCATTTAAAAAGTAAAAAAAAATGTTATAATATCCATCATCGCTTCCTTGACATTCCTCCCTCCCACGAAATAATAGTACAAAAAACTAGTAAGAAATTGAAGATTTAGGTTATTGAGCTAGGTTTGAATGAGTTTTAATAAGCCTTTTTATATACATTGTTACTTTCTTTCTATGATAAACTCAACAAGATAGTAAGTACAAAAGAGAGGATAACTTCGTAAGTCATGTTTTGGCAAAATTTGCCATAAACTTGTGTTGCAATGTTGAGTGGAAAGGTTGTTTCTCCCTCTGACTTGGTAGTAAAATACAGGAAGATTTGATGGTAATTACGTTTTAGATTGTACTGCTTTTGTACTGGTTTTTCTTAAGTTAATATAATTTATTATGACTGCTGATTTAAATAAAAAAAAAACAAAACACTAAACCAAAATTATTCAATTTTCTCAACTGGTAAATTATATAATTGGCGGAACAGTATTTTAGAATACTAAACACTCTAATAATGCATGTACGACATGCAAGTGGTATAAATTATTATTCAACACATAAAATCAGGCAGCACTGCGTAGTGCTCACAAGCAAATAATTTATAGCTTACAACCAAAGTGGTAGGATTAAGTAAAAAGTAACTTGTGATTCTTAAAAGAAGAATTATGTTCAAAACCTGGTCAAAACACCATATTGGGGAGAGCTTTTGTTTGAGTAACCTGACCCAAAGAATTAGGCTTTCCAACTTCACTTTTATTCTATAATAATAACAACAACAATAATAATAATAATAATATTATTATTATTATTATTACAACAGCATCCATATTCATCCATAAATATATGATCCCTCAGAATCGTTGTAGAATTTCATACCATTATTAGAGTGTAATAATTATCTAAAATTCTAACAATTGGAAATTTAATTTGTTAAGGGTATCTATTTCCATTTCAAAACGGAAGTTTGATTTGTACACTCTCATGCTTCTTTCTTCATTTTTTATTTTTATTTTTTTTAAGAAAAAATTGAAATGATACCTTCTAATCTTCTTATACTATACCATATGTGAAGTAAAAAAACAAAATCAAAGATAAAAATAAAAACCTACATATTATGCATGTTTTATCTTCACCACTAACTTAATCTCTCATTATAGTACAAGAACTACAACTAACTACAAATATACCCAACGTCTCAAAATTTGACTCACATCCCACAAAGCCATATCAGACACACACACACATTACACACTTCTCTTCTTCTCATTTTCTCCCAAGAGAACTTTAAAAAAAATGAACAAGTTCATTGAAACATTTATTCAGTCTTCTTTCTTTAGTTTTCTCTTGATTTTCTCACTTCTCACACATCCATCAACTTCAGCAATCACCAGCTTCCTCTACGCTGGCTGCACACAGCTCAAATTCACCCCAGGTACACCATACGAGTCCAACGTCCACTCTGTACTCGTTTCCCTAGTCAACTCAGCTGCCACCGCAAACTTCAACAACTTCAAAATATCTCTCCCCGGCTCAACCCCGAACGACGTCGTTTATGGCCTGTTTCAGTGCCGCGGCGACCTCAGCAACGAGGATTGCCATGACTGCGTCGTCTCTGCAGTGAGTCGACTCGGGACTCTCTGCGTCGACACGTACGGTGGCGCGTTGCGCAGTTAGATGGGTGTTTGGTGAGGTATGATAATGTTTCGTTTTTAGGGGTTGAAGAAAAAACTATTGTGTTGAAAAATTGTGGGCCGTCGATAGGGTATGATTCTGATTCGTTGACTCGTCGTGATGCTGTTTTGGGATATCTAACGGCTGGAGGGCAATATTTTAGAGTTGGTGGGTCGGGGAATGTTCAGGGAATGGTTCAGTGTGTACAAGATTTGAGTATGAGTGAGTGCCAGGATTGTGTTACGGAGGCAATCGGACGGCTGAAAAACGAGTGTGGGACCTCACGTTGGGGTGATATGTTCTTGGCCAAGTGCTACGCGCGGTACTCGGAGCGTGGGTATCACTCAGGAAGTGGTAAGCTGCTATTTCACCGCGCACCACCTTGCTTGGTGGTTCATGGTTTTTGGCTATATTTTAATTTTTCTTTTCTTTTTTCTAGTAGTATTAGTTACAATTTTATGAATTATATACCCACTCTATATTTAGTTACTATTATTGAAAATCATTTTAACTCTTTTTTTTTTTTGTTAATCGGGTAACTTGTTAATTAAGTAAAAAAATGTGAAAACACTAGTACTTTATGCACGGCTAATTTCTTGAAATGTAGAATATTCAAGAACGAAGTTTATGTGTTATATTTTGTGTTTAAATACTGTTAGTGTTTTCGGGCTTTGAATGATCTTGTGATGTGTATGTTTATCTGATTGCAATGATCAACAAAAATCTGTTTAAAGATTAGGTGGCAAAAGAAAATGAAGAGTTGATTGATAAATTTTTATTTGTTTAATTACCGGACATCATAATATACAGACACATAACTAAGACAGGAATGAACAAGTCTTACACAGGATACATGAAGAATACTTGACAAAAGATTAGGTATTCAAATTTTGTTAGAGAGAAGAGAAAAAAATGGAAGAGTTTATTTATTGTTTAATTCCTCATTTGTCCCACTTTTGTATTTTGTATTTTTTTTCATAAAAAAAATGTGGTAGTGAGTGATTTAAGGTCTCCAAAAATCCCATAACTTTCTTCATTCATGGTTGACTTGAAATTTCTATGAGTAACAACAGACCACTTTTTATTACTTCAATAGTTGCTTTTCGCAATTGTTAATGCAGTCTGCAGTATAAGTTCGCTCAGCATGTGTGTATGGGGTTTGTCTTGTCTGGTACATATTTAATTAAGATTTGGTTACTACCTAAGCATTATTTTTTCGCAAAGGTTAGTACCTAATACAAGAAAAGGTAGGTTTGATAGAAATTAAAATGATTAGGTTTAATTGAACACTTAAATATCAAAAGATTCAGAAGTACTCCTTCCTCTAAAGTTACACGTCTATGATGCATGGACTCAGCGAGTCAAATGTTTAATGCACAACACAATTTGGTATTTAGATAATTCCCTTTCAAACGAACTTATTGTTTGTCACAATTAGTAGAGGAAAAGAAAGTAAAGGTTGCATAGTAACAACAGATAGTATTAGTTTTTCAAACAGGTCTTCAAATTGGATAATTAAGATGTTTTAATGTATCTTAGCGATGTGATTAATTCTAAATCAAAAGATACACAATTCATTTAAGAATTTTCCAGCTCAAGCTAAAGCCCTTTTAAGTTTATGTCTATTAACAAAAATTATGCTCCATGATTACTGTTTGCCTATTGAGACATGTTCAAGTAATGTGGCCAATTCTAAACCTGTGAACCAGGTTCAGTTAAGCTAACTTGTTTCATTAGGAAATAAACCATCCCATGGTCCATTGCACATGATTGCAATGATTGAAATTGTGCTGACTCAAGCAATTTATTGGTTAAGCTCCTAAAAGAAAAGGTCTGAATTTCGAGTTACATTACACTAGTGTAAATTTGTAGTCTAACTTTGCGATTCATTTTCCAAGTACATGTGAATTTTTGTAGTTTATATCACAATGTCCCAACAAATGTGAGTTCTCTACCATCTTGTATTGGGAAAAGAAGAAAAGAATAATGATGCACTACAGTAGTGTTATAGGATTTACTAATAGAACTACTCTATATAGAGATCACAAATGATAAACATGCAATTATATAATGCATGAAACTGAAACTTGTTTCAAGCAAAAGGTAATGAAGGAAGAAATAGATAAATACAATTTACGAATGAAAGATTGAAACAAGAACTCAGTTAGTTAATCCATTATTGGAGAAGAAACGATGTTAATCTTTCTTTGCATGTATAGTCCCTCTTGTTTAAAAACGCTGTTACATTGCCAAACACTAAAGGTACAATAGTAGTCTTCTGGATCAATTCTTTTTAAAAAAAAAAAATTGAAAACATCTATGGCATGCTGTTTGTTAATTCACAAAACTTCAGGCAACCTTTATAGCACATCATTGCATTATAAAGCACTCTAGATGGTTTTTGGATAAAGTAGCACATATTTATAGTAACTGTATTTATCATTGTCGATCCTTCTGGAAAAGTGGTTCCACTATGTGCATATGCTTAAACAAAAGATGAAATAACACATTAAATATTTTGCAAATTGTAACACTGCAGGAAATGGTGATGACATGGAGAAGACACTTGCAATTATAATTGGACTTATAGCCGGTGTGGCTCTGATTATTGTCCTCTTGTCTGCTTTCAATAAACTATTTGAAAAGAAAGGTAATTTGGCTTTTGAGCTTTCCTTTTTTATGGTGATGAATTTGTCCTTGATAGTATCCATCCTAAAAAACAGTTATAGATGCGAAATGAACTCTTGGTTTTTGTCTTGCAACAGGCGGTAAATAGTGATCCTTTTTGAGGATGCTACTAAAGCCTTAATTTCTTTTGGCAAATTGATTTGAACTAGGTGCTCTTTCTCTTTGCCTTCATGTCCCCACATACTTTGTCTCCAATCTTAATGCTCTTGTGAAGGCTCCTTCATTTTTTCCTTCCAAAAAGGTACAACGGTTATAAAGATAGGATGTGAAGCTTCCTTGAACTAGCTAAAAGTCAAAGTTGGAATAAGAGGAAACCATACAGATTCCCAATTCATAAGACTCACTTATACAAAGTTAATAGTGCATGTACAAAATGGCTATGTACTTTATAAAAGTGCTTGTTAGCTGATAAAAGATAAGACTCAAGACTTTGAGTCACCTTTGGGGTATTTTTTTTTTTGTTAAAATATATATTTGAAGCATTGTAAAACGATCATTTTATTTGTAAAGCAAGCAACCAGTGTACTACAGTTGTTATCCAATAATTATCTCAAATGTTCATGCAAGTTTTTATTCATTTTATCTCAAATGTTAATGCGAGTTTTTATTCATTTTTGGTGCTGGATATATTCAGCTTCAGCTAGAAGAGGCATGCATCAAATGATAGCTAGTTTCCAGAAATCCAAATTCTTTAATCCTGGTGAATAACAGTAATCATTAGAAGATTTGTTATTTGAACTTAGACTTACTTTATTTTGTACCTCTAATTTATATTCAATTTTCACTTTACATTTTACATTTAACTTTAAATATATTGCAACCCAAACTTTTAGAATATTTAACCCATTTAATTACTCCTCCAATTTGTAACGACTTACTAGAATTGAGGATGTTAGGTACAGGACCTACAGGTATATAGTATGCTACACACTTGTTAGGGGCGTATCATGCGTACCAATGGAGAAAGTTGTCATTAATTCCGCTTTGTAATCTTAGTTTATGATCAATTATCACTTTGCATTCTCAATTTTAAATTTTGAACCCATTACACTCTTATTCTTGATCCTTACACTTTGGTCTAATTTTTAATTATGTTGAAAATTTTGACGAATGTTTTCACTTTAAGTGCATGGAATAAAATGTCCTTTCATTTTGGTATGGTGTCAAAAGTTGAACTTAAATGTGATAAATTTGAGAGTTAAGGGTGTAATATGTCCAAAATTAAAATATAAGATATGAAGTAAGAATCAAGTATAATTTAGAGGGTTCAAAGTGGAGCAAGTCCATAGAACTTTGGCGAATTCTCAAATTACGGTCCTTAGAACTTTGGCCAATTTTCATATTTTCCAGTTGTGATCAAGAAATCAAAATATTTAAGGAACTAAGTGGCATGAGGCTTAAACATTGTGGACAAAAATAACAGTCTTATTATTATTATTTTTTTTGGTAAGTCAAAATTACAGTCTTTTGATTTTTCCTCGATGATATTCATCTCATCCTGAACACTGAACGGGTTCATCTCACCGTGTAAATCAGAATTTAAAAAGGAAAAGCAAATTTTAATTGATTCTCAATTGAGACAATATTATAACTACATCAATTTAGGACAAGGCCTAAATATTGCGGCAAAGAAACTCGTTTCTTCAGTGTGAAGCCAAAAGTTGGCCTTGAGTCATTCCTGAACAAATTTCTGGCTTAATTTTTCTTCTTTTTCTTGTAAATTTTCTTGTTCTTAACCAAACACCAAAGTTTGATAGATTTTAAGAGTTTAGGCATGCGTGCATATAGAATGAAATCTAGACAATAATTGAGTTGAAGCAAATTAAAGTCGAATAAGCAGGCAAGAATATCTTAATCAGCTCTGACAAGAATGTTCCAGACAATATCCCACATTCCATCTACTTTTAGCTGCAATTGGCAATGATAATCAGAAAAAGACAATCTAAAAAAGATGCAGGTTAAAGAATGAAGATCACCATAACACAAGTGGGCAATATATATATTTGAAGTGTGCAGAATCTTCATTTTTTTTCCTTAATATAAAATTTAGGAGAAGAGTACCTTATATTTTTCCTCAAAGTCATAACATGTTATCAGTGTATATTTCAGTGAATTATTGTAATACTTACACGTCACATATTAAATAAAAAATTAAGATAAAAATTTTGAAATTAAAATATTTTAACAATCTAATCGTCTTATTTCGCGTATGAGCCGATGTCTATTGGCGCATAATCTTCTATGTTATATTAGGCCGGTTGATATAAATCTACCTTTCTATCTCTTCCTATCATTTGCTTTAAATTTATCCCAATCATGCTTAAGAATTATTCTACGAAAATGTAGTGGATGATTTGTCCTGGGGCGGGACCAAAAGATCGTTCAATACCGCAAGTGAGAGTTTTACATGAATTTATATATTACGCCAAAAAGCATGCATATTCCTTGACAAATCAAAGTATCATGGAAACATATTATGATCTCCAAAGTGGGGAACATGAATGGATCATTTAAAAAAGGTGATAGAAGCATGAGAAATTAAGCCAAAGAAACAAAAAATTAAAATAAAAAGTTATTCATTTATCGTTGTTTATGTGGCTTATTATTGATCATTTGATTCCAAAGGCTTCCGAGATCAATTAATTTCCTCCTTGACATGGATGGAAAATTGGTATTGGTTTCTTCCTATGGGCATAAAAACATGATGATGGTGGAGGATTGAAGAATAAATGGACAATCTTCACAAACATACACAAAAAGGGGAAAAAGAACAAGAAAAAATTAGTACATTATTTGCAACACGGACCACGACAATTGCATCATCTTGGATCAAGGGTCTTAACAATTAACGTTTTAAAGGGCTTATCGCAGTTTGCACCCCTTACTTTTGGTTTCGATGGTCTCACTTCACTATATGTTTATTTTTTAGACATTTTTGTACCTTAATCTGTTTAGATTTATCATTTTTAGTTTAATTTTTAACACCGTTATCAAATTTAACAAATACGTGCACACTATGCACCTAAAAAGGAATATTCGTCAAAGTTTTTAAAACTATTAAAAATTGAACCAAAATGGGACGAATCTAAGAATTAGAGGTGCAATGTGTCTAAAATTTAGAATTATGAGTGCAAAGTGAGATTTGATCATAGTTAGAGAGTGCAAAGTGAGATTTGATCATAGTTAGAGAGTGCAAAGTGAAATTAGTCATGACTATTTCTATTAATGCAATCTGCGCTAAACAAATGTGTGTTATACACTACTTAACATCCGTTAAATTTGGTAATGACATTAAAAATTGGACTAAAATGAGATAAATGTAAGAGTTTGAGGTGTAATATGTCCAAGAAATAAGTATAAGGTGCAAAGTAAAAATTAGGTATAAGTTAAGGAGTGAAAGTGTGAGTAAGTGTAAAACCCGCCGGGATATTTGTAGTTATTTCACATAAACCCTAAAAAGTTTTGAGAAAATAGAATTGAGATATATTGGTTATATTATAGGCAAGGATTCGTGAGTTTAGGGCTATCGAAGTTTAACTCACGTGCTTTGAGTTATTGGAATATAAGTAGTTCTAACTTCTTTCATATTTTTAAAATATCCCTTTCTATGAAAATTATAATTTTGCAAAATATTATGTTGTGTACGAAATTCGGATTGAGTATGGTTAATTTAATGTTTTTAATATCAATTTAGTAAGTGGAGCATCGACTGAATACGATGATTGTGTGATGTATGATTTCTTATTTTGATATGAAAAATGATTTGACTCTTGGATTAACTTTAGTGACATCGGGGGGAGTTAGTTCCCTAATTCCCCACCTAGCGGAGGGTAGTTGGCCTATATTTGACTCCACCCGGCGGAGGGTAGCTGGCCTATGTCTTGCCCTTGTCTAATAGGTATAATAGTTCTAGTACTGAATATCTAGGTTACCGATTAAGTATTAGGAAATCCTTGAGCCCAATATAAGTACGTATCATGCCCGTGTTTCGTTTTGTTCGATTTTACTCTATGTTATGAATATGAAACGTTCACTTTTGTTTGCTACTTACACATATGTAATTGTTTGAAACATCTATTTTTTAATAAAATTGTATCTATATATATACATGCATGACCAGGGGCGGATTTAGGGGGGACGGGCGGGGGCCACCGCCCTCCCAAAATTCTAGAAATTATAAATTTTACCCTTTAAAATTTTAAAAAATTAATTTGTATCATTATAAAATTTATATTTCGCCCCCCTAAATTTTTAAGAGAAATATAAATTAAAGGTACAATTCATGCGTCCGCCTTTGTGCATGACCAATGTGTCAAGCATGATTTGCAAAATTATAATATCTATGTAATATGTTCAATCCAGTGAAAGTGGACATGAATTGTTTACCGGGTAAGTAATTGCATTCCATTATATAATATTATATACACTTTGCAGGCATTCGTAATACTTTAAGGTAAGTGAATGGAGATTTGAGATTTTAAATTTGGTATTCTCATGGAAATGTGAGGGCACGGCGTGTTACAACCCCAGTTTTTGGGCATGACCATAAGGCCCGTTCTAAATGCTCAAGATAATTTAAAAACACTAAAACAATACATGTATACATCAATAACAAGTGTAAACTTTAAAGCAACAGCTATTTATACTATTAACTCGAAGTCTAAAACATTTTCAAAATTTTATTCAACTTTTAATAATGTATTGAACGATTTTCAAATGGTGAAATCGATCTCTTATAACAATTGCATTCAATTGCAGCTTGTCGATTGCCTCCAGTATATTTTTTTGTTTTCTCTTGTTTTCTTGGTTAGCAACATGACTTCAAAAGTCTTCAATTTCTTCAGTAAGATGTAAGATAGCTACGGGATCCTTTTTCTCACTAGTATCTTCATTAAAAGAAAATGATAAAAATCACTAAGTGTCACTACACAATCTGCAAAATGAGAAATAAATTCCGCACAAACGTTTAAGATTAGAAGAAAATTTGATATAATTTTACCATCTTATATTACTTTATCACTTTTTAAACCATTTTTCTTTTCTGACTTGCAAAAATCAATACATTGGATGAACCTTTCTTGCCATTTCATGCTGTACAAGCGAAAACATAGTCAAGATTTCACCAAAGTGCAGCCCTGATTGTACCAAGAAAGCCCCATCTCTGTTAATCTTTGACAGGAAATTCTAAGATTGTGCTGATTAAGAAAGTATTCTATATTTTCTTACTTTGAATACCATTTCCTACTTTTATTCTTTTATGTATTTGTTCTAAAGTCCCTATATTTATAATAGAGTTTTACTTAGAGTTAAAACTTAACTAATCCTAGAAGTACTTGAAACACTTCTAGAATCCATTTTTAAACCAAGAGACCACCAGCATAAAAGATTAGGCTAACCCTTATTGTCCTTCTTAAGCTTAAATTTTGGAATTTAGTCTTGAGCTAGATATGAGTTGTTGGACAATTAAAAATAGAAAAAGAAAGGAAAATTCATTGTATTGCAACAGAGGAAACGGAATTCTCTCGCATAAAACATGTATATGAAGCTAATGAAGAAAATTTATTAGGAACAATCAATTTCCTAGTAGATAGTGTATGGGATATAATAAATTTATCCATGCATATAAAGTCTAAAGTTGAAAAACATCAAATTGTAGATCTAAATAATCATACTAAAAAACTATCGAAAACTTTAGCCAACAAAGACTATTGTGAAACATCCATTTCAAGGTCTATAATCCAGAGGACTCTAGAAGAAATTCCTAAATTTTTTAAGGGAGGTAGAAGGGGATATGATGAAGTTTTAACAATAGACTATGTAGAAGATAAAGGATAAAAGATTTCCAAGTATACAAAGAGATAATTGAATATTGGAGATCTAGGTATAAGGAAGAAGATAATATTACTGAACGTAACAAGTATCTAAATTAGATACAAGCTGTATACATTTTATGAACAACATGAAGATGTGTTTCAATTGTTTAATTAAAGGAGGATTCTTCTGATGAAAGTTCTGACTCAGATGTTGAATATTGTGCTACAAGCGTGGTGAGTTGATGCCTTCTTTAACACATCTAGTTATAATTCAATTAAACACATAAATCCTACTACTAATTAGATGGCATCCCGCAAGTATACGGTTGTCAACTAGCAGCAAAGGGAAGTAGGGATTGTTCCCACAAGGATTGTCGATTGCAATTACCAAGGTTTAAGGGTATTTGTGTAGTTAAGCTAAATCAATTGGTAGATGATAGAACTATTCTAATAAAAGATATAATTTGAATTCTAACCTAATTTAATCTAATTAAGACTAAAATTTAAAACAAGTGAATCACTCAACTAAAAAGACTACAAAAAAGAAGCTTTGAAAATTAAAAGCATTCATTTCTAAATTATAAATTAGAAAGATTTAAACTAGAAATTTAAATATTTTTGGATTTTTCAATTTTGGAATTAAGAAAGTCCACTAAGAATTTACTAGAAATTAAAGGTAGAAATTGAAAATTCTTAAATAAAAAGCAAGAAATTGATAAGAACCCTAATTTTCCTATAAACCCTAATTTGAAAGTAAAGAAATTTTTACAAAATTGGACAAGAAAGCAATTAAAAATTATATCTACTTGAAGCTTACGAAAAATCCACTACGATTATCTAATAAAAATTTAAACTTGACAAGAAATTTAAAGAAGATCTAAGATGAAAGTAAAGACAAATTTCTAATATAAAAAGTAACTGGCAGTTTAAACTATCCTAATCTATTTAGAACTATCTAAAACTTTCTATTCTAAAACTATCTAAAAACTAACTGTCTAAAACTAATTCTACTTAACTTAAATAGTGCAGCATTATACAAGGCAAAATCAGGGTTTTTGGGCTGAAAGTTTACAAAATTGCCCTTAAAACTTAGCATTTAGCGAGTCGAGATCGCGGTCTGGAACATTTGAGACCGCGATATGTTTATATCTTGACTCTAAAATAGTAAAGCTAATTCCCTAGTGGAGATTGCGGTTTGGAACAGTCGAGACCGCGATCTCGACTCTCCTTTCAGCAATCTTCATTTCATTCCTTTTGCAATTTGGTCCCTTGAGCTTTGTTCCTTCCAGCTTCTAACCTTTAATTTGTAACCTGTATAATATTAACACCATTAAGCACTTAATTAAACTAAAAACTTAGCACAAAATTATCATAATTAATTCAAGAACAAAAATAAAAATGCATATGAAAGAAATTAACTAAAATCTTCAATTAATTATCTAATTTCAAAATTTAAACTATAAAAATGCTATAATTTAGAGGGAAATAACTCTAGTTTACTAGAGTTATCACACCCCCAAACTTAGCGTTTTGCTAGTCCCGAGCAAAACAAAGATTAACGTTAAACGAAACCTACTAAACATTAGAACATTTAAACACCTCCAAAGTTGACGTCGCACTTGATGAATCATGGATGTACTTAGAACAATTATAGCGATCTCTCAAGAAATGTTCAACACTACGTGATATATGAAGAATATGAGTAAATCAATCAAAAATTGAAATTTCATTTTACAAAGAAGCACACATTCATTCACTACACAAGATTTCACATCACCAAGCATTACCATTCTCGAAAAGAGTTACCAAAAGTGTTAGTTATTTTCATTTGAAACATCATTAATTCTCAAATCACAAATATTATAAAGTTAATCAACTCTCTCGACTAAGAATCATGAAAATAGAAGTTCAATTAGGAATCAACTTAAATGCAATTGTCATACATTTCGGGAATAAACCTCTAACAAGGAATAAATAATATGAAATTATTGATAAGCATTACAAACATTTACTCCTTAAGTTATTGGTATACTAAAAAAGCAATTCCTAATGGCTTAATTTGGAGAAACAACATGGGTATATGTCGGAGTCCCGTACCCGCCTTATTACTATTCTAGTGGCTTATTTCAGAGAAACAACATGGGTACAAGTTGGGAATCCCGTACTCGCCTTATTTCTAAATTTTTTTTTTCGGCCCTAAACCAAGGAAAATGACTGAAATGTACCAAAAATTAATCTCGAATATCAATTATTCACAAGTTAGATGAACATTCCCTATGCAAACACACGAAATGTCCCAAAATTCCTTCTACTTCATTTAACTCATTTCTTTCCAAAAGATAGTTCATCAACCATATAATATAAGTGATTGATAAGAAACAACATTTCAAATAAAATTTCCTAAAATTTCAACACTTCTTTTGAAAAATAGCAATGCCAAGTTTATGAATTCTTTATATTTCAAATGAACTACTCACTCACACAAAAATTCTTGAAATGATTCAATCATATATTTCAATCATAAAGCATTGAACATTAAAATTTATCATCATTGACTACCTAATTGATCAACTTTCCATCCATTAATCATCAAGTAGCAACAAAATGTATAAAATGACCATTTCCAACACAAAAAGATAAACACCTCCAAACTTGTCTACTTTTATTCAAGTTGACGAATAAATCATCCTTCCACTCACCCAAAACTAAACATCAAGACAAACCCAAAAATAACAAAAACTACTTACACTATGTCCTACTTTTAAGCCTAAAATTAAAAATGAGTAAAAATGTCAAGAGCAACCATGCCATGCATCTCACCAAGTAAGCTTCAAACAAAATCAATATTCCATTCAACTCATCAACGAATGCAAAGATGGCATCAGCTTAGGGCCCTTAGCCATATTACTTTTATTAGGCAATAACCAAACTTTCACCAAGTGTCAGTTTAATAATCCAAAAGAAATTTCATCCATAAAGCATCAAAATGTATCACTTGGCATCAGCTTAAGGCCATTAGCCAAACTACTTAAAAGAAAGAAAAACTGAAACACTTCAATTCCAAAAACTGAAAATAAAACAAACATAATCTAAAGTAATTAAAAGCTATGGTGTCAAATGAAAATAAGGAAAATCATCATCATCCATCAAATTAGTTCAATCGTAGGATTAGATCAAGGCTGGTCTTCTTTCATGCACAAACAAATGGTGGCTTCTTCTCTTCATTCTATCTCGTCTTGACCTTCTTCTGCGTCACTAGGTTGGGCCTCCTCGTGATCATCATCTATGTCTCCTCCAGTCGCACCCGTGTGGTAGCCGCCAGTGGTGTGTAGTACTGTCACACCGAGGTGAACCAAAGTGCCATGCCGGAGGTAATGGTGGCTGGACCCAAGTGCCTAATGAAGTCACCTTTAAAGCTTCTCCAATAACGGTCAAGTTGTTGTGCTTCCAATTGACTGTACGACCAGTACCCCTGTAGATCGTTCATTTCTTCTTCACTTACCAGAGCATTGAATACTACATCTGGGGGTATCGGAATCATTGAAGTTCTTAAAGTTGGTAGAGTCTGAGGCTGTAGCTGTGGCTGGGTAGGGTGCTCCTCTGGTGGTGCTTCTCATATTTTCTCACCATCCTATAGACATATTCCCGGTTGATCCTTCCTCTAGGATGTGTCAATAGACTCCAAAGGACCAATTGGGCAACCCGCTATGGTGCAAAGATGGTGAATTATACTAGGGGCATAAAATATGGGTTGTCCTGACCTACCACTCTCTAAAATCTCCTGTCTAATTAGGTGACCAATATTCACTGAGATTCCAGTCATGATGGCACAGACTAAGAGTACCTTGTCCCTCTGGATAAAACTCACTGCATTGGACCGCCAAATGTGGCTACTAATGAAATGAAACCATAACTTAGCCACTAATGAGAGTCCTTGACGAGAAAATTTTAATTCCATGGCAGATGAAGTACTCTTAATCCACTCAACCCTCCTATCACAAATGGCAACTTTGATTGCATCCATATCCTTATTTTTATTGTTCAAAAATGCCAAATATTGACTACAAGGTACGGGGGGGGTATGTTGAAATACTCATTAATCACATCAGCACCAAAATCTACCAAAACCCCCAGTATGCGCACCTTGCCATCTTCTAACTCACATAAATTACAATAAAGTTCTCCTTGTATACTGGGTAGCCCCGGGGTCAACCTGAGTGTTAAAACCCTCCCAATGCCTTGACCTAATTTGTTCTTCTATCGCTATCCTAGAATCTTCGTATACTAACCAATGCATGGTTAGGTCAAAGTTCCTCTCTCTAATTACCTCATGCTTCTCATTACTCTTGAATAACTGTTGAGCTCTATCACTCAAGAATTGATCACCACCCTCAAATGGTTGTTCCGATCCCCTTTCTCTGCTTGTCCCCTCTCCGAATTTTCTTTTTCTAGAACCAGTCCTTCTCCCTCGCATTCTTACCCTTCTCTCAGCACTGCCATAAACCCCTCTCATCATATTCTAAAAGAAATTCAATCACCAATTCAAAAATCCAACTTTTCAAGCAAAATTCAACACCACAAAATCACAATCCAAATTCCCAACAATTGTTCGAATATTTCAATTCAACTCAATCACAATTCAAACCAAGAATTTCAACAATTGGACAATTCAAAATTCTTCTAGCACAAATTTGGCAGTGCTTAGCACCAATTACTTGTCCACAATTCAATAATTCAACACCACAAATTTTTCACAATTTAATCCACCAAATTCCACAATTGTCTTCAAAAATTGCTAATTACAACTAATAATTCAAGCAAAGATATTCCCGTTATTTTTCAAGTTGAAATTTTTCCAAGAATTGCCTTTGTGTCAATCCCCCTTGAAGCCAAATTTCTTCCACAAATCTTCAAAAAGGTGGTTGCTTTGATGTTCCTATAGAAAAATAAAGTGAAATTAGTGGTAGGTGTGTAGTTTTTGGTGATTTTTGGTGAAGATGAAAGAAGAATTGGAGGATTTGGGGTTAGGGTTTTCGAAAGAGGGAAGAGGAATAGAGAGAGTTTGTGAGAAGAAAAGAGGAAGTCGATCTTTTTAAAACTTTCTGACAGTCGAGATCGCAGTCTCAGTTTTGAGACCGCGGTCTCAAATAGTTTGAGATCGCGGTCTCAACTAGGTGCAAATTAACCCATAGTTTTGAGATCACGGTGGCTCAAACAGTTTGAGATCGCAGTCTTAGTTTTGAGACTACGGTCTTAACTCGGCGCAAAATAAGCCTTTGCAGAAGTCAAGAGTTGAGACCGCGATCTCAAATTTGAGATTACGGTCTTGACGAAATGATGCTTCTGCCCTCCAGAAGTTTGAGGTTGAGACCGCAATCTCAATTCTTTGAGATCGCGGTCTCAAGCTCAATTTTTGCAAAGTGAATTTTTACACTTAGCCGAAATTGCTTCACTCTTAACCACTTTTCTCCATTTATAAGGGTAACCTACAAACAAAAAAATTCACAAGTTATGATGCCAATTTTCACTCATTCTTTAGCACCATTTATTCAACTAAAAAAACTCAAAATAATTTAAATTATTATTATTTTTTTAAAAGTAAAATTCTAACCTAATTCAAACCAATTTACTCAAAATCAAGACAATTAAAATCACACCAAAAGAAAGCAATAAAAACTAAATTAAAGACTTGGGTTGCCTCCCAAGTAGAGCTCTTTTACGATAGTCACTAGCTTGACTATGGCATGACCCTCATTCCAAGTAATTGAGGATGATTGATCCTCCTTTCCCTTTTGGTTTCCACGGAAAAAGTTTGATCCCCTTTTTCTTCATGATTAAAGCTTGATTTTTGGATTTTCCATGCACAAGTCCTTTCTTTCTAGCCTTAGCCATTGCTAGTGCCCCAATTAACATCTCCAATTGTTTCTCAAACCATTTTCTTTTCTTCTTGTGCCTTCTCAATTTCTTGACATCACCATTGTGCTTATTCTTTGCAGAACTCTCCTCATCCTTCATCAACACACATTCCTTGTCGGATGGTTTCTCTTTTAATTCATTTCTCAGATTTTCCTTTATTTCCAACACTTGCTTGAGCGAATTGACTTGGCTTACTTCATTTTGCTCTTCATTTGACCTAGCAAGGATAGAATTAAGAGATTGATTAGCACATTTCTCTTCAACAATGGGAATATTGTCATTATATTCAAACACATCAAATTCAATTACAGACAGGTGATTCATTTTCAACTCGTAAGATCAACTTCCCATTATGCACATCAATTAAATGAGTGATCGACAAGAAAGGCCTCCCTAGAATCAATAGAATCTCACTCTCTTCACCCGTATCTAGCACAAAGAAATCAACGGGAAAATACCAACTTTTCAACTTGTACAAGCACATCTTCCAACAAGCCATATGGTTTCCTCTCAGATAAATCTGCCAATTGGAGTGTGATATTAGTTGGCTTGACATTGTTGATCCCTGACTTGTCATAGATGGCCTTTGGCATGATATTTATGCTTGCCCCCAAATCACAAAGTGATCGATGCCACGTTTTTCCTCCAACATTCACCGGTATCATAAAACTACCGGGATCCTTGAGTTTAGGGGGCAACCGCCTTTTAACAATGGCACTACATTGGGCATCTAGGCATACTTTCTCATCATAATCCCACTTTCGCTTTCTTGCCAAAAGATCCTTCATGAAACGAGCATAGTTGGGCATCTTGGTGAGGACNCTGCCCTGAGGGTTGAATATCAATCAAAGGAATGTTGAGGGTAATCTTTTTCAACATATCCAAGAAATGGGTGAATTGCTTCTCTTTTTCCTCTTTTCTTGGATCAATGAGTCTTTGAGGGTATGACACTTTTATTGATGGATCTATCTTCAAAGGTTCCTCCACATGCTTCTTCTTGGGTACCTTGATCTTATTCTTTTACTCCTTCTTGGCATCCTCATCAACCACTTCCCTTTCGTTTTCAACTACTTTGGACTTTTTCTCTTTGCATCCTTCCTCCACCTTTTTCTTCTCCTTAGATTCAACCAATTCTTTTCCATTCCTTAGGATTATGGCATTGCATTGCTCATTGGGGTTTGGAACAATATCACTCGAAAATGCCCCAATAGGTTTGTCATTATTCAACCTTGCCCATTGCCCCAATTGAATCTCCAAATTTCTTGTCGAAGCCTTCAAATTCTCATAATCTCTTTTATGCTCTTCCACTTTCCTATCCAATTCCCTTCTCAAATATTCGGCTTCTCTTTTCCAACCTTCTTCACCCAAATTATCTCTAGAAGCATATTGATCATGGTACATGGGTTGGGAAGAATGTGCATAATGGAAAGGAGGTCTTTGTTGTTGGTTTTGAAAAGAAGGATTGGGGAAATTTTGATATGAGTTGGGTTGGACATTTCTTTGATGTGGTGGTTGATAAGGTCTAGATGAGGAATTCGGGGCTTGAGTGTGTTGGGCATTTTGAGGTGAGAGATTTGGTTGGTAAGGAGGGTTGGATTGGTTGTTGGTGTTACTCCAAGAGAAATTTGGGTGATTCCTCCAAGACAGATTGTAAGTGTTCCTATAAGCTCCGGATTGGTTCCTTGGAAATGAAGATTGATTAGCCACATAATTGATTAGCTCATTAGACCCATACGGCATCTCACAATTCCCATTGGCATGGCCGCCTCCACAAAAATCACATGTCATGCTTGGTTTAGTTGGAGAATAAGTCATCGCATTCACACTACTAGGTTTCCCTAGCACTGTCCAACGCCTTTGCCATATTATTCATCACATTCATGAACATGCTTTGTTGAGCTAAAAGAGCGTCTTGTATGTTTAGATTCTACGCTCCACTACTTGCATTGGCTTGATTAGCTTGATGTTGAACCACCGGTGGAGTTATCGGTCCATGATGGTAGTGGTTGTATGCCATCCTATTTAACAACTCTTGAACTTCTTCTGGGTTCTTATATGAGATAGAACCGTTGGCAGAGGCATCTACGATGGATTTCATCTCTTGAAGTAAACCATTATAAAAAGTTTGAACTTGAAGCCACAAAGGAATGGCGTGATGTGGGTATTTTCTTAGCAACTCTTTGAATCTTTCCCAAGCTTCCCCTTGGCTTTCACCAACATCTTGTTTGAACGATGTAATCTCATTCCTTAATTTTGCGGTTCTTAAAGTACTTCCAAGAACTTTTGAGCAAGTTGGTTCCAAGTGGTGAATGTTCCTTGGGCATGCAATTGCAACCGTAAGAGATGACTTTGCCCTATCAACTTATGAAAAAGAAAACACCCTCATCCGAACACAATTCGGGTGTACTCCATTAAACTTAAATGTGTCCAATACTTCTTCAAAATTCATGAGGTATGTGTAAGGGTCCTCATTTGGTCCATCTCCGAACATGGCATGGGGTTGGAGCATTTGAATTAGGGCGGGCTTAATTTCAAAATTGTTGGCTTGCATGGGCATCCATGCAATGCTTGAGTTCGCCCCATCAAAATTAGGTAAAGCATACTCCCTCAATGGCCTTCCATTCTCATTCACGTCATTCTCATTCGTATAGCCACCCATTCCATTATTTCCACCTACCTCTTCTTTTTCGTTCTCCATGTCCATATTCCCTTGATGAGCATTAGCATATTCCATTTCTATCCTTTCTTGCTCTTGTTGCACCCTTCTCAACCTTCGAATTTGTCTTAGCTCTTTCTCTTTTTCCTTGTCTAAGCAAATGAATGGCTCTTAAGCACCTCTTACCATGCAACTACACAACCAAGGTAAATAGTCAATTGGAATTCCAAGTCAATTCCACAATATAACCAAATGTCTCTTATAAAAATAAACTAAATTAAACTAATCTAAAGTGCTTAATCTACACGACCCATAAAGCACTTGATATTGCCAAAAACCGAAAACAATTCCCGGCAACGACGCCAAAAACTTGATGCCTTCTTTAACACATCTAGTTATAATTCAATTAAACACCTAAATCCTACTACTAACTAGATGGCATCCCGCAAGTATACGGTTGTCAACTAGTAGCAAAGGGAAGTAGGGATCATACACATCTAGATTGTATAATTGCAATTAACAAGGTTTAAGGGTATTTGTGTAGTTAAGCTAAATCAATTGGTAAATGATAGAACTATTCTAATGAAAGCTGTAATTTGAATTCTAACCTAATTTAATCTAATTAAGACTAAAATTTAAAACAAGTGAATCACTCAACTAAAAAGACTACAAAAGAGAAACTTTGAAAATTAAAAGACTAGGCATTCATTTCTAAATTATAAATTAGAAAGATTTAAACTAGAAATTTAAATATTTTTGGATTTTTCAATTGGAATTAAGAAAGCCCACTAAGAATTTACTAGAAATTAAAGCTAGAAATTGAAAATTCTTAAATAGAAAGCAAGAAATTGAACATCTACTAATTTTCCTAAAAACACTAATTTGAAAGTAAAGAAATTTTTACTAAATTGGACAAGAAAGCAATTAAAAATTATATCTACTTGAAGCTTACGAAAAATCCACTACGATTATCTAATAAAAATTTAAACTTGACAAGAAATTTAAAGAAGATCTAAGATGAAAGTAAAAAGAAATTTCTAATATAAAAAGTAACTTGTAGTTTGAGCTATCCTAATCTTTAGAACTATCTAAAACTCTCTACTCTAAAACTATTTAAAAACTAACTCTCTAAAACTAATTCTACTTAGCTTAAATAGTGCAGCATTATACAAGGCAAAATCAGGGATTTTGGGCTGGAAGTTTACAAACCAAAATTGCCCTTAAAACTTAGCATTTAGCGAGTCAAGGTCGCGGTTTGGAACATTTGAGACCGTGATCTCAACTCTAAAATAGTAAAGCTAATTCCCGAGTCGAGATTACGGTTTAGAACAGTCGAGACCACGATCTCGACTTCCTTCCAGCAATCTTCATTTCATTCATTTTGCAATTTGGTCCTTTGAGCTTTGTTCCTTCTAGCTTCTAACCTTTAATTTGTAACCTGTATAATATTAACACCATTAAGCACTTAATTAAGTTAAAAATTTAACACAAAATTATCATAATTAATTCAAGAACGAAAATACAAATGCATATGAAAGAAATTAACTAAAATCTTCAATTACTTATCTAATTTCGGAATTTAAACTATCAAAATGCTATAATTTAGAGGAAAATAACTCTAGTTTACTAGAGTTATCATGACTTCAGATAATGAAGATATTAATGGTGAAGAAGTAGAAACTTCTACATCCAATCCTAAACCACAATATAAAGGATGAATTAAATAAATATAATGTAGCAATAAATGGAGTCAACCTAGACTTAAAAATGTCTATCTTAAAGATTATAATAGAGTTATAGATTATAGACACAATTCTTGTCCATAATCATTACAAATTATAAAAAGATTGGTCAAGAGAAAAATTCTTAGACTTTATCATTAGGACATTACAAGGGGATGCCCTTAATTGGTTAAAAGTTTGGGAAGAAAGTGAGGAAATAAACCAAAAAAGTGGAAATACTTGATGAAAATAATGATTTCAAAACTATTTTAACTAAATTTACTCAAATTAGAAAACATTTGGAGATGCTATTTCCACTGAGGAACATTATAAATAAACAAAATTAGCATTAAGAAAATGCAAATTATGTGAAATAAGTAAGTATACCGATTTTGTTACTTTCTAACAAAAATATTTTTGGAAACTGAAATCCCAAGATGTGGCTTACTAGATAGAACAATTCTATCATAAACTTCCTGAATCATGGGGACCAAATTTGTGAAAGAAAATATCCGGATTACCTGAAAAAGAATGGTAGTAAGACTAGCTTAGAGTTAAGAACAACTTTTGGTTATAGAAGAATAGAAGATCAATTTTTGCCAAGAAAAGCACATAAAAATGTTAAGAGTCAACTTTCAAAAACAAAGTGTGATAAAGTTCTTAACAAAGTTTGGGAAATAGGATGTGGATCAAAAGCTTCCTACAAAAAGAGGAAAAAGAAACACTTCAGATTTAGGAAATGGAAGAAAAGGAATAATTTTGTACTAAAAAAAATATGCAAGAAAGAAAAAGAATTTTTCTAGAAAAAATTATTAAAAAAATTGTACTTGTTATTTCTGCAATGAAAAGGGTCATATTGCAAACAAATTGTCTTAAGAAAAATTCTAAGGGATTAAAATTCCTTGAAGAACAAGAATTAGAAATATGTCTGGAGAAGAAATAGATGAATATGATGATATTGTCTATGAAGTGAAATCTGTGTCCTCAGAAGAAAACATTCAAGATGAATTCATATACATGATGGAATCTAAAAGAAAAATAGAAAATTTTAAAACAATACCAGATAATGAATTAAGTAAAATTCGATTAGGAGATATAGTCAAAGAAGACTTTACCTTTGAAGATAATAAACTTGAGAAATATAAAAATTTAAAAATTGAAGATTTATATAAAAAAAAATCTAGATTTAAACCATGGCATACTAAACAATATGAAATGTGTGAAAGCATTACAAAGGCAAAAGCTACCTCTAATGATCAAGTAGAAATACAATTACTTGATAAAAATAAAATCAAGAGACTAAAAGGAAAATATCCTAAAACAAGTTATTACAAATTAGTATGATACCCTTATTTAGACTTGGAATTGATTCACCAATATTATGTGTTGTCCATGACAAAAGATTTCATGATCCAATGCAATTTTTAATTGATAGGTGGAATACATTCCAACTTGGTAAGCACAGAAATAATGTTTAGGGTAAAACTTAATTATTTTGTCTCCATACCAGGAATGATAAAGGGATTGAAAATACTATGGTCTTAAGAATTCAAAAGCAGAATATTAAAATTGGAGGTGTTCATAGTGATTTAAGAATAACTTGGAAAATCATCTATCAATTAACTAGTGATACAAGTGCTAAAAATTAAAGAAATAGAATCTAACATTATAGAATTATATGAACCAAACCCTTCGAAATAGAAATCCAACCAAGATTAATAAATTGGAGGGATTTAAAAGTACCTAAAGGATGTTTATTTAGAAATTTTACTCAAGAAAGACTTGAAAAATCTATTAAACTAATAGAATTTCAAGCCTCAAGAAATGCTCCTTATTTTAAAGATAATAGATTAAATACTAGTAAAAAATCATTTAAGATAGATTATAAAGTAGGTGAAAGTTCAAGAAAAAAAATATATTTTCTTGAACTAATAGTAGTAGTCAACAAATTGAAAATACAAAAATACCTACAGTACAAGTTCTCATATTTCTTGGTTCATCTTCTAAACAAGAAAGACAAAAAATGTTAAGATTTGAACAAATGAATATTGGTTCTAATACAATATTTTTCTCTTATAATCAAAATAAAAGAAGATATTATTATATAAATTACATTTGAATTCTTAGGCTAAAAACCATATAGTTATGCCTTAATAGACACATGAGCAATCACTTCTGTATGTTAGTCAAATGCGTTCCCCTAAAAACCATATAGTTATGCCTTAATAGACACAGGAGCAATCACATCTGTATGTTAGTCAAATGCGCTCTCCTTCAAAATTTTGACAGAATATGAAAAATCCAATTTTAGCTAAAAGTACTAATGATGCTACAACTATAATGGAATACAAAGCAAAGGAAATTCCATTTACTGTCATGACTACAAGATGGAAAAATACTTTTAAAATACCAAAATTTTTATGTTTCCCTTATATGCATGGAGATATTTTTTCTCAATATTGTCCTATGAGTGTCTCTGTTGATTTGGTCATGTTTACAAAAAAGAAAAAATCTTGTCTTATATTCGGTGGTTAAAATCACATGATTTTATTTGTCGTAAAGGATTTGCACCAGTCAAGCATGGTGAGACTAGTCTAATTTTATAGTAGGTAGAAGAAATAAGAGAATTGGATGATTCACACTGGGTTCATAAAGAATTGAACATAATTTCTCAATTAATCTTGTATTGTTATAGGAAAAAGTTCCTAGATATTGTCATCTTAAACAAAAAGATGAACAAAAGATTATAAGAGTAAAACCCATAATCTATAATAAACAAGATATAGATAAATTTAATATTCAAATCAAAGAATTGTTACAACAAGGAATGATAAATTAACTGAAAATCCACAATCTAGTCCTGTATTGATAAATTCATAATTGTACTATATTTTATGTGTCAATCATCATGTTTTTATGTGTTGTAAGCAAGATTTGAGTTATCACAGAGCTTAATTTATTTATTCTTAGTTTTTGTAGGGTTAAATTGAAAAAGCGTTGAAAATGATGGAGAATGAAAGATTCCAAAATGCTAAGGGCAAAACATGCATGAGTATGAAGCCATTTTGGATATTGTTTAGTATTTCAAGCCTAAATTTTGAGTTCAAACTCTGATTGAGAGGATTTGGGAATATTTAGAAAGATATTGAAGTGTTCTACAACTTTTATGTTTTGAGTTTTCCAGGATTCTATAGGCATCCTATTCAAAATTATAAAGTTGGAAAATTTGCACCTGCGAGGAGTGATTCTGATGTAGTTTGGTATATTTAGCATAACTTTCTTATCTGATGCTCCAATTGAGGTGATTCAAGATGTTTTGGAAAGCCAAGACATATAGCTACAACTTTCATGTTTTGATTTTTGCCAAATTTGGTTTCTTCAAGGTCAAAATTGAAGCTAAACTTGGAGGCCTAGCGCACATGCGCTGGGGTTGTGCAGCACATGTGCACCGAGTCCAGAGGGGAAAATTCCAGCACTTCCTAGGGCGCACATGCACCCAAAACAGGTAGTTCATGTGCGCCCGAAACAGCAGTATGTTGCATTTTTCTGGATTTTTGGCAGATCTCTTCGCCCGGTTGGACTCTTTTTCAAACAATTTTACATTCTTATCCTTGGACCTTGATTGTAACCCTAATATTCAATATACATACCCTAAGTAGGGTGATTAGAAGAGAGAACACTTTTATTTTCATGTTTAGCTAGGGTTTTCTGCAGAGAAATTTTTTATTATTCTTTCATGGCACTTTGTGACTAAACCCTTTTTCTTGGTAGAGGGATTTGAAGCCATGGTCAATTCTACTATATTGTGAGACTTTTGTTCTTGAATTTATTCAATTTTATAGCAAGTATTGATTATGTTTTGTGATAAAATTTATGATTGTTTAACTTGTTATTGCTACAGAATAATTGAGTTATTGGAATTAATCTGTAGCTAGATTGTTTTAATCGCGTTGTTTAATTCAATCTGTGAAGCAACTGAATTTGATAATTTCTTGATTAGTGTTATTGAATTTCGGAAAATTAATTAACTAATTGGCTTCTTAACCACGTGTGTTTATGTTTAATTAGCCTAATTATTCTTGTTGATTTTAATACTTCTATTAATTAATATTTGGCGTGTGTCTGGGTTAAATTAATAGCTAGGGTTAATTGGATCGCGCGTTGAAAATTGACTAACTTTAGAAAGAAATAAGAATAAACTTTGAATTAAAATTCAGGTTAATTCTTCAATTAGTGCTTGATATAGAATTTGAATTATCTTTGGTTTCAAGGATCAACTAGTAAAATTGTCATGGTGAATATGATCGAAACCAATATTTTCCTTACCTCAAATTCTCTTTAGTTATTTTATTGTTTTAGTTTTTTGTTAAAAGCATTCAAAAACCTCCCGTTCTTTTGAGCACATTAATAAACTCTGTTCTTTATGGGACAAACTTGACTCACCACTACTACATTATTAGTGAGAGTTGTTTAATTTTAGGTGCCTACAACAACATTTCAACTCACACCAAAATTTTGGCGCCATTGCTGGGGAACGGTTTAATACCTTCAATATTTTTGTATTTTACTTTGTAGACTTATTACTTTAGCTCTTTTTGATATCCATCATGTTTACTAATTCGTATGAGGTTTATTATTCCAATTTCATTATCGAGCAATTACCACCATAACCTTGATATGACCCCTACAAGTATAAGTACAATCAAGAATGGATAGATTATCCTGAGTTTGGTTATCCATTACAAGATTTTCACTATATACAACCAATTCTACCACAAAAACCTTATATCCAAACTGGTTAATCTTTGAAAGAATTAATTCATTTTTTAGCTGCTAATACTTTGCAATTTCAATATGAAACAAAAGCCAGTTTGCAAATCTTGGAGCATCAACTAAGTCAACTAAATTCTTTCATAAGTAGACTAGAATCTCAAGTGATTGAGGATGGAGAAGATGAAGAAAAAGAGCAAGAACTAGAGATGAGATTAGTAGGCAATAAGCCTTTTGAGAATAACTCTAGTTCATTACCTCCGATTTCAATGCCTCAATACCTTCACAGACCAAGAGCCAATCAGGGTTTTAGACTTCGATATGGAGGAAGCACAAGAGATTCAAACTACTGTGAAGGATCGCTACTTGCCTGTTGATGGGGATTGTATTGTGGTGCCATTATACCCCACATTCTTTATGGATCGTTCTTAAAAGTTGAAGATTATGAAGTGGTTTACAAAGAGTTCAATATTTCCGAGTCTCCTAAGCACCATGAGGAAGGGGTTAAGTTGGCTTACATAAACGACACTGGAGTCAGAGTTGAGTTTCTAACTGATGGAGTGAATGAGGAGGTTAAAGATAAGTGTCTGGCTAGAAATTATAAGGAGAGAGCCTATGCACGATCGCTAAAGATTACTGAACTCTCTTTCCTCTGATATAGAGATGGTTATTCCGACCATCTTGTTCAAAGTCGAGCCAATGATAGTAAACAAAGGCGTTACATAGGAGGCAACCCATCTTCATTTACATTTTATTCCGTTTATTTGTTTTTGAAGTTTTATTTTTGTTTACCTTTTTTATTTTTAGGGTTAGTTTAGTTTTATTATGTTGTTAGTGCAGGAAATTGACTTAATTGATAAGCTAAACTGATAAAATGGTCTTTTGAAAGGAAGCGAGAAGAGGACCCATCGACATTTCTGCCTTTTCCTCCTTTCCCATAGGATTTGGGGCCAAATGCTCCATGAGCATTTATATGTTTAATGCCCTATGTTTAGAGCATCTTTGTTGATCTTTTAATTTTTTAGTTGATTTTTTGAACAGTTTAGTTGTTTTTACCGGTTAGACATTTTAGGTTTCATTTTTGTCATGGTGTTTTCGTTTCTTTTAGTCTTCTATTCCCTTAAGGGAGCAAGTTTTTTCCTGATTATTGTAGGATTATTTTCTACAATACTCTTGTCTCAAGGGAATTATTTGTTTTATTCTGTTTTGTTTAGTGTTACTCTAGCTTTCATTTGCGACAAGGAGATATTTAAAGCGGATACTGCTCCAAATAAATCTAGAGAACCTTTTCTTTTTTCAACATCATTTTATGCTTTTATTTTTCAATTGAGGACAATACATATTTTTAAGTGTGGGGTGGGGGAGTTATTTGAATTTTTAAATTGTTTGGTGTATTTTGCTCGATTTTGCTGCAATATTTTGACTTTTCCTTTAACCGGAGAGCTTGTCAAAAATTTTGAAATTTTTGTGGATTATTTGACCATTTTTTGAAAGTTTTTGCTTAACGTATTTTCTCATTTTTCTACATAATAAATCTTTAATTGAATCATGCATGAATAAATAGTCAGTGTTAATATTTTCCATTCCTAATTTTCAAAACTTTCGAGCACTAAGCCATACATTAATTTTTTATTTGGGATATTTAGAGAAATTTATAAGACTCAATTATGATGTATCCCAAAAACTTACTTTATTACATTCTTTAAACGAATTCTTAGATGACCCGATTTAGTTTAAAGATGAGAGTAGTGCCTTTTTCATTTGTTGAGCCATTCTAGCCAACCATTTTAACAATTTATTTCTAAGTTATACCTTATTTGAGCCTTATTCTTGTGAAGAGAAACATCATTCTCCTTCTTTCACTTAAACTCAGTTACCTAACCTTATTGAGCTTAATGTTCTTTTCATTGTTTTATCCTAAATTTTTCCTTTAAGAGTTTATGATGCACATTATATGTTAAGGGGATATAAGGGTGGAAGCTTGTGAGAAGTGGGTGGTGTACATTTATGGAGTAAAATGGGGTACTGGAAAATTTTGTTTAAAAAGAAAAATAATAATGGAAGTTTTTGATATCTATAGGTAGTGCCTATCATTGGTACCTGTATGTGCAGGTAGTGCCCATCACAGGTACATGTGTGTTTATATATTGTGGGTAGTGCCTACTACTGGTACCCGTATTGTGAGCTGACATAAAAAAATAAAATAATGATGTAATGTATATGTTTGGAAGGAGGTTGGCGTGTTTGGTTGTGCATATTGATTATTCGAAGTTTTTCATGGGTGTTTATTACTCAAGTGTGGGGTTGTGGATGTATAGATATTTCTCAAGGGAAGAGAAGTTTTATTTTAATGTGTGGCCACCATTATTATAAAACTCTTGTTCTTATTTGTTATATCCTCTTCTTTCTTTGGCTAACTAATATCCTAACCTATAGTTTGAGTTGAAAGTCCTACCTAAATTTAAATTGAATCAGTTGTCTAGATTAGTGGAGGGAGTAAGAAGAATGAGTTATGGGGTGTTTAGAAAAAATTTGAAGTCTTCATGATTTAATCTAAATATTTTTAAATCTATTTGAATGGCTATACACACATATACACGAATTTCATGTTTTGGTTTTTATTAACATTTGAGCTCTTGGGTTCTTAGACTACTCTAATTGATGGATTGATTATTTATGTAAATATTTGAAGAAATATGTTGAGTGGAATTTTGTTATACTTAAGTGTTTTAATTTTATGTTTGATCGAGGGTGATCAAAGGATAAGTGTGGGGTAATTTGATAAGTTCATAATTGCCCTATATTTTATGTGTCAATTACTCACGTTTTAATGTGTTGTAAGCAATATTTGAGTTATTATTGAGCTTAATTTATTTATTCTTAGTTTTTGTAGGGTTAAAGTGAAAAAGAGATGAAATTGATGGAAAAGATGAAAGAAAATGCTAAGGGCGGAACATGTATGAGTATGAAGCCATTTTGGATGTTGTTTTGTATTTCAAGCATAACTTTCGAGTCCAAAATCTGATTGAGATGATTTGGGATGATTTAGAAATATATTGAATAGTTCTACAACTTTCATATTTTGAGTTTTCCAGAATTCCATAGGCATCTTGTTCAAAATTGCAAAATTGCAAAATTGTAAAATGTGCACTGGCGAGGAGTGATTCTGACACAGTTTGGTATATTGAGCATAACTTTCTTATCTGAGATCCAATTGAGATGATTCAAGATGTTTTGTAAAGTTAAGATATAGAGGTACAACTTTTATGCTTTAAGTTTTGCCAAATACGGTCTGCTTCAAGGGAAATATTCAAGCTGAACGTGTAATAAGGCCCAGTGCACATGCGTTGGGGTTGTGCGGCTCATGTGCGCCAAGTCCAACTCCAGCGCATGTGCGCCGAGTCTAGAAGGGAAAATTCCAGCACTGCATAGGGCACACATGCGCCCAAAATAGGCAGTGCATGTGCACCCGAAACAGTAGTGTTGTATATTTTTGGATTTTTGGCAGATCTCTTGCCCGATTGGACTTTTTTCTAACTGATTTCACGTTCTTATCCTTAGACCTATTGTAACCCTACAACTCAATATAATTACCCCAAGTAGGGTGATTAGAAGAGAGAACATTTTTATTTTCATGATTAGCTAGGGTTTTCTATAGAGAAATTCTTGATTATTCTTTCATGGCACTTTGTACCTAAACCCTTTTTTCTTAGTAGAGGGACTTGAAACCATGGTCAATTCTACTTTATTGTGAGACTCTTTGTTCTTGAATTTATTCAATTTTATAGCAAATATTCATTATTTTTCTATGATTAAATTTATGATTGTTCTTTTATGTTAACTTGTTATTACTGCTGAATAATTGAGTTATTGGAATTAATCTATAGCTAGATTGTTTTAACCACATTGTTTAATTTAATCTGTGAAGCAACTAAATTTGATAATTGCTTGATTAGTGTTATTGAATTTAGAAAAATTAATCAACTAATTGGCATAACCGCGTGTGTTTATGTTTAATTAACCTAATTGTTTTTATTGATTTTAATGCTTCTATTAATTAATTTTTGGCGCGTGTCTGGGTTACATTAATAGTTAGGGTTAATTGGATCGCGTGTTAAAAATTAACCAACTTTAGAAAGAAATAAGAATAAACTTTGAATTGAAATTTGGGCTAATTCTTCAATTAATGCTTGATATAGAATTTGACATATAGATTGGTGTCAATGATTGACTCGTAAAATTGTCATGGTGGATATGACTGAAACCAAAATTTTTCTTTTATCGAATTCTCTTTAGTTATTTTATTGTTTTAGTTTTTAGTTAAAAGCATTCAAAAAATCCCCTGCCCCATTCCTTTGAGTACAAGAATAAACTCCATTCTCTATGGGACAAATTTGACTCATCACTACTTCGTTATTAGTGAGAGTTGTTTAATTTTGGGTGCCTACGACAGCATTTCACCGTGTATTCTTACTTAGAAAACATACTGAAATAAAAAAAGGAAAACCTTGAATGACACTAAATTACAGGAAACTAAACGAGAATCTTGTATTTGGTGGATATTTTATTCCACGAAAAGATGTACTCTCTTTGTCCTATTTATATTGTTACACTGTCCATTTTGAGATTCCTAATAAAAATGCTATATTACCTAAAATCGATGATTTTCTGTGTTGAAAGTTTAAATTTATTCTTCTAAATATTTAAAATATTCACAACTCCAATAATCAATTCATTATCCCTCTTTTCTCTTCTCCTAATTAAAACTCTCCAATTACAAATATTTGTCATTTAATGATGTCAAATCAATTCAACTTAATATGGCATTTGTGGACATTCGATAGAAATTTATATTAAAAATTACCTAAAAAATTTGTGCAAATTGTAAGGCGACAATTATATTGGAACAAAGAGAGTATTAGTTAACAGAACTAGAGGATCTAAGGAATACAGTAAATTGACTGTAAATCAGATTTTTGGCAAATAAAATTGTCTGAAAAATCAAAACTACTAACTACATTCTCTACTCCATATGAATACTATCAATGGATAGAATTATCTTTTGGGATATGAAATACACCACAAATATTTCAGAGATGGATGGATAATATTTTTAAAGATATAAGTGATTTCTGTCTTGTCTATATAGATGATGTGTTAATCTTTTCAAAAAACAAAGAACACAAAAAATACTTGGCAATAGCCAGTAAGAAATTTAGAGATAATAATATCATTGTTAGTTCAAAAAAATTAAGTTGGAAAAAAATGAAATTGATTATTTTGGAATTATTTTAAGCTCTACAGATATTGTTCTTCAACCCCACATTATTAGAAAAATAAAAGATTTTCTAGAGAAATTGACTGATTTACTATGAAAGAATTGCAGAGTTTATTAGGATTACTCAATTATGGAAGGTAATTTTTCCAAGATTTATCCAAATAGAAAAACCTTTTCTGTAGAAATTAAGAAAAACTCAAACGAATAAAAAAAATCATATTACTAAAATAGAATGGCTAGAAGAAGACATAGTAAGAAAGGTAATTTTTCCAAGATTTATCCAAATAGAAAAACCTTTTCTGTAGAAATTAAGAAAAACTCAAACGAATAAAAAAAATCATATTACTAAAATAGAATGGCTAGAAGAAGACATAGTAATATTGAAAAAGATCAAGACCCTACTTGAACCTAATCTAAAAATTTATTTTCCTCGAGAAACCGATATCTTAATTCTAAAAACCGATGCATCATATATGTTTTGGAGGGTTGTACTAGAAGTAGTACAATTATCTCGAGATAAGTTAGACGAAAGAAAAGATATTTGAGAAATATTAAAAGAACAAAAAAAGTTCTAAAGAATTAATTTGAAGATAAACATTCCGGGAAGTTAAAAACAAATGAACAAGATTGCATAATTTTTGAAAAGGAACTTTAGCCATAAAAAAATGAATGAAAAGGTTTCGAATTTATTTAGCTCCTGTCAAAAAACTGATAATAAACCTATTAGAAACTTTCTTAAAAAGAAGAAAATTGAAGATAACCTTTGACGAGTTAGATGGGCAAATTATATAGCTTAGTATAATGTTGAAGTTGTCCATATTAGCACAAACAAAAACGTGTTTACGGATTATCTTAGTGGATATCATAATGAGTAAACTAACAAAATTTTCATTACAGAATGATGGAGAGGGCAACAAGGACCTTGGAGAATCATTCAGAGCAACCAACTTTAAAGGAAAGAATGTTCAAGTTAATAAAGTTTGGCACACACCAATTAGTTATGCAAAAGTAGTGACAAAACCTGTCTGAAGGTTGAGAAAGAAACAGAAATTCTTGATTTCTTTAACCCTGGAATTGATGGTAATTTCTATAAACCTTGATAAATGCAATGTGGAAAAATCATATTCTTGATAAAAGGAGGGAGTTAGAAAAGCAATGTTTGAACTAACACTACCAGAAAAACAACTTCTAACAACCGATTTTTGCTAAAAATCGGTCGCTAATCGATTTAACGACGGATTTTCTAATGGAAAAAATCTATCAGAATATTGCTTGTTGGTAAAATTTAGCAACCAATTTACTAACAGAATTTTCTGTCAAAAAATCCATCTCCAAGTTTGGTATGCTTGGAAACAGTTTAGCGACGGATTTTTCAATCGCTAAATTTAGCAACTGAAAAATCCATTACTAATTGCAAGAATAGCGACAGAAATATCCGTTGGGAAAATACAATTTTAAAATAAAAAAAAATTAGTGACGGATTCAAAATATTATAAAATAAAAATATTAATACCATTAAATTCCAAACCTGCCCACACAACCAAACATAAACCAATTACCATCCAAACATTCCAGCAACCAAATATAGATTCAATTATGTCTAATAACCACTATAAATCAACTACATTAATAAGAAATCGTCCATAAAATGAAATCACTACAACCAAAGTAAAAATAGCAAAATATAAGAAAATAAGTACAAAGTTTATGAAGTAGTATCCAATGATAATATTTAGAGGTTACGTATCCTCACTCTCTTCCTCTTTATTATCAGGAAAAGGACTGACTGATATTGAAGACAATATTCCTTTGTTGAAACTCAGATAAACCAAAGTAACGTGCATTAAGTTTGCTACAGCTTAAAAATTACCCTGAGGAAATTCAACTGATGGGATATGCTTGCCTTGACTTTTGAGAAATCTATCAGCTCTATCTCAAAATGAAGTTCAGAATCTTTTAGGAATCTATCATCCATTGAGACGGGCCTCCTCTCCATAATGCATTTAGGTTTCATCTTAAACTGCAAGCCAGATATCAGAGACCCAATTTCCTAAAATTAGCAAATTATATTTGAAGAAGTAGAAGGCATTTCTGGGCTCCTAAGCCCTAACCAACTTCAGGACCTTTCACGTAGTTGGGTTACTTTATAATGCAGATGTCCCAGGACAAATAACTTTTGAGAATACTAAAATTAGTCCTTTAAGTAAACTAGTACATTTGAAATGTCCTGAAGACTAATTTCAAAAAAATAATACATCACAAATTTCTTGAAAGCACCTGCATTTTACATTTTTTAAATAGTTTGTCGTGGAAATATATTCCACTCATAGGGTTATATTACATTTTTCATTGTCAGATGTGGAATATCTTTTCCATCTACAACAGTAAGTAGTACCATACATTACCAAGTTTAAAAGAGAAGGTTGAGATAATCACTATTGCAACTTTACGTTTCAACATTGTGTGAATTCCTTCCACCAGTCCTAATATCATCTTGCTTTTCCCTAAAACATGCCTAATTGGAGTACATTTGCTTGTCACAAGAGAATACAAAACTTTCCATAATCAACGAGAGTTGAAAGTAGTTTTTCATACTAGGACAGAAAAATGCTCATTCTAATAATCTCAATAACTTTCAGGAATATCTAAATCATTAAATTTAACAATAATTGCAAGAAACTCCTAGAAGCTTAGTACAAGGTAGCTTCATCATTCCAGATGCAGCTATATATCATTCCACATGGAAATATTCAAACAATTAAGAAGCAGTATATGTGCTATGACAAGTAAAGTTCATTTAGCAACAAACTACATAAACTCCAAAATAGTCTAGCTTATAGAAGCATATGCAGTTGAGAGGTTTTAGGAAACCATTACTTGAAATACTAGTGCTAGTAACCATTGGAGTTCTAAAACCATCTACTCTTAAACTTCTCGCTTCCTTTTTGCTTTTAGGATACTCCATATCAAGATTTCACCTTAGAATTTTAGTCGAGTTGTTATCTTGAATCATGTTAAGATTGACTCTAAAGATAGCTTATGAGCATAGTAAGATGATATTGTTGTAATTGACGCTTGGGATTGCACTCATCTCTGAATTCTCTTCTTGTTGACTTGTATGACAGCAACTCCATTCAATGTGCGAATAATGCAATGATAAATAACCTGCATTTTTGTGCACATCTTATTAAGAATTTTTTACCACTATAGTCGGAACTTGATTTCAATACCAGTTAATGTTCTTGGAACACTTAATCATTATCGGCACTCACAAATTAAACCTTCGTAGACACTGCCCAACTAACAAAATAGTGCCAAGATACAAAATCATTAACCTGATCACCGTTAGCAGGGGCTAATTCTCCACCTCCCAACCTTATCATAACTTCCATCAAACTCCCAGCCACAATCTTCTTCCTCCTATTTGTAAGGAAATACTCGATATCAACATGAGAAGGAAATAAATAAATAAATAATCATAAAAAAAAGGAGAAGATGATTGACCTTTTATCTTCACTACAAGAAACATGAATTGTAGTAACAAAAAAAGTTATCACTAATACATAAAAGGTTGTCACAACACATTTTTATGTGACAATAAAAAGTGGTCACTGGCTCGCCACTATCTAGATTTGTCACTATTGCTTATGGTGATAACTTTTTTAGTGTTGTCAGTAGAATGCACCAAGATTTAGTGAAAATAAAAATTGTCACAAAAGCTGTCACAAATTGAAAAAAGGTTGTCACAATTAAAACATGTACTAGTGACAACTTTTATATTGTCACTAACACTGGTATTGAATCCAACTACAAATGTACATTGATTAAAGAAATACTTAACTTACTACATGGTTGATATAGATGGGAAATCCTTGGATAAAATCACCGAAGCCTAAACCCCTAAATTTCGCTGTTAATTCCATATCAATTTCTCTTCTCAACACCCACCATATGAGTTTCTACAATAGGTTGTTTGAACCAGTAGGGAGTTCTGCGCTGCTGGACTTGTAATCTGTCCACCCGGTGGAATTCTGTTTAGAGTTGGAGCTTAGTTGAAAGTAAGAACAAGGAGGAGAAGATGAAGAAACCTATTCAAATTTCAAAGTACCTACGGACTATAATTATTAATATGATTGTCTAGGAATGCCATAGCATAAAAAGAAACAAGAAGTCATAAGCAACAAAAACAGGCACTTTTTTCTTTGCAGACACTAAGAAAGATAGAGATGTTGTGAAGGATGAAGCGTTTGATAACTGTAGGACAACCAAAAACATGCAAAGCACTGCTTCTTAGCACAATCAAAAACTAAATGGTAGCTAAACGTTCAACACCCAACTAAATAATTAAAATTTTAGTAAAAATAGTGTGCTCAATAGACATCTTCTAAGCATAAAGTTAGCCAAAAGAAGTTGATAAACATTCACAAAAAATTAATATACCTACTAAGCTCAAGTGTATGCTTGTAACAACACAAAACCGTTGGGCAAGATTTAATTAATGCTTTACTCAATATATGGTGAAAATTAACAATGAAAAAATATGGTTATGCTCACTTTAGTTCACTTATTAAGAGTATGAAAAATACAGCCCCTAATACAAATTTAATGACTTTCTTTCAATCAATTATAAACAAAGCTGAGAATGATGGACCAGAAGAGTTGGGATAGTAGTTGCATGAAGGTCCACAGATTGGTGAATGAACTTCTTTGGTATTTCAGATGTAAGGGCAAATGTTCAGTAACAAGAAGGAAAAAATGTATAAAATGGTATGTACTAATTTCTGCCAGCCATATCATAAGGAGAAGAACATAGTGAATACTAGCATTGATAATTAAAAAGCCAGAAGACCAAAATGAGACTACGCCTCAAGTCCTTGTGAGCTTATAACTCTATCTCTAGCTAATTCTCTTCTTGACTGATAAAATTAATTACCATTTACAGCAGCACAAAATCTATTGAGTTCATCATCACTAAGCCTGTTGAGACACCTTATCCGATGCTATATGCATAAAAGTTAAGAAGGTAAAATGAAATACTCAATTGTATCTTTGATATAGCAGAATCAAGATGAATAACCTTAGGCATTATAATAGATAATTTGTCCTTGCATGAGCATTACAATATGTGATTAAAAAAAAATTAAAGCCCTTAAAGTTATAGTTGATATGCAGATTAAATCAAGTAACCATCCTCATTAAGAAAGGCAGTCCAACATGCAAGAAAAAAGCAACACAACTAATTAGAAGACAAAAGAAATTTGGATATCAGAAGATAAGTTGAAGCAAGCATAACTGACCAAGCTCTTAGGATTTAGTAGATTCCTGTCTCTCTAGATCTTCATCACAAAAAAGATAAATCTGCAAACAGCCATGCGGATTTTTTGAAAGCTCTGATGATACAATGCTTCGTAATTATATTCATGTACTTACTGCAACATAGGCAATAAAACAAAATGAACATTAACGAGGAAAAAAAGGTGTGCAAATCGATCACACGAGAATACTCTCTAATCTGCATGCAAGTACTTGTTCAACGGCAAAGTAAAACAGTTAGAAATACTGGTAGCACCAAAGATTAACCTTGAAATGAATTGAGTGATGAGGCTAGGCATTAAATTTTAACTCAAAGTTGTCACTAAATTTTAAATTTCTAATAATATGTAGCACAACATGGTCTAGACCAAATAGTTGGTCCTTTATAGAAAGGGGAATCTAACTTCAATCATAATCATACCAAGGGAACAAGACAAAAGGGTACCATGAATATCCATTGTTAAAAAGGTATGATTCTGGCCATGTTGCAGTATATCTTGATTTCAAAATAAACCCAATAATTCACGAACTAAAAGATTTCATCATTTTATATTGTGTATAATAATTTTTATTTTTTAAATCTACATATTAATGCAAGTAAATCTGAAAAATAATAAAAACTACAAAAATCCCAAGAATTACCTAACAATCGCCTTTTATGGTGGAGGATGGTAGTGGTGGAGGATGGTGGAGGCGGATGGCGGATGGCGGTGGCAGATGTGGCGGCGAATTGATTGAGGGGAGGAAAGAGAAGGGAGAAAGAAATTGGAGGGGACAATGGTATAGAGGGAATTAAAGGTGGCAGGGTTGATTTTGGATGAGTGGTGGGAAGGTAAAGGTGAAGGTGACCTACGGTGGTCGAGGGAAAAGGGAAGAGGGGGAAGGGAACGGGTTTATGTGAAAAAATGAAGGGGTGGCTGATAGTCGTGGGATTTTTTATTTTTTTATTTTTCTTCATGAGAAAAATTGTACTTAGCAACTGATATTTCCGTCACAATGATCAGCCACCGATATCTAGTTACTTAGTGATTTTTCTGTTTATAAATTTTTTAAATTTTTTTATTTAGCATTAAAAATAATTCATTCCCTAAAAAAAATTAAAATGGTTGACATTGAAAAAAGAATTTTCCAACAGATTTTTTCGTCGAAAATTTTGCAATGGAAAAATCTGTTGGTAACTTCTTCATACAGGCACTTTTTATTTTGTTTTGACATTTTCCCTCATCCATTGAAAAATCGGTTGCTAATAGCGATGGATTTTATTCAATTGCTAATATGCGTTGGAAATTCAAGTTTTTCTAGTAGTGTAATTAATGAACTATTAAAGGAATGTGATGAAATAAGAGAATTAAGAGCTACAAAGTAAGTTGTCTGATCTCAACAATTAAATATGATGTGAAAGACTAGACGCATCATGAAAATTTGGATTTTATAAAAAATTACTAAAATTCTAAACATGATTTCAAATTAATCTAGATTTGGTAAAGATAAAAGGATCCAGATTTATGAAATCTCAAATTTTTTTGCAGCTGAAGTATTTGAATTCATCAATAATAAACTCCATTCAACAAAGTAATTAAATATTTGAAAATTTTTTGGTACGTTCTATCTACATACATGACTATTGTATTAGAAAATTGATATTCAATCTCTATGAGATGTTGTGGAAGAATTGTAAGAACTAATTAAGCTACTGACTGTAGCTGATTAGGGGATAGTTTGCCAAACTAATTTTGTGCCCAATGATATTCTTAAATTAAAGAATTTTTTTTCAAATAATCAAGAATATCCTAGCTAAAATGCCAACAAGAATAAGATCAAATGTCTATTCTACGGATATCACCAACTCAACAGGATGGATAGAAGGTAAAAGATTTCATACTGGATATCAAATTTGGAAATTGAGACATTATTATACTCAATATCATGAAAAAAGTTTTGAAATTGAAAGAATGCCTTGTGATGCTAGAACACATGATCAATATATGCTCTATTCATGGACTGATCTCACAACTTGTACAAATATTATTAGATTATTTGAAAGAACCAAGGTCACCACCAAAGGTAGAACCCATGTTCAAAAGAGATGCAAAACGAATATTCATGACCCGATTATTTCATACAGATGAACCTAATCAAGATGATAGTATTAGAAAACTACTAAAGGACATTATCCATTAAATAGAGTGGACATGCTATTAGTCATTTATAGTGATTTTAAACAATTCTTTATTCTTTATGTGGAGGATAGATGTCAATCAAATACAAATAATGACGCAGTTGAAAGACTTTGGGAAGAAATGGATTCCTCCACTTCTCATAATATCATAAACATGATGGAAGAGTAAAAAGACTATACAAGAAAACGCGTAGCGGACCAAACTAGGACCATCACTATCAATGCAAACAGAAATAATGGACTAAGTCAGGACCACAAAATCTAAAAAGATAAGGCATATGAAATCTACTCTGACCAATGGGAAGCTTTTGGAATCTTATCTCCTTATCTGTAATTGAAATGGTTTCAAATCCAGAACCCTTTTGACTACTATAAATGAGAGAAGTTCTCAACAAGAATGGTAGAGTTAGAGTTCTCCATTCAAGTTTTATTTTCTTCAGCCATCAAGTGTCTTTCTTTTATGGTTACTTGTTGTATTGTAGAATATGGGCTCTATTGTTCTCATAAAAAGCATTCTAAATTGGGTGTTTGTCTGGTTAACCATTTAGTCCTTAATACCTGATTAGCCAAGGAGTGTTGTTTTAAAGTTCTAGTATCAAAGCCTAGTCGTTTCTGAGATAAAGTTGAAACCTATGTCTGTAAGAGATCTGTAGTAATGAAAGTATATCTATAACTCCTTGTCTTAATGTTCCTGAATTTTATTGTGAATGTTTAAAATTTACTTTGAATTACTTATGTATTTGTTAATATTGTAATTATATCATTATATGTTTCTATAATTGTTTAAAAAAACCATTGTGTTCACTTTTATAAAAAGCATGAAATTGATAAGCTAAGAAATAATTTTCATACATTAAACTAGCATTCTTCCTATGCGAGAAGCATAACTTAACAATTGCTTGAAACATAAGCGTACACAAAGAAAAGAAACTATATTCAGCATACTATTGGGAATTACTCTAATCTTCAATTCATGTATAATTTTTTTTTTTTTTTTTTTGTCATACACATAAAACCCATTAGACCATTATGTGAAGCCCACTGATTGATTTTCATTTTGTACCAGTGCAAAAGGCGGGGGATGGGGGAAGGGAGGAAAAGCTATGAAAATAGACCGCTTAAATTTTTCACGGAAAAGTTGTACTACTCGTGATTTGGTTACATTGTAGTTTTCCTTCTCAATTTCCATTACAACAATTAATACTTGTGTTTCTTTTGTGAATAAAATTTATATTTTAAATACTTATACTATACGACGCTATGTGCGCTGAATACTTGTACATTACAAGTCTTAAAACACAAGAATATAGTACTTGAATGGAACCTTAAATTTCTCGTAATATTTATTTCTTTTCTTGTAAAGTATAAAGTTCACTTATTGATCTATTGGTCATAAGTTTAAATCACTAGAGAGTAAAGAAAAGAGGTGAGACTTTTTTATAAGTATCATAAAAAGTTCACTGAACCATCTCTTATTGATAGGTGATAGGTAATATGTGCAGCTCACTCTATGACTTTGAATGAAGTAACTTTCTTTCCTTCAAAATTTTTGTTTGTCAATAACAAAACAGAATAGACTGCATTATTATATCAATATGGATGGTGAATTCCTATGCCAATCTATGTTTCCGATTATCAAACTAACTAGAAAATAGAAAACTCAAAAACAACAAAAAAAAAATTAAAGAAGAAAAAGAAATCTATAAAAGTACCTAAATAAATGGGAGAACTTAGATAGAACTAATGTAATAGGCTAGATTTAAGACAAAAAGTGGGCCCCCACAAGTGGGACCCATATGTGGGACAAAGTTTTTGTGTCCGGATTCACCTAAGTATTTACCAAAAAAAAATCCTTTCATGGTGCATCGTTTGGAGTTCAAACACCATCTTTTATCCAAGTGGTCCATGCAGCTTGGCCCCTAGCCCAAGCCCACTAGCGCTTGGCAGGCCGATCATGGGTTAGTCACTTTGAGCCAACTTTTTTGCCCACTTCGATTAATTGAAAATATTTTACTCATACTTTTTTATTACTTATTATTCCAAGTTAATTTCAAGTTCTTACTTATTGGTCCAAGTAGTATTTTAAGTATTATTTTGTACTTCATTTACCACATAATTACTTATTTTATTCCAAGTTAATACTTATTAGTACAAGATATTACTTATTTTACTACGAATTATTACTTATTAGTCCAAATTATTACTTATTATACCTAATACTACATATGATTATTCTAAGTTATAACTTATTATTCAAAATTTCTGCTTATTATTATTTTGAGTCATTACTTGTTATTCTAAATTATTACTTAAAACTCCAAATTATTACTTATTATTTTAAGTTATTGCTAAGTATTGCAAGTTGTCATTTATTACTCTAAGTTATTACTTATTATTTCAAGTGACTGCTTATAACTCCAATTTATTACTTTTTATCCAATTGCATATTATTAATTGCTCTAAATTCAATTTATGTGTTATGTTATGTATTTATAGATGGATAGGTATTTCATTTACGTAATATCATAAAAAGTGCTATATTAATTATTCAATATATATTTTGTGTATTTTCTGTTGGTCAGGCAAAGTCACAAGAAAGAGAGTTTAGGCCCAACTCAACCCGTAGATATTTTAGCGTGTCTAGCCTGGTCAGCTACAGTAACTCACGGGCCAAGGGATGCTGGTAAGAGCACAGACTAGAATGTGCCGATTACGGGTCGGCTAACTCCATATTTTGATCTCTATTTTGTTGATAATTCCTTTTCTTGAGTTTTTGAAAAGTGCTTTAAAAAATGGCAAATGTTATTGCAACAGCATAATTTGTTAATGCCATATCAAAATAACTTTGGAATGACCAACGTACCATTTTATGTTATACGGGAGAGTATAGAAATAGGGATACTTTGATCATTTCACAAATACTTTTTTTTTGGCAATAACAATTTAACTTTTGACAATAACTTTTGTCTTAAAACATAGGGAAGTTCTATTGTCTATCATCCAATTATACTTTGAACCTTATATAGTAAGTTACTAAATCATAAAGTATTACTATTCATAATCTTTTCAAGCACAACGATTTGATTCGTGAAGCAACTATAGAATGGCAAATCACTTAAATAGTCCTCTAATTATTTCATTAAAATCAAAATGGTACCTCAACTTAAATTTTATCCTAAATAATCCCTCAAGTAAGTAATTGTATATACTTTCGTTCCTAAATAGTGGCTCCATCCACATAAACATAAGTTTTTTTTTGTAATGTAAACCATTGGGATTAGGGGTAGAAGTTTCAAATTACCTAGTCCCATGACTTTTGTTAAAATTAATTTTGACTTTATATTTAGAAAGGAAAATTTTAACAAGGGTCTGAAGATGATCCAGTGGTTAAGTGATTGAGATTTTTTCCGTTGCTGACTGCAGGATTGAAACCCGCCACTGTGCCCTGTATATATATATATATATATATATATTTTTTTTTTTTTTTTGTGGAATTTTGCATTTCATTTAAAGAAAAACCCTAGAAGCTCTTCCATCCTTCCTCCATCTTCCACCAGTGAATCCCCCCACTCCCATCCATCCACTACCACCATTTCCTCCTTCCCTAACCATAACCTCCTCCCCCTTCCACTCCTGAAACTATAGTTACCGGAAACTTTTCCCATCCCTATGAATTGTGTACTGATTTATGCATATCGAAACACAGTTCATTAGCGTCCTAAAAAGCGACAATTCACATTTCAAAGCATCAAAGGTACTTAGAAATCCTTATTATGATAAGGATGCTTTGTTTCTTTTCTTTTTTCTACATGCTTCTTTATTTTTTATTTATTTATTAGGAAAATGAGATAATTCTCTCTAATACTTTAAAAAAAAAAAAAGATAATACTCTCTAAAGTTACTTAATTAAAACTATTTAGTATTAGATTGAGAATAATGGTTCTCAAAAGTTGAGTATTTTCTTTTCTCGATTACTAAAAATTCAATATTTATTTGAAATTTAATCTGTCTACTACCAACTACCTTCTTATCCCTATAGTGTAACAACTTTTTCTAAAAGCGGCATATAGCGGAGTACCGACTAAGCCTACCTCTACATATCTGATACTTTAAAAGTAGTGCATCGCATTCCCATATCTGTACGCATTTCGTAACATATCGTGTTTCTGGTACCTATGCCAAAAACTCATATGCTCCATGGTTTTCAACCTCCCATTTGCAAAATCCCATTAGATTGTACGAATCTTACCGACCTCAAATCATCAGGACTTCCACTACTTTTTGGAAACCCATTTCTTCCTCCCTTATTTGCCTCTCTTGAATCATCCACAGATTTGTTCTAATTAATGGTTATTACTCTAGATATTTTTAGGATTATTTGTGACATTTTTGGAATTTGGCATGGATTTGTTAGTAGAACATGGGATATACAGGTTTAGTTTGAATGATATATTGTTTGACTTTGGTGATTTTGATTGGAAAAAATTGAGTCCAATGAAATAAGATTGATGCTTTCAAGAGAAGCCGGCATTGGTGGTATTGTGATGTGTAATTGTATGTGATTTGTAAAGGATAGAGGTTGGTGAGTATTGTGATGTGTATGAAAAGTGTTGTGTTGTGTGGCTATGATAATGATGCGTGTGTGGAGGAAGGAGGGAGAGTGGCAGCTACATGCTATTCTCCGGTAAGCTGGGGGGAAGTGTGGTTTTGTGTAATGAAAGAGTTGGGTGGTGGTCATGGCTCAAAGACTTGGCTGAGAGTGTAGGCCAGCGGTACTTAGAGCTCGATCTAGGACATATCAGAGATGTTGGAACCAGTATCAAAACACCTGGACTTATACAATACTCGACACATGAAGCAGATGACATGTTAAATCGTCCAAAATCATCCGAACCATGGTGAGTAAACTCAATGGTTCTTCAAACACAAAATCACACCTATGTTAAAACAAAAACTGATTAGAAGAAGGATATAAAAGAGAGGAAGAATCTTCATGCATGTGTTGAAGAACCTCAAGAAAGCAAAAAACACCAATATTTTGATTGACATAAAGAGAAAGCAATTGGAGTCTTCCTTTGATTTCAAAATGATTATTGAGCAATAACTCATCTATAAAAATAAAAAAAAGGAATAGAGAGAGCAGTCACATACACCAGTTTCAATATCCACCAAAATGTTAGACTTATTTTCTGTGATTTCAACTAAAACAAAAGGGAATTAATTTTCCATCCCACCGTGAGTAGTACTATTACAGAATTTAGGGGTGAAATTGGGGCAAAAATTATTGAAGAAAAAATTGTGTTGGTCATTAGAAAAGAATGAGTAATTGAGGACTCTACTGGTCGCTTTAAGAAGAGGAAGATTTGGTGGCTCTTATTCTAAATTGGTGAAGATATTTGAGAGATTAAAAGGGCATAATTTTTAAAGGTATCAACTTTTGCACCTTTTTTTTTTTTTTTTTTGTAATTTTGATAACTTGTTATTTTGTATTGGCTAATGGCTATATGTGTGTGTGTGTGTATTCTTTTTTTTTTTTTTTTAACTACAAAATCTTTTTTTCTATTTCTTTTGAGATGTGTTTTTTTCCTACTCTACTGTACATTATATTCCATATTAATTTTTTCGCACCAAGTTAATTAAATCGCTCTTTAATTTCAACTTTGAAATGATTAAAAGAAAATTTTAATATATGTTTTTAAATATTGCAATTTTTCTGTTAATATAGTAGATTCATGGCAAGCAAAGATATTAATTGGGAACATGTTAAACCTGTTGGTGGCAATAGAAAAATTATAAAGTGCAATGCATATTACAAAAACGTCATAAATGGTCGAATTACACGAATGAAACAACATTTGGCTCATGTGTTGAGACAGGTTGAAACATGTCTAAGAGCACCACAAGAAGTTACACAACTTTTAGAAAACCGTTTTAAGATGGAAAAGGTGAAAGAATTGCAATAGAAAAGAAAAAAAGAAGAAGAAGAAATATTGAATTATATTTGACAAGACAATTTGTGTAATTTTGGGGATGATGATGATGACATTTGTGAAACCAATGAAGAAGATATGATATTGATGAAAAAAATAGCTTAAAAGAGCTATAAGAAAAAGTCAATACCTCCAATTTGTTGAAGAGCAACGAAGGTATTCCATATCTAGAACTCGACCTACCATGCCGTATATGCCAGGTATTATATGTGAAATTAACTATTGAAATTCATTTTTTGTTACATTTATTTTGAATATTGGCATAATTTTGGAAGTATTGGTGCGGTTAGCTCAAAACCATCAACTTTAGAAGTAAAAAAAAAAAAATACCTTATCATATAGTTTTAGTGTCAGAGGGGATGATAGAATGTCAAATCGAGAAGCAGATTATATATTTTCATCTAAGCAAACATCTATGAAAGGTATGTTTTCAAAAGAAAACATAAAAAAGATTGATAAGACGATTTCAATTTTCTTTCATTTAAATGCTATACCATTTCATGTAACTAACAATGGTCCATATTATCAATCAATAATTGATATAATTGCAAATATTGGACCTGGCATAAAGGGACCTAGGGGTTACCAAATTAGAGGTGAGTACTTAAATGAGGAGTTGAAAGAGTTTGAAAAATATATTACAACTATTAAATCAAAATTACCAAATTTTGGTTGTACAATAATGTGTGATGGGTGGAGTACTCCCACAAAATATCTAATTATCAATTTAATGGTATACTGTGATAGAAACATGATATATCATAATTTTGTTGATTGCACAAATATTAAGAGTATTACTAAATTTGTTTTCTCCCTGATAGATAACATTGTAGGTGAACTATAGGAGAAGAAAATATTGTGTAGATTGTTATTGATAGTGAATCCAACATGAAAGCAACCGATGAACTTTTAATACAGAAGAGGAAGAAAATAACTAGTTTCATATGTAACAATGACAAGGTAGTAACTCTTATGAAATCACATACAAAAAATCGGGAATTATTCTAACCAGGTATTACAAGATTGCTACTGAGTTCATTTTAATGGAAAGTTTTCTTCAACATTGTACTGAGTTGAAAAGAATGTGCACATCAGATGAATGGATAGCGTTGAACAACACTACTAAAAGAAGGATAGAAACATGAAATATGTCTGAATTGATATTAAGTGAGAGTTTCTGGAATAGTGTTAGAAATATATGTTAAGTGATGGAGTCGCTTGTGAAAGTTTTGAAGACTGTTGATTATGACAATAAGCCAACCTTACCAATCATTTACGAGGCAATGGACAAAGTAAGGATGGCAATAAAAAAATAATCAAATATTGGAAAAGGTATTGGGATGTAATTGTATTTATAAAAGATGCTATAATCAATTACATCAGGGTCTTACATGCAGCAGGTAATTTAAATTACAAACTGCCATTTTATTTATTGAAGGTAGAATGCATGTGTAGATAAATTTAAAAATCCAAACCTTGAGTACTCTAGTACTTGTGTATTTGATACAAATGAAGTTAGGAAAGGGTTGAAAGGGGTAATCATGTGTCTAGAGTCAAATGTAGATGTGTAAGTTAATGCAATAAATGAAATATTTTGATAATACTTTTATTAATGTCTAAAGGTTTTTCCTAACTAACAACTTCTAAAATTTAGGATATATATATGTATCTTTTTTATTGTAGCTTAAAACATTTCGAGAAAGAAGAGGATCATTTGAAAATGCAGTTACAATTAAAGTATTGTCAAAATGTTTGTCGGGTTTGGAACTATACTTAAACGTATAAGGAAATTTACTTAAAATTTATATATTTAGCATGCTTTGTATTCTAAAATTAAATTGTTTTATTGTTTTATTATTTTCATAGTTGATTAGTGGTTTAATTATGGCAACAAGAGTCCAAATTTAAGGAAGACTACAATTAAATTTTTGAGTTAAACTTGTATATCTTCTATTATGAAAGAAAATGGAGTACGCGGTCATTGATTCAGACCAAATTTCAAAATTGGTTGGCAATTGAAAAGTTACACAAATTAGTTTTTGTGCATTATAATATACGATTGAGGATAACAAATTTGATGTGTCAAAGAGACAGTGATGATTTTATAACCCAATTAATTCAAATTACATTTTTCATAAAGATGATGTATTGGATGAATGGGTTAGGGAAAATGACCAGTCTATACTACCTAAAGATAACTTGAATTGGTTAAATCAGAGAATTCCTCAAAATGAAGAACATGAAGAATATGAAACTAGACATGGCAATGATCATGATAGTGATGATTTTGGCAATACTTTATCATAATTTATAAGGAAAACCAATAATAAAAATATTAACGAATCATCTACTATGAAAGATAAGATTATGTAAGGCAAAGAAAAAAAAGATGTAAACATGTACCAACTTCATCTTATTCAACTGATAGCAATGGTAGTGATGATAATAATGGTGGTGGTTTTGATAGTGATGATAGAGGGACTAACTTTGGTTAAGGATCGAGTAGAGGTGATGGTTACTATCGAGATAGTATGTATGCTGAAGGCATGTCATGGGCTCATGGACATGACAATTATTATACTTCTTAGAATACTTCAGGATACTGATCATGGTACACCACTATATTTTTGAATGAGTTAACTGAGTTTTTAAGTGATTTCTCTCACTGCTCACATTCACAAAGAAATAGAGGAGTGAATGAGTAATTATTAAATTTGGACATAAGACATGCTTATGGTAGCCATGATTCTACTCGAAGTAATAAATTATTGTGATATGATTATGATCAATCATATGAAGTTAATATTGGTTATGCTTCTAGATATAGATCATATGGTGCACCTAGACATCTTGAGAGGTCCACCAGTACCAGTAGTACTCTAATGGATATTATGATCAAAAAATAGGAAATGTCATGAGGGATCTTCATCTGATTCAAGTAGCATTGACTATTATGGAAAAGGTTATGGCTCATGTATTAGTGCTAGTAATAGTGTTCAATATAGAGGATTTGGATACTACAATCATGGCGCAGAACCTTCACCACATCCTCAACCTCTCACACACAATAATTATGATTTAACCAGCCAATCATCACAACCAATAGATGCACAACTGAATTCATTTGTTCTATCTCGTCCACATGTTTTGTCAGATTGGAATTTCTATTATAGTGCACAAGGATGGAATGTTTTTGCGCCTCATCGTCATTCATCATGGTATTGATAAGTATGACAAAAATTCTATTATACTTAGTTATTTATAATATTTGTTTTTTATATAATGAGATTTTTTTGCTTTCCAGAAAATTGATTGTAAAACAAGTGAAACTTTTCTTAATATATTGGAGATAATTTGTTACTTAGTATTGTTAGGAATTATGAGTAAACATCTATTTTTATATGAAATGTGTATTTCACATTATTATAATATATTTGTGATATTTTGTAGCATTTGACAACTAAGTTAGTTATAGTGTTGTATATATTTTAGTTTTTTTTTTTAGAATATTTTAGATTTTGTATATAACAAAATATGCATATCGCTGGATACGTAACTGATACACTAAAATTGATATAGAATGATACGTTTCGCAACCTTCACTGTTATCACAACTTTGAACCATTGTGGTGGTGAATGGTTAGTAGAGAGCCCTGGTGTAACTAAATATGACTTGTTTGGTTTTATTAGTATTTTCCAATTATACCTTTACTAATATTAACCGAAAATGATTAAATTTTATATTTTAGGCGGAGTCGTCATTTAAAGACCAAATTAAATATAATAATTTGGTTGAGGGACTGATTAAATTAAAATTTAAGTGGGGATCATTTCAAATTTAATGAAATATTTAGAGGATTATTAAATAATATACCCAACTACATAATTTTTAAGTGAATCCCAAAAAAAAAAAAAAAAGTTTTTTCAAATTAATTGATCGGGGACTATTATCCAAAAATGTGCCACCTGCATCTAAACTTGTGCTTTGTCACAACCTTAACCTCCATCACTGCCACTTGTCAAGCTTCCCAACTCCTTAGGCATTTTTCTTCTCTTCAACTCATCAACCTCGTCAACCACCGCACTCGCCGATAACACCACAAACAATTGGCAAGGAAAAAAAATAAATTAAAGGCATTCGATATTTCCTAAATTTTTGTTAATTTATTTTTGTAATAATTCAACGACATGGCTCTAGAATGGATAGTGTTAGGCTACGCCGCGGCAGCAGAGGCGGTGATGGTGCTGCTACTCACTGTTCCAGTCGCGGATCACCTACGTGCGGGTCTAACATCCATAACTCGCAGTCTACTCAAGCCGTTTCTCACAGTGGTGCCGTTTTGCTTGTTCTTGGTATTGGATATCTACTGGAAATATGAAACTCGGCCGAGTTGTAAATCGGCCGAGTCATAGCACCCCGGCCGAACTCATGCGACACCAGAAGTCCATCATCAAAGCCAGCGCAACGCGCTGCTGATTGCTTCTGCGCTTATGTTTTATTGGCTGCTTTTTGCTGTGACTCGGTTGGTTGTTCAAGTGGAGGTATTGAATCAGAGGATAGAGAAGCTTAAGAACAAGGAGTGAGTTAGTGAATTGAGTCTCGGATTCGGCTGAGTCAACTTATCAGTTGGTCTTTCTTAAGTTTGTATTTTGAATTTGTGGAGTTAAAATGAAAAAATAATCGTGCAATAAAATTGTTTCTCTTTGCTTCCGATTTTTTTTCTTGAAAAGGGAAATTCGAACCACACGATATCATATGTTGGAATCGAAGGAAATTTCAGACGTAGTAATTTATAGAAGAAAATCATTTACGAGATAATTTACTAAACCATTTATCAAAGCTAATTATGTGACAAAATTATACTATGATGGTTGATTTTCATTCTCATTTTGATACTAATCTTAAAGTTAATTACGTGAAAAAAATTATAATCATGATAGGAGTTAATTTAATTTTGATTCTAATTTTAAATATTTGATCAGATATATATTTTTTCTTAAATTAAGATATTTTGTTAAATAATTTTTTTTTTCAAATTCAATAACACTATTTCAATTGTGTAGATAAATCAAACCACTCCCTCACATGGAAGTTGTAAATTCGTATGATCGCGTATTCTCAAGTCTAAACGCGTAATATAAATGGTAGACAACATGGCCAAAGAAAATAAAAAACCTTTAGAACGGTGACTCATTAAAGTATAATTTCATAATCCTCCAGATTTTATGTGTACTGCCTGATCTGATTCTGAATCCCCTTAAGGCTTAATAACACTTTGACCAGAATTAAGTGGGAACAGGGTAGCTCAATGGTTTAAGGGGCATAAAGCCGACAAAAAGTTGAGGCTTTTTATCGAAATAAAATTAATGTAAATTTTTGTATAAAAATTATTTTTTAACTCTTTCGAGATGTCAAATTACTAATTAAAGTTTTGTAATTAATATTTATATCTAGCATTTCTTTTTCAATTGATAATATAGTTATTTTCTTTAATTTTTTTGTGAAATTGTTGATCTTAGTTAATATTTTATTTTTTAGTTTTGAAAATTTCTTACTACTAAAGCAATAGAAACATGATGTTAAAATTAATCTATGAATAGTATATGTAGTAGGAAAAAGTCAATTCCTTTTTGTAACAAAATAGGTTAATTGTGTTGTAAAAGTTAAACAAAATATAAAAAATGTATGGAATTGAGAGAAAGAGAGAAAAAAATAAAAAATTTGGCAGTCTGTAATTTTATTCTTTATATAATGCATATATTTATAAGAGTACAATGACCTATAAGTTACGTAATGTAAATAACGTAACTTGTATCTACAGTTATCAGATACTTAGATATAAATAGATTTCCACTACAACCTATCAAAATTGAAATACATGTGTAGACATCCACAACCAATAGAATTTGTAACACTCCTCTTGGATGTATAATAACTAAATCACGTGCCTCGTTAAAACTCTTATTAGGAAAAATTCGATGAAACAAAAAACTTAGTGAAAGAAAAAGAGTAAACAAAATTTGTAGTACACTTTTGTATGCTGCCTCATTAAAAGTCTTGTCTGAAAAACTCATTAGGACAAAACCATGGTCAAGGGAAAAAGGGTATAGCGTGTACCAGTACTTTCCCTCATGAAAATTTCATTTAATATCCTTGCGACAGCGTATTCCGATATTGTAAACTATCTTCTCAAATATTGATGTTAATAACACCTTGGTGAATAAATCAGTTAGATTATCACATGAGCGAATCTGTTGGCTATCAATATCACCATTCTTCTGAAGATCATGAGTATAGAAAAATTTTGGAGAAATATGTTTCTTTCTATCTCCTTTAATATAACCTCCCTTTATTATTGGCAGATTCTGTTCTAACGTTAAACCATATATTTTCTGGATATATTAGATTAATAATTTTAACCAAATACATTATCTACTTGCCACATGTATAGCAATTAATTTTGAATGATATGAAGAAATAGCGGGCTAAAGTTTGTTTTGTCGAACGCCATGATATAATTGTACCTCCACATGTGAATAAATAACCCATTTGAGATCTAGTTTTATGTGGGTCAGATAAATATCCGGCATCTGCATAATCAATTAATTATAATTTAGATTCATTTGAATAAAATAAACTCGTATCAATAGTCTCTCCGAGATATCTAAATATATGTTTAACACCATTCCAGTGTCTTCGTGTTGGAAAAAAATTAATCCTGCTAACAAACTTACAGCAAATGTTATATTAAATCGTGTATTATTAGCAAGATACATTAAATCTCCTATAACACTTAGATATGAAATTTCGGGACCAAGAAGTTCTTCATCATTCTCCCGAGGATGGAAATGATTTTTTTTCACATCAAGCAATCTTACAACCATTGGGGTACTCAATGGATGTGCTTTATCCATATAAAATTGCTTTAATAATTTTTTTGTATAAATTGATTGATGAATGAAAATTTCATGTATTGCAATTAAGTGCTCAAATTATAGACCTATACAAAATTTTGTTTTACCTAAGTCTTTCATATCAAATTCTTTCTTTAAACAATTCATTGTATTTTGAAACTTTTCAAGAGTTTCAATAATATTTATATCATTAACATATACAGTAACGGGTCTCTAGTGAGTTACAGACAGAGTTCGAAAAGGTCAAAATGATTGAGTTGCGAAAACTTCTGGATAGGTATCCTACATCTGAACCGAATTCATTCTGGTTAAAGAATCTCTTTCTAGTTGCTCTGGAACAATTAGGAGATTCTCTAGAAGAAATACGGGGATCCGCGTGCATCTAAGGTACCTTTCACTAGGATCAATGTAGTTGTATATAAACCAAGAGCAATAGCATGATGAACCAAAAAGTCTCCAAGACCTATTGTTATGATCAAATTGTATCTGGTCTTGTTTCCACCTTTCCAGTCATTCTTGATACAATTTTTAAGTATTGGATTTTCAGTTATTTAAATGGCCTATCTCCTTCACTTGTAGTTATTTATCATTCAATGAATGACTGATAAAAGAAAGATTCACTAATATTAATCTAGAACGTTTGTTACTTTGTAGTTGTACACAACAAGAAAATCGTACTTACGCTTTCTATTTCGACCCGTCTGGAAAATTCATCCTATATTATTCGATTAAATTGATTCCAGTAACTAGCAGAAATCGTGGATAGAGAACTATACTAGCGACTTTTCCCACTTATTGTAAAAATTTTTATCAAAAATTTTGATCCAATTTTTTTTTATAAAAATACATGGATAGATTGGATCATTTTTGTAACCCTCTTTCAAAAGATTATCACTGAGGCAATTATACCACACATGTCCAGATTTCTTTAATCCATACAAGGATTTGTGCAATTTTATTGAACAATTTTTTGAGAAACTTTATATGTGTCGGGCATGTTAAATCTTTCATAGATTTTCATATAGATCTCTGCATCAAGTGAGCTGTATAAATAGACTATCACAACATCCATTAGACAGGTAGGCATTTCAAGTTTTTCATGAACTGGCAAAATAATAAAATATCCATCACAGAAAAATATGTTTCTTCATAATTAATGCCGGTCTTTGTGAAAATTCTTGTACGACAAGGCGTGTTTTGTATCGTATAATTTCATTCTTCTCATTTCGTTTTCGCACAAATACCCATTTATATCCTACCGGCTTTACACCTTTAGGTGTTTGGACTACGGGTCAAAATATTTCACATTTTGGAAGTGAATTTAATTCTACTTGAATTGCATCTTTCCATTTTAGCCAATCATCTCTGTGTCGACATTTTTCGACAGATTAAGGTTCCAGATCCTTGTTCTTATTCAAAACATCAGCTATTGTATCATAAATAAAGTTGTTGTCGATGACAATATCTTTTCGATTCCATCTTTTTTTAGTAGAGACATAACTTATTGAGATCTCTTCATTTTCATTATATTCAGGTACCTGATCCACTTCTGCGATTCGATGATTAGTTATCTCTAAGGTCTCTTCGGGAGCATGTTGTACCGCCTCCATTATATGACCATCTTGAGTAATTGCTCATTTTCTCTTTCGAGAATTCTTATCTTTGGAGTCAATTGGTCTACTATACTTTAGGCGTAATTTACTAATATTTCTACTGATAGATTGTTCTATTGGAACTTCAATTCTAATTGGAGCATTTTCAACTGGTATATGAGATTTAGTATCTCATTTTAGGTCAGTAAATGAATCTAACAGTTGATTCGCAATATTTTGCAAATGAATTATCTTTTGAACTTCTAATTCACGTTATTTTGTACGAGAATCAAAGTGCCATAACGATAATTCATTCCATTCAATTTTTTTATCCAACTGTTTATCTTCTCCCTCTAATGTTGGAAAAATATTTTCATCAAAATGACAATAAGCAAAACATGTCTTAAATAAATCTCCTATTAATGGTTCAACATATTTAATTATAGAGAGAGACTCATATCCAACATATATTCCCAACTTTCTTTGAGAATCCATCTTTGTGCATTGTGTTTGGTGGAGCAATTAAAACATATACTGCACAATTAAAAATTCTTAAATGGGATATATTAGGCTCCTGACCAAAAGTCAATTGTAATAGAGAGAATTTCAAATAACTTGTTGGTCTTATAGGTACAAGTGCTGCTGCATGCAAAATAGCACGTCCCCATGCAGAAGTATGTAATTTTGTTTTCATAAGTAATGGTCTAAGTATTAATTAGAGGCGCTTTATGAATGATTCTGCTAAACCATTTTGAGTATGAACATGCATTACAGGATGTTCAATAGTTATACCAACTGACATACAAAAATCATTAAATGCCTGAGATGTAAATTTGTCAGTATTATCAAAATAGATTTTCTTAATTGCATAATCTGAAAATTGTGCTCTTAATCAAATTATTTGAGTAAGCAATTTCACAAACGCCAGGTTGCGAGAAGATAATAAACACACATGAGATCATCTAATAGATACATTTATCAAAACCATGAAATATCTAAACGGCCCACATGACGGGGGCAGGTGAATGGACCCACAGATATCACCCTAAATACGTTCCAAAAATATTAGAGATTCAATCTTGATTGTAATTGTGATGGTCTAATAATTAATTTTCCTTGAGAACAAGCAGCACAAGAAAATTCACTAAATTAAGGAATCTTCAGATTCTTCAATAAATATCCATGTGAATTTGCAATTATTCTATGCATCATATTGTTTCCAAGATGGCCTAATTGGTCATACCAAATCATAAAAGTATTTGGATCAGTAAACTTCTGATTTACTGTAACATGTGATTCAATTGTACTAATATATGTATAGTACAAACCAGAAGATTAAATAATTTCTTCAAAACACATTTCTTTCTAGATATTATTTTTGTGATATTTAGATACTCAATATTTTTCTCATTTACAGTCTCAATATGATATCCATTTCGGCAGATATCTTTAAAACTTAATAAATTTCTTTGAGACTTAGCAGAAAATAATGCATTTTCCTCTGGGTAATAATATAGTGGCTCTTTCAGAACCCATCAATTAATTAATTACTACCGAATATTGTATTAATATTGGCATTACCCTTTATTAAATGAGAAAAATATTTCTTATTTTTTAGTATCATATGTGTTGTGCACTATCATCAAGACAAAAATCTTCACTGTTTTTGAATCCCATCATTGAATGAGAAATACTCATATTCTAAATATCTTCAAGTTTGTTTTACTGGATTGATCGTACTGATAACGAGTTATAAAAGTTAAACAATAATATAAAAAATGTATGGAATTGAGAGAGAAGGAGAGAAAGAGAAAAATGAAAAATGAAAAATTTGGCAGTCTGTAATTTTATTCCTCATGTAATGCATATATTTATAAGAGTACAATGACTCATAAGTTACGTAATGTAAATAACGTAATTTATATCTACAGTTATCAGATTCTTAGATATAGATAGACTTCCTCTACAACCTATCAAAATTAAAATACATGTGTAGACATTACAACTAATAGAATTTGTAACAAATTGGAGTTTTATCACACTTTTTCTTGTATAATTTATCTTAAAACTTTTAATTTTCAAAATAAATCTAAAGTATCAACATCAAAATGATTATTATGTTTAAAGGTATTTTCGAGATTAAGTTACCGATTTTTCAATTTTTCATTGTATATGATCTTAATTTTTTAATATAAAATAGAAAATCAAAAATATTTTGAATTGTTCAAATTTATTTTTAAATAAAGAAATCAACCTTTACTACTTTGCATGTTCAAAATAATGCTGGTATTAAAAAATGTGTTATGAATGAGGATTCCTCTATGTTGTGGCACTGGAGATTGGGGCACATATCCGTTCAGAGAATCAAGAGATTAGTGAATGATGAAGTATTTAGTACTTTAGATTTTACTGATTTCGAGACTTGTGTTGGCTGCATAAAAGGTAAGCAGACAACATGTCGAAGAAAGGAGCCAAGAGGAGTTTGAAATTATTAGAGATCATACATACAGACATATGTTGTCCGAATATGGACGCATATTGTCATAAAGTATTTCATCACCTTCATAGATGATTTCTCACGATGCATGTATCTCTACTTGCTTAATAACAAAAATGAAGCACTAGACGTCTTTAAGGTGTTTAAGGCAGAAGTAGAGAAACAATGTAAAAAATAAATTAAAATTGTGAGATCTGATAGAGGTAGTGAGTACTATGGCAGATACACCGAAGATGGACAAGCACCTGGTCCTTTTGCAAGGTTTCTTGCTGAGCATGGGATTGTTGCTCAATACACTACACCTGGTTCTTCGAGCCAAAATGGTGTAGTAGAGAGAAGAAACCAAACATTACTGGACATGGTGCAGAGCATGTAAACATGCTCAAAACTTCTAGAATCTTTGTGGGGTGAAGCTCTCAAGACAGCAGTGTACATCTTAAACCGAGTTCCAACCAAAGCTGTCCCAAACACGCCATTTGAGTTATTTAAAGGTTGGAAACCGAGTTTACGACATGTATGCATTTGGGGGCCTATCTGAAGTGAGAGTTTATAACCCACAAGAAAAGAAGTTGGACCCAAGGACCATTAGTGGGTATTTTATTGGATATGCTGAAGGTCTAAGGGATATAGATTTTACTGTCCATCTAATGGTACAAGAATTGTGGAGTCAAGAAATACAAAGTTTCTTGAGAATGACCTAATTAGTGGGAATGAAAGATCATTGGGTATTAGATCTGAGACAGAATATTTTGTTCCACAATCTTTCGCTTCTAGTCATAGACAGACTATTGTTATTCATCACACTCCCCGAGAACAGGTACATGTTGAACAACCAGTCCTTGAAACTCCACAAACTGCTGATAATAATCCAATAGATCTTGTTGAATACATACTTGAAATTGTTGAACAACCAGTTGAACAACACATTCCTCAAGATAATGTTGGAACAACACTGAGAAGATTTACCAGAGTAAAGAAAATAGTAATTCCTGATGACTATAGGGTATATCTGCAAGTGTCTGAATATAATATTGGAGCCGAAAATGATCCTGAAACGTTTTCACTTACCCTTGAGCCCAAGCTATGAACTGTAATAAATCTGACTTGTAGTACAATTCCATGAAAGAGGAGATGGAATCGATGGTATCGAATGGAGTCTAGAATCTTGTCGAGTTGCCTGTTGGTTCAAAAACCGTAGGATGTAAATGGGCCTTCAAAACCAAAAAAAAACTCATTAGGTAACATTGAGAGATATAAAGCGAGACTTGTTGTCAAAGGATTCACTCAGAAAGAAGGAATCGATTACACGGAAACCTTTTCTCCTATATTTAAGAAAGATTCTCTTTGAATTATTATGACATTGGTTGCCCATATTGATATGGATTTACATCAAATGGATGTGAAAACGGCGTTCCTTAATGGAGATCTAGAGGAAGATGTTTATATGAAACAACCTGAAGGATTCTCCTTTAGTGATGCTGAGCATTTAGTTTGCAAACTTAAAAAGTCTATATATGGATTGAAGCAAGCCTCCCGTCAATGGTATTTGAAATTTCATGGTATGATCGCTTGGTTTGATTTTGAAGAGAATATCATGGATCAATGTATATACCAGAAGGTCAGTGGGAGTAAGATTTGTTTTCTTGTTCTATATGTAGACGACATCTTACTTGCAAGTAATGATAAAGGATTGCTGCATGAGGTGAAACAATTTCTCTCTAGAAACTTTGATATGAAGAACATGGGTGAGGCATCTTATGTCATTGGCATAAAGATCCAAAGATATAGAACTCGATGCATTTTGGGTTTGTCTCAAAAAATCTATATTAACAAAGTTTTAGAGAGGTTTTGGATGAAAGATTGTTCACCAAGTGTGGCACCCATTATGAAGGGTGACAGGTTCAACTTAGACCAATGTCCGAAAAATGATAAAAACGGGAACAAATGAAAAATATTTTGTATGCTTCTGTAGTAGGAAACCTCATGTATGCTCAGGTCTACACAAGACCTAACATTGCATTTGCTGTAGGAATGTTAGGAAGATATAAGAGTAATCCAAATATGGACCACTGAAGAGCTGCAAAGAAGTTATTCGGTAATGAGATACCTTCAAGGAACAAACGATTACATACTTATGTACAAACGGACTGATAATCTAGAGGCGTTTGGCTACTCGAATTCAGACTATACTGGTTGCATTGATTCACGAAAATTGACATCTAGTTATATCTTTATGCTAGCCGATGGAGCTGTGTCTTGGAGAAGTGCTAGACAAACTTTGATTGCAACCTCTACTATGGAAGTTGAGTTCGTTTCTTGTTTTGAGGCAATTTCACATGGTGTATGGTTGAAGAATTTCATGTCTGGGCTTAGAGTTGTGGATTCTGTTTCTAGGCCATTGAGGTTATTTTGTGACAATTCAACTGCTATTTTTATGGCTAAAAATAATAAGATTGGTAGTCGAAATAAACACATCGACATCAAGGACTTAGCCATTCGAGAACGTGTTAAAGAAAATAAACTGTCATTGAACACGTTAACACTGAATTGATGATTGCCGATCCCTTGACTAAAGGCATGCTACCAAAGATTTTCAAAGGGATCATATAATTAGAATGGGACTTGGTTCCATAATGTAACATCATTTTACATGTACGTACATTTGATATTTTCAATGAAACTCTTATTCAGTTGTGTTTTTTCATATTCAATTGCTCATACTTATTTAGTTATTTGAAAAAACTCACTTAAATTGGACCTATAATAAGCATAAGACTTATTTATTAAGTTGTGTTATCACATAAAGGTTTAGTGTTGAAAAGACATAATGCATAGTAATACATGGAAGACAATACTTGTTTCTTAGAGGACTTGTCGCCAATATTCATGTATTTTGGATCTTGTTTGTGAGATTTGATAGTTTGTATATCGAATAAAATATGTGGATCAAGTGGGAGAAATGTTAGAATTTTTTAATTGTCCCATGTGGGTTTTATTTTAAATTTCAAATATTTAATTCTGATATTTATCAATTTGATTTTATAAATATCTTGTGATAATTACCATATTGTGATAATTGTTACACTTGTGATAACCACTCAGTATTTGTAATTGCTTACGTTTTCTAATGGAAAAAATATTATAAATATACAAAATATTTTGGGTCCCTAAGCTTGACATTCTATCAAAAAATATACCATCGTATCAGATTGTCTAGATTTAGAAGTACCTAGAAAAATTATTTCTATTTTTCTTTTTATTCTACAGTGACCCAACAACATCAATGGTTGGAAATATGTTTCTTGATTTTATTCCGTATTTGATATTCTGTGATATTATTTATTCAAATATTAAATTTTGTTTTATAGATTTAACATCTATCATATTGAACTGTATTTTTTTACAAATTTAATTATTATTCCACTATAGTTATGTTTTTATAGTCATTCCATCAATGTTATTCGTCCAACATATTTTTGATGGAAAACTTATGATTGCTATTCTTGAACGAAAAGATTTCAGTACCAACACATGACTAATTAGTAAATAAATACAAATTATAATTACTAAAACCTTTTCATTCAAAATGGTTTGAAAAAATTAAAATTTTTATATACTCATTGAACAATGTGTCACAAGTTTATGTTATATACAACATATACTATAGCTAAGGCCTCTATCAAGGGAGGCTTGGAAGGCCCCACATGGTAAAAATCTAGAGCATGTTGCTTTTTAATTAGATGCCTTGAAGTTAAGGGTCTCTTCAAATTGTAAAGATGCAACTGTCAATTTTATTTTGACTTTTAATTGCGATCACTCTTCAAGTGAAAAGATGCATCTCTTCAACAATGCAAGCTTTATTGTTAAATCTACGAATCACAAGAAAACCGAAAACTAATTCCGCTATAACTGAAGAACCCCAGTTATGTTAATCATGTTTTGATGATGACCAAATCATACTAATGGTTTAAAGACAAGTGTGCAGAAAAACAGGGAGGTTCGGACGCAAATGATCGTCCGAACAAAACAACCACACAGAGCTTCGGACGATGGTAATCGTCCGACACAAAGAATTTGAAACAAGCCTCGGACGAAGAACAGCGTCCGATAAATTTCCAGAAGACTCCTCGGACGAAGAACAGCGTCCGATAAATTTCCAGTAGACTTCGCTTCTATCGGACGCATGTTCGGACGCATCCTCGGACGTCCGAACGAACACCCTCAGAGAACGGACGCAGTGTCGGAGGGCTCAGCAGCGGCCGTCCGAAAGGTCCAACGGCTAGTCTGTTCGGACGCACTCTTGCTGGCATCGGCCGTCCGAAAGGTCCAACGGCTAGTTTTCCAGTAGACAGAAAATAGCCGTTGGGAAGTTGTTGAAAGCAGATTTTTGGCAACTATAAATACCCCAAGGTCTGAATTAAGTAAAAAAGGACAACATTCAATACAAACACTTGTAAGAGCTATTTGAGGAGAAATAGGCTAAAATATTGTGGGTTGTATTGGTTTGAGAAGTCTAGCTTTCTTGGCTCAACTAGTGGGAATTAGTGTGAGCAAGAATAGACTAGTGAGTGATCTTCAAGTGTAAGAGTGGAGGGATAACAAGTGTACAAAAGTGAGGTTAGAATCAAAGTAGTGTAAAACCCTTTGGCTCAACTAGAGGAACTTAGTTGGTGCAAGGGTGAGCCTACTTTGTGTACAAGAAGGTTATTGCCTCACCTTCTTTGAAGAGGCACTACTAGTGCATGTACTCCAAGCTTGAGAAGCTTGGGAGTTTGGTTTGATATTCTTTATCTTATTCTTATTTGTTCTTTAAGCTTAAACTGTTGAATATCTATTATATTCATTTGTGCTTAAGTATTCATTTGTTGCATAAAGTTTGAATTTCTATTAAGCACTTAAAAAAGGTTTGTCTTTTGAGATAACCTAATTCACCCCCCCTCTTAGGTTGCATTTGGGGCCAACAATTGGTATCAGAGCCTTGGTCTCTTTATTCTTGCTTAAATTGCATTTGTAAAGATCATGGCAACCAATAATACTCTGTTTTTAGAGGGGCATTCTATCACTAGACCTCCCATGTTTAATGGCATTAATTTTGTTTTTTGGAGGGATAGAATGAAAATTTTTGTTCAATCTCACATTAATTAATTGAATTATGGTATATTATTTATGAAGGTCCTATTGAGGCAAATATTTTTGATGAAAATACTAATAGATTAAGGCCTAAAACCAGATTTGAGTTAAATACACAAGATAAAATAAATTTATCTTTAAATGCTAAAGCTATTAATATTTTGTACAATGCTTTGGATGCAGATGAGTTTTCTAAAGTAAAAGGTTGCATATCGGCCAAGGAGATATGGGACAAATTGAAAGAAATCCATGAAGGAAGTGAAGATATTAGAGAGCAAAAGAAGTCACTTCTTGTGGCTAAATATGAATCCTTCAAAATGGAACCTCATGAGAACATTGACAAGATGTATTTGAGGTTCAATGATATGGTAAAGGATTTGGAAGGTTTGGGTAAAGAATATTCCTTGGGTGAAAAGAATAGAAAAATTTTGAATGCTTTACCTAAGGAATGGGAACCTAAATCCATTGCCATAGAAGAGTCTAAAAATTTAAATTCTATGCCTATTGACTAAGGTGACAAGACTTATGTCAAGTCTCACTTCAACAACTTCCAAATCACTTGGGATGATTGCAATTCGGATGGAGAAGTCTTAAGAAGAATATGAGGAGGCTCAAATGGCCTTTATGGCACTTGGCGATAATGAGGTAACCTCTAATTGTGATTCTTGTGATGATTCATGTGATGATGATAATGATGATGTTGAATCATTTATTTTAAAAATGCATGAATGTTTGAAAGAATCATATGCTAAGAACAAAGAGTTAAAAATTAAAGTTAATACTTTATTGAGTGCCAACTCAAAACTTGTGCATAAAAATAATTCTTTGACAAAAGAAAATGATGTTTTGAAAGAAATTTTTATGCACAAGTTTTGAGCTGTAGATGTGTATACATTTAGATGTAAAAAGAGATTAGATGATCTTGATGTTACTTTGAAAACAAAGAAAGAAAATGTTTTCGAAAAGAAAAGAACTAGAAATATGTTCTTGAACAAAAATTTTATCACCTTTAGAAAAAATGATTTATGCTTTGTTAAATCTAAATCTTCTTTTTATGGCAATAAGAACATTACTTGTAATCATTGTCATCAACACGGCCATATAAAGAAAAATTGTTATGTTAAAAGAAATGAAAAATTAGGAATAAATTCTATTTGGGTGATTAAGCATGTTACTAATCCAATTGGACCCAAGAAAGTTTGGGTACCAAAAGTTGTTGCTTAACTTTGTATGTAGGTATGCTTGAAGTGCACCAAGGAATTCAAGATAAATTATCTATGAAGGGTGCTCAAGGCATATGAGCTAAGATCATATTGAAATGGGTAACATCTAAAGTTTTGTGTGCTTTCATTTATCAAGTTGAACTATGTTCTCTTGAATATTACTCATCTATATGGTCAAATATGTTTAGAATCCGCTCTTTCTCCTCAAATGCTCTTACCGTATTGAATGTTGTCCTTTTTTACTTAATTCAGACCTTGGGGTATTTATAGTTGCCAAAAATCTGCGTCCGACAACTTCCCAACGGCTATTTTCTGTTCTACTGGACGTCTAGCAATTGTGTCCTTTCAAATGCCAGTAAATTCTTATACACATCTAGATGTGTATAAGAGAAGAACCCGTTATGTTAATCATGTTTTGATGATGACCAAATCATACTAATGGTTTAAAGACAAGTGTGCAGAAAAGCAGGAGGTTCGGACGCAAATGATCGTCCGAACAAAACAACCACACAGAGCTTGGACGATGGTAATCGTCCGACACACAGAATTTGAAGATAAATTTCCAGAAGCCTCGGACGAAGAACAGCGTCCGATAAATTTCCAGAAGACTTCGCTTCTATCGGACGCATGTTCGGACGCATCCTCGGACGTCCGAACGAACACCCTCAGAGAACGGACGCAGTGTCGGACGCAGGGCTCAGCAGCACATCTAGATGTGTATAAGAGACAGCGGCTAGTCTGTTCGGACGCACTCTTGCTGGCATCGGCCGTCAGAAGGTCCAACGGCTAGTTTTCCAAAGTAGAAAATAGCCGTTGGGAAGTTGTTGAAAGCAGATTTTTGGCAACTATAAATACCCCAAGGTCTGAATTAAGTAAAAAAGGACAACATTCAATACAAACACTTGTAAGAGCTATTTGAGGAGAAATAGGCTAAAATATTGTGGGTTGTATTGGTTTGAGAAGTCTAGCTTTCTTGGCTCAACTAGTGGGAATTAGTGTGAGCAAGAATAGACTAGTGAGTGATCTTCAAGTGTAAGAGTGGAGGGATAACAAGTGTACAAAAGTGAGGTTGTAGTGTAAAACCCTTTGGCTCAACTAGAGGAATGCAAAAGTAGTTCTTCTACTACTTAGTTGGTGCAAGGGTGAGCCTACTTTGTGTACAAGAAGGTTATTGCCTCACCTTCTTTGAAGAGGCACTACTAGTGCATGTACTCCAAGCTTGAGAAGCTTGGGAGTTTGGTTTGATATTCTTTATCTTATTCTTATTTGTTCTTTAAGCTTAAACTGTTGAATATCTATTATATTCATTTGTGCTTAAGTATTCATTTGTTGCATAAAGTTTGAATTTCAATTTAAGATGTGTATAAAAAAGGATACAAACCAAATAACCTAATTCACCCCCCCTCTTAGGTTGCATTTGGGGCCAACAATTGGTATCAGAGCCTTGGTCTCTTTATTCTTGCTTAAATTGCATTAGAGTAAAGATCATGGCAACCAATAATACTCTGTTACCACATCATTCTATCACTAGACCTCCCATGTTTAATGAATTATTGGTGATTTCTTTTTTGGAGGGATAGAATGAAAATTTTTGTTCAATCTATTAATATTGAATTATGGTATATTATTTATGAGATTTATCCAAGGTCCTATTGAGGCAAATATTTTTGATGAAAATACTAATAGATTAAGGCCTAAAACCAGATTTGAGTTAAATACACAAGATAAAATAAATTTATCTTTAAATGCTAAAGCTATTAATATTTTGTACAATGCTTTGGATGCAGATGAGTTTTCTAAAGTAAAAGGTTGCATATCGGCCAAGGAGATATGGGACAAATTGAAAGAAATCCATGAAGGAAGTGAAGATATTAGAGAGCAAAAGAAGTCACTTCTTGTGGCTAAATATGAATCCTTCAAAATGGAACCTCATGAGAACATTGACAAGATGTATTTGAGGTTCAATGATATGGTAAAGGATTTGGAAGGTTTGGGTAAAGAATATTCCTTGGGTGAAAAGAATAGAAAAATTTTGAATGCTTTACCTAAGGAATGGGAACCTAAATCCATTGCCATAGAAGAGTCTAAAAATTTAAATTCTATGCCTATTGACTCTTTGATCTATTCTCTAACCTCATTTGAATCAAGAGTTATGTAGTCACAGGAAGTCTCACTTCAACAACTTCCAAATCACTTGGGATGATTGCAATTCGGATGGAGAAGTATAAGAAGAATATGAGGAGGCTCAAATGGCCTTTATGGCACTTGGCGATAATGAGGTAACCTCTAATTGTGATTCTTGTGATGATTCATGTGATGATGATAATGATGATGTTGAATCATTTATTTTAAAAATGCATGAATGTTTGAAAGAATCATATGCTAAGAACAAAGAGTTAAAAATTAAAGTTAATACTTTATTGAGTGCCAACTCAAAACTTGTGCATAAAAATAATTCTTTGACAAAAGAAAATGATGTTTTGAAAGAAAATGTGTTGGAAAAACCAAGATCATGGAAGAACTTAGCATTCATTAAAAAAATGATTAGATGATCTTGATGTTACTTTGAAAACAAAGCAAAGAAAATGTTTTCGAAAAGAAAAGAACTAGAAATATGTTCTTGAACAAAAATTTTATCACCTTTAGAAAAAATGATTTATGCTTTGTTAAATCTAAATCTTCTTTTTATGGCAATAAGAACATTACTTGTAATCATTGTCATCAACACGGCCATATAAAGAAAAATTGTTATGTTAAAAGAAATGAAAAATTAGGAATAAATTCTATTTGGGTGATTAAGCATGTTACTAATCCAATTGGACCCAAGAAAGTTTGGGTACCAAAAGTTGTTGCTTAACTTTGTATGTAGGTATGCTTGAAGTGCACCAAGGAATTCAAGATAAATTATCTATGAAGGGTGCTCAAGGCATATGAGCTAAGATCATATTGAAATGGGTAACATCTAAAGTTTTGTGTGCTTTCATTTATCAAGTTGAACTATGTTCTCTTGAATATTACTCATCTATATGGTCAAATATGTTTAGAATGCTAGGATGCTTGTATCCCCAAAATTTTGTCTATAAATATCACTACTTGCAAAAGAAAGGGGGAGCATTTTTTAAGATGAATCTGTTTTTACAAAAAATTGCATCACACTTGCTTTACTGTTCAAGGGGGAGAATAAACTTAGGGGGAGCCTTAACTGCATTATTCTTTTTATGTTTTGATAATGCCAAAGGGGGAGAAATAATGGACTAATGGACAAATTCTCTTGTGTAGTTTATTGAATTGTCCAATTGATTTGTCATCATCAAAAAGGGGGAGATTGAAGAACCCCAGTTATGTTAATCCTGTTCCGACACCTGACCCGTTCATACAATGGTTTAAAGACGAGTGTGCAGAAAAACCTGTCTCTTATACACATCTAGATGTGTATAAGACCTGGCTCCGAACAGACTAGCCGTTGGACCTTTCCCACGGCCGCTGCTGAGCCCTGCGTCCGACACTGCGTCCGTTCTCTGAGGGTGTTCCAGAAGACTCCTCGGACGAAGAACAGCGTCCGATAAATTTCCAGTAGACTTCGCTTCTACAATAGGAAAATCTGAAAATAGCCGTTTACACATCTAGATTGAAAGCAGATTTTTGGCAACTATAAATACCCCAAGGTCTGAATTAAGTAAAAAAGGACAACATTCAATACAAACACTTGTAAGAGCTATTTGAGGAGAAATAGGCTAAAATATTGTGGGTTGTATTGGTTTGAGAAGTCTAGCTTTCTTGGCTCAACTAGTGGGAATTAGTGTGAGCAAGAATAGACTAGTGAGTGATCTTCAAGTGTAAGAGTGGAGGGATAACAAGTGTACAAAAGTGAGGTTGTAGTGTAAAACCCTTTGGCTCAACTAGAGGAACTTAGTTGGTGCAAGGGTGAGCCTGCATAGCTAACTTTGTGTACAAGAAGGTTATTGCCTCACCTTCTTTGAAGAGGCACTACTAGTGCATGTACTCCAAGCTTGAGAAGCTTGGGAGTTTGGTTTGATATTCTTTATCTTATTCTTATTTGTTCTTTAAGCTTAAACTGTTGAATATCTATTATATTCATTTGTGCTTAAGTATTCATTTGTTGCATAAAGTTTGAATTTCTATTAAGCACTAGAAAAAGGTTTGTCTTTTGAGATAACCTAATTCACCCCCTGTCTCTTAAACACATTAAGGCCAATAATTGGTATCAGAGCCTTACATGCTCTGATTATTCTTCTTAAATTGCAAGAGTGAGATCATGCAACCAATAATACTCCATTTTAGAGGGGCATTCTAACACAAGACCTCCCATCCAACAAATGGCATTAATTTTGTTTCTTAAGGGATAGAATGAAAATTTTTGTTCAATCTATTAATATTGAATTATGGTATATTATTTATGAAGGTCCTATTGAGGCAAATATTTTTCAATTAGGATGAAAATACTAATAGATTAAGGCCTAAAACCAGATTTGAGTTAAATACACAAGATAAAATAAATTTATCTTTAAATGCTAAAGCTATTAATATTTTGTACAATGCTTTGGATGCAGATGAGTTTTCTAAAGTAAAAGGTTGCATATCGGCCAAGGAGATATGGGACAAATTGAAAGAAATCCATGAAGGAAGTGAAGATATTAGAGAGCAAAAGAAGTCACTTCTTGTGGCTAAATATGAATCCTTCAAAATGGAACCTCATGAGAACATTGACAAGATGTATTTGAGGTTCAATGATATGGTAAAGGATTTGGAAGGTTTGGGTAAAGAATATTCCTTGGGTGAAAAGAATAGAAAAATTTTGAATGCTTTACCTAAGGAATGGGAACCTAAATCCATTGCCATAGAAGAGTCTAAAAATTTAAATTCTATGCCTATTGACTCTTTGATCTATTCTCTAACCTCATTTGAATTGAAGTTGAAATACAAGCTACAAGAGTTTTGAGGAGGCAAAGGGAAAAAGAAGCATAGCATTTAAAGCTTCATCAAAAGGGAGAAAAGACTCAAGGAAGTCTCACTTCAACAACTTCCAAATCACTTGGGATGATTGCAATTCGGATGGAGAAGTTGGAGAAGAATATGAGGAGGCTCAAATGGCCTTTATGGCACTTGGCGATAATGAGGTAACCTCTAATTGTGATTCTTGTGATGATTCATGTGATGATGATAATGATGATGTTGAATCATTTATTTTAAAAATGCATGAATGTTTGAAAGAATCATATGCTAAGAACAAAGAGTTAAAAATTAAAGTTAATACTTTATTGAGTGCCAACTCAAAACTTGTGCATAAAAATAATTCTTTGACAAAAGAAAATGTGGAATTGCAATCATCCCAAGTGATTTGGAAGTTGTTGAAGTGAGACCTCCTTGAGTCTTTAGATGATTTTGATGTTACTTTGAAAACAAAGAAAGAAAATGTTTCTCGAAAAGAAATTGTGTCTTAGAACTAGAAATATGTTCTTGAACAAAAATTTTATCACCTTTAGAAAAAATGATTTATGCTTTGTTAACTTCTAAATCTTCTTTTTATGGCAATAAGAACATTACTTGTAATCATTGTCATCAACACGGCCATATAAAGAAAAATTGTTATGTTAAAAGAAATGAAAAATTAGGAATAAATTCTATTTGGGTGATTAAGCATGTTACTAATCCAATTGGACCCAAGAAAGTTTGGGTACCAAAAGTTGTTGCTTAACTTTGTATGTAGGTATGCTTGAAGTGCACCAAGGAATTCAAGATAAATTATCTATGAAGGGTGCTCAAGGCATATGAGCTAAGATCATATTGAAATGGGTAACATCTAAAGTTTTGTGTGCTTTCATTTATCAAGTTGAACTATGTTCTCTTGAATATTACTCATCTATATGGTCAAATATGTTTAGAATGCTAGGATGCTTGTATCCCCAAAATTTTGTCTATAAATATCACTACTTGCAAAAGATGGAAAACTAGTCTCTTTCGGACATTTTTTAAGATGAATCTGTTTTTACAAAAAATTGCATCACACTTGCTTTACTGTTCAAGGGGGAGAATAAACTTAGGGGGAGCCTTAACTGCATTATTCTTTTTATGTTTTGATAATGCCAAAGGGGGAGAAATAATGGACTAATGGACAAATTCTCTTGTGTAGTTTATTGAATTGTCCAATTGATTTGTCATCATCAAAAAGGGGGAGATTGAAGAACCCCAGTTATGTTAATCATGTTTTGATGATGACCAAATCATACTAATGGTTTAAAGACAAGTGTGCAGAAAAACAGGGAGGTTCGGACGCAAATGATCGTCCGAACAAAACAACCACACAGAGCTTCGGACGATGGTAATCGTCCGACACAAAGAATTTGAAACAAGCCTCGGACGAAGAACAGCGTCCGATAAATTTCCAGAAGACTGTCTCGGACGAAGAACAGCGTCCGATAAATTTCCAGTAGACTTCGCTTCTATCGGACGCATGTTCGGACGCATCCTCATCTCCTTGGCCGATATGCAACCTTAGCCTTTGTTCTGGTTGTTGAAAGCAGATTTTTTTCAACTATAAATACCCCAAGGTCTGAATTAAGTAAAAAAGGACAACATTCAATACAAACACTTGTAAGAGCTATTTGAGGAGAAATAGGCTAAAATATTGTGGGTTGTATTGGTTTGAGAAGTCTAGCTTTCTTGGCTCAACTAGTGGGAATTAGTGTGAGCAAGAATAGACTAGTGAGTGATCTTCAAGTGTAAGAGTGGAGGGATAACAAGTGTACAAAAGTGAGGTTGTAGTGTAAAACCCTTTGGCTCAACTAGAGGAACTTAGTTGGTGCAAGGGTGAGCCTACTTTGTGTACAAGAAGGTTATTGCCTCTACCTTCTTTGAAGAGGCACTACTAGTGCATGTACTCCAAGCTTGAGAAGCTTGGGAGTTTGGTTTGATATTCTTTATCTTATTCTTATTTGTTCTTTAAGCTTAAACTGTTGAATATCTATTATATTCATTTGTGCTTAAGTATTCATTTGTTGCATAAAGTTTGAATTTCTATTAAGCACTTAAAAAAGGTTTGTCTTTTGAGATAACCTAATTCACCCCCCCTCTTAGGTTGCATTTGGGGCCAACAATTGGTATCAGAGCCTTGGTCTCTTTATTCTTGCTTAAATTGCATTAGAGTAAAGATCATGGCAACCAATAATACTCTGTTTTTAGAGGGGCATTCTATCACTAGACCTCCCATGTTTAATGGCATTAATCTATTTTTTGGAGGGATAGAATGAAAATTTTTGTTCAATCTATTAATATTGAATTATGGTATATTATTTATGAAGGTCCTATTGAGGCAAATATTTTTGATGAAAATACTAATAGATTAAGGCCTACAAAACCAGATTTGAGTTAAATACACAAGATAAAATAAATTTATCTTTAAATGCTAAAGCTATTAATATTTTGTACAATGCTTTGGATGCAGATGAGTTTTCTAAAGTAAAAGGTTGCATATCGGCCAAGGAGATATGGGACAAATTGAAAGAAATCCATGAAGGAAGTGAAGATATTAGAGAGCAAAAGAAGTCACTTCTTGTGGCTAAATATGAATCCTTCAAAATGGAACCTCATGAGAACATTGACAAGATGTATTTGAGGTTCAATGATATGGTAAAGGATTTGGAAGGTTTGGGTAAAGAATATTCCTTGGGTGAAAAGAATAGAAAAATTTTGAATGCTTTACCTAAGGAATGGGAACCTAAATCCATTGCCATAGAAGAGTCTAAAAATTTAAATTCTATGCCTATTGACTCTTTGATCTATTCTCTAACCTCATTTGAATTGAAGTTGAAATACAAGCTACAAGATGAGGAGGCAAAGGGAAAAACTAATGCTTTATTTTTTAAATTCAATGAATGTCTTGTTCTTGAATGCTTCCAAAATTTCTACCTGTTATATCAACAAATAATATGTTTCTCATACACATGGAGAAGAATATGAGGAGGCTCAAATGGCCTTTATGGCACTTGGCGATAATGAGGTAACCTCTAATTGTGATTCTTGTGATGATTCATGTGATGATGATAATGATGATGTTGAATCATTTATTTTAAAAATGCATGAATGTTTGAAAGAATCATATGCTAAGAACAAAGAGTTAAAAATTAAAGTTAATACTTTATTGAGTGCCAACTCAAAACTTGTGCATAAAAATAAAATTCACATCTATGTTTTTATCACCTTTAGAAAAAATGATTTATGCTTTGTTAAATCTAAATCTTCTTTTTATGGCAATAAGAACATTACTTGTAATCATTGTCATCAACACGGCCATATAAAGAAAAATTGTTATGTTAAAAGAAATGAAAAATTAGGAATAAATTCTATTTGGGTGATTAAGCATGTTACTAATCCAATTGGACCCAAGAAAGTTTGGGTACCAAAAGTTGTTGCTTAACTTTGTATGTAGGTATGCTTGAAGTGCACCAAGGAATTCAAGATAAATTATCTATGAAGGGTGCTCAAGGCATATGAGCTAAGATCATATTGAAATGGGTAACATCTAAAGTTTTGTGTGCTTTCATTTATCAAGTTGAACTATGTTCTCTTGAATATTACTCATCTATATGGTCAAATATGTTTAGAATGCTAGGATGCTTGTATCCCCAAAATTTTGTCTATAAATATCACTACTTGCAAAAGAAAGGGGGAGCATTTTTTAAGATGAATCTGTTGCCACTGTCTCTTTACAAAAAATTGCATCACACTTGCTTTACTGTTCAAGGGGGAGAATAAACTTAGGGGGAGCCTTAACTGCATTATTCTTTTTATGTTTTGATAATGCCAAAGGGGGAGAAATAATGGACTAATGGACAAATTCTCTTGTGTAGTTTATTGAATTGTCCAATTGATTTGTCATCATCAAAAAGGGGGAGATTGAAGAAGTAGACATAGTGCTGAAGTAAAAAAGGACAACATTCAATACAAACACTTGTAAGAGCTATTTGAGGAGAAATAGGCTAAAATATTGTGGGTTGTATTGGTTTGAGAAGTCTAGCTTTCTTGGCTCAACTAGTGGGAATTAGTGTGAGCAAGAATAGACTAGTGAGTGATCTTCAAGTGTAAGAGTGGAGGGATAACAAGTGTACAAAAGTGAGGTTGTAGTGTAAAACCCTTTGGCTCAACTAGAGGAACTTAGTTGGTGCAAGGGTGAGCCTACTTTGTGTACAAGAAGGTTATTGCCTCACCTTCTTTGAAGAGGCACTACTAGTGCATGTACTGACTACCAAGCTTGAGAAGCTTGGGAGTTTGGTTTGATATTCTTTATCTTATTCTTATTTGTTCTTTAAGCTTAAACTGTTGAATATCTATTATATTCATTTGTGCTTAAGTATTCATTTGTTGCATAAAGTTTGAATTTCTATTAAGCACTTAAAAAAGGTTTGTCTTTTGAGATAACCTAATTCACCCCCCCTCTTAGGTTGCATTTGGGGCCAACAATAACTGCAATTTCTGAATGTATTTTGTTTTGCTATAAAAAAAAAAAATTACCTTTTTTAACTACTACTTTTATTTTGGTGGTCATTTAGTAAGACATTCGATGAAAAATATATTATTATTCCTGTTGAAAAATAATAACAAAAATTTGATTTTGACTCCTATATGTAGACCTTATTATTGATTACATGTTTGGTTAGATAAACTTACAAATAATTGAAAAAGAAAATCTTGTACTTAGCACAAGTGTACAAGCTAGTTATAAAGTATTATTGTGCTAACAAATACAAATCAGTATCATACTACAATTCATCTTGTAGTTTAGGGCTTAGTTATTAGAAACTCACCTCACCCCTATGAACTGTGTATTGATTCATGCGTATTTTATTTGCGTCTAGAAATGCGGCAATGCATGTTTTAAAATGTCAAAGTAGCGAATCCGCATTAGAATAAGGATGATTTGTTTCTTTTTCTTTTATCTACATGTTTCTTTATTTTTTTTTATTTGTTAAGAAAATAGGAAAATACTCGCTAAATTTAACTATTTAGAATTATTTAGTATTGGATTAAGGATAATGATTCTGGAAAGTTAACCATTTTAGTTTCTATAGTTCTTAAGAATTCAACATTTATTAGAAGTTTAAAATTATCTACTATCAACTATTTTTTTATCTCTATAATGTAAAACTTTTTCTAAAAAGTAACGTACCATAACATATAGACTAAACTTATCCCTATGTACGCAATACTTTAAAAGTGGTAAATCGGATTTCCATACCCGTATCGCATTCCTAATGTACCACGTTTTTTATAATTATAGATACATCTAAGGGGTAATATAATATAATTAACTAGAGAAATGCATAACAAATTAAATTTAGTGGGAGTGAAGAACATGTTTATTATGTTTAGGGAGACAAAGTGTAATTACCTTTTTCAATTCAATAAAGGGGTTAACTATAATTAAAGTAATTTAAATTCTATAGCAACCACTGAGAAAAAAAAAATTTCTGTAGAAACTGAAATATGCATTTTGAAAAATAATTAGGTAAATTTGATTTTGGACCTACATATAAACTTGATCATAATTAAATATTATGAAATTTTACTTATATCAATTGATATTTTAACTACATCACAATGTGTATACCGGTAGAATTATAGATCAGATTACTTAAATATTTCACATTCAAATCTATTATCGAATTAACCCCGCCAAATTTGGTTAAAGGAATTCAAAGCTATTATTGAATTCGAATTTAATTTATCATTTTTTTTACTATATTTAAATTTAAAATCAAAATTAATTAACATTTATAGGTTTTTTTTTTTGTGATTGCAGCTGACCGATTTTATTAATTAAATACATTAATAAATTCTCACCTTCCCGTTTTTCGCACTCACTGTGGCAGCTTAGGGTAGGCAGTGGACAGAGAAAGACTGCTGTCATGACGAGGAGGAGAAACGAGGTCGTTTTGTTATTTGGGATGTTACTGATGCTTCTCTCTGTTGTAGTTACTATACTGAAATTCTTGATTAGTTGGTATAATAAGATGATGTGGCATTCCAGTTAGTTTGTTAGAAAATTGTTTCGTAGCCGTTTTTCAGTTGATTAGCTGCAGCCAGAAGGATATCAATACTTCATAACTGCTGAAAAAAAGAACTCAAATTCACAAATAAAAATAATAAGGAAAAAAGAAAGAAAAAAGAAAAAGCGCCCAAAAACTGCAGAAAAACATTAGAGAGCAAGACAGCATCCCATCAATGGTGTCTAAAAGGAGGAGACCAGGCAAAAATGGTGGGATTTCTTGCAGAATTTCAGACTCAATTCTTGACGTTCCATTAGTGCATATGGATTGAAATCTTTTCAAGACTTCCAATCTCCACAATTCTCAGATGCAGAAGTGTTTGCAAAGACTGGTACACATTCATTTCATCAGACATTGATTTTGCCAATGTTTATTCATCAAACGCCCCTTTCACTAGTCTTGTAATCTCCATTGCAAAATCCCCTCTTTGTTTGCTTGAACTCAAAGCTGATTATAATTACTGCCGTAGGGAAAATTGGCCCAAATCTTTTCCAATCCCATCTTGGTTTTCCCGAGGGTATGTAACTGTGTTCGGTTCTTGTAAAGGGTTACTTTGTCTTTCGCATTGTCTTTATGCTATTGAGGAGTATGGTTTGTATGTTTGTAATCCATTGCTTGGGGAGTATGCGTTGCTTCCGCATCCAAAACCAGATAGAAAGGTTTCTGAGGAGGCGTATGGATTTGGGTTTTGCCCGGAAACTGGAGAATATAAGGTGTTAAGGATTCTTATGAGGGGATGGTGTCTGGGGCAAACGGAAGCTCAGGTTTGTACTGTTGGGGTGGACGATGATTGGAGGGTTTTAATGGAAAATGCCCCTTTTCCACATGCTAGAAAATTGGGGCATATTGCCACTGATAGACATAGAATTTGTGAAGTTACTGTTAATGGGGCTCTTCATTGGATAACGGAAGATTTGGTTAGGCCTGACTTCTTGTATTCGTTTGACATTGGGGAGGAAAAGGTCCGATCTGTTCCCCAACCTCGTGGTGTGGTAGTAAGAAATGGTTGGACGAGTTTGGGAATTTTGAGGGGTTGTCTTTGTATTTATCAAAGTGCTTCCCTTCCTCAATTCGATATCTGGTGGATGAAGGAATATGGAGTTGTAGAATCATGGACTAAAGAGAGTATTCTATATAGTAACATTCCACATTCCCCGTTAGATCCATATTATCCTATTGTAGTTTGGAAGGATGGAGAAGTCCTTATTCATTCAGATTTGGGGTCCCTGCTCTCTTATAATCCAGAAGAAGAGATATCATCAACCGATATCACCCTTAATCGTAAGCACTGTCGGTGTTTTTCTGCGGTTCCATATGTACCTTGCTTCCTTTCACTCAAGGATGTCATGAAGACAGGACAAGTTGAGGTACTGAATATGAAAAATATAAATTTTGTTTCTTTGCTATTTAGTATTGCAGCCCGCTTATGTCTTTATGTTGCTTAAAAAGTAGTTTCAAGCTAAATTCACACTGCTTTTATAAGAAAAAACAAATAGAATTCTCTGCTTATCTTTTAACTGAGAAGTATGATTTCTTTCTGGAATGCTGCATACTGAAAGTTGGTTGTAGTTAGGCATGTTGGGGAATGACTGTCACACAATTATTAAATACATAATACTTATATTTGATTGTTCATTGAGTTTCTCTTAGGATGATGGAGAGATGTGTTTCCACCCAGAAGGATCTTGTTTGGTTTCTACTTGTCATGTTGATTACGATATAAGTGGCACAAAAAATGATCCAAAATCTTCTTGCACCTTGGTGGTAAAATTAATTTAAACTGATATTCTTGAAATAGTTCCAAATGGAATCTTATTAACAGATATGTCTGTATTACTCAAGTTGTTAGTCTACATGCTAGTAATATTTTATTTATTTTGCTAAATTATATTGTCATTTAGATTGAGGGGAACCTTTAAGTAGTTGTTCTGTAGTGACATATTGCAGACTCTTAATTTGGTCATATAGAAACATATTGTAGTTCCATATCTCCTTTTATCCTTTCTTTGAACTTGGTGGTATGTTTTGAGCCTTGTGTTCATTAGTTTGCAAGGAAGTAGCCAGAGGGTCCCCGGGAGACTGGGGGCCTGGGGTTGGGGTTGGCAGGGTGGCCTTGTGTGTAGAAGTAACTAAAAGGAAAGTGAAGGAGGTTGAGGAAATGGCAATTATGCATGTTAAAGTTCTTTTTCACATTTCATGAGAAAATTTTGATGCCTTTTCAAAATAGTTAGTCTGGTTACTCATTTTGTTTTCCAATGATGTACCTAATGATAACAAGATAAATTTAAATAACTAGGCATCAGGATACCATACCATATGCTAGTATTTTCATTTAAGCAAGCTGGTTATTGTGTATTTATGCTGTTGAATCTAGCTAGTTATGACCTTAAGTAAAAGCTTCATGTGTTATTCTTCCGGCCCTAAGGGAGTTTACTCAATGCATTCCCTAATTCTATTGTTCCAAATTGCTCAAGTAATGTGCTAAGTGTATTAGGATCTCCTTCTCTTCTGCCCACTCTCTTCTTAGAGCAATTGAGGAAGGGTGGGCACTAGGTACTATTAGTTCTCTCTGCCAAACATCTATCTAGAAGCAAGTGTACTTTATCAGTTCTTGGATCTCATACTCGGTTATGCAATTACTACCCACTGAAATGCATGAGTTCTTGTTATTGTGTTTATAAGAAGAAAAGAAATATTAAATCACATCTCATCTTCCTTGTTTGTACTTTGTGTGAGGAAATTATGGGATTCAGGATCATAATTTCAATTGCTTCCCTAGATTTTTTTAATTTTTTTTTTTTGGTGGGAGAACAGAGATGATGCCATTCATTTAAATATGAAATTAACCGAAAATTTTTCCATTTGATTACAATAATAATTTCATTTGAATAATCTGACTATCAATTGACTCGGTAGGGAGTCCGTGGGAAGCTGAACTTTGTCATGGAGCCAAAAAAAAGCAAAGGTGCTTCAGCTAACAAGCACTGGAATGCTACTACTGCAATTCAGGACTTACCCACCTACATTTTGGTGGATATCTTTTCAAGGATCCCAAGAACCACTATTATATCAATGAAGTGCATTTGCAAGACCTGGTACAACTTGATTTCTGATCCTCATTTTGGTAACACTTATTTCGCTACCCAATGTGCTGTTAGTCTTGTGCTTTCCGACAGAAATTTCATTAGCTCCTTTCCCAAGCTTAGAACAGATTGCGATTACAACGCTCAACCTAACCGTGAGAAAATTCTTATAACACCAGCTGATTTTTCAGGTGATAGAGGAACGTTAGTCATTTGGGTTCTTGTAATGGCTTGATTTGATTTTCCATAATTTCTAACTCTAAGCAGAGTTGCACTCTCTATATTTTCAATCCACAACTGAAACAATACGCAAGGCTTCCCCAACCAAAAGTAGAGAAAATAATTCGTGATGATGTGTATGGATTCGGATTTTGTCCAGCAACGGGCCATTACAAGGTCTTGAGAATCCTAACTAAAAAATGGCAGCGGGGAAAATCAGAAGCTCAGGTTCACACCATTGGAATTGATGATTGCTGGAGAAACATAGGGGAAAATTGTCACTTTCCAATGGCTAAAAAGTGGCCTGAGCATCTTAATAAAGCTCGAATTTGTGAGGTTACTCTTAAGGGAGCTCTTCATTGGATAGTTGAAGATTCTCATGCTCCTGAATTCTTATATTCATTTGACATGGATGAAGAAGAAGTCTGTCCAATTCCACCTCCCCCAATTGTTGGAGAAAGGAACTGTTGGACTAGTCTTGGAGTTTTGCGAGATTGTAACACACTTTGTTTATTTCACAGTATTTGCCCCCTTAATATTGATATATGGTGGATGCGAGATTATGGAGTCGTGAGTTCATGGACTAAAGAAAGTATTTTGGCAGACTACATTCCTGTAGGTCTGGAAGTTCGTGCAGTTCTACCGATTCTTGTTTGGAAAAATGACGAGATACTGATGTCTACAGATTGTGGCCCTTTAATTTCTTATTGTCCAAGAGGCGAGAAATGTACGGAAGTTGGGATTGAGCATGATGTTGAAGGCTACAGTACAGCTGCTCCATATTTCCCTAGTTTTCTTTCATTGAAGGCCGCTATGAAGGGTGGACATTTGGAGGTGGTAAAACTTAAGTGATCTGTTATGCTTCTCCTCTATGTTTGCTGTTCCTTGTTTGCATGATTTCGGTGATACCAGGTGAGCAGTAATTCATATTCCCTGGCGGTAGATTGTAGCTGTGGATCCTTGCTTCAAGTTTTGTTTGTGTAGTACTCTGCAATGTATGAGTACAAAATTCATGTCAATAACTGAAAGACAACTCATATTGCTATGCATTGTTTTGGTTTAAAATTCTTTCTTGGTAACAGATGCACATTTCCTTTCCCTCCTGTGGCAATGCCAATGTCAACGGTGGCTTCTTGGTTATCTTTTACCTAAATTTCTCTGTTGTTGATATTGCAATTTTTTAATTTGTTGATGGGTTATGGTTGTGTTGTAGGGAATTTTATAAATATGTTTTGTTCGGTTTTGAGAAGTATTAAAAGTGAACCACGTAAAAAAGCCTTTTTTTTCTTTTTTTAAAATCCAAATAGTAAATCCTGCTGTGGAATTCGTCAATGAAATCAGACAGGACTATTATCCAAATCCATATTGATTAGGGTTATGGGTTGTACTGTTTCCACTAGAACTAAGAAATCAATTTATCTTTTCCCCTTTTCATGTCTTTAACCAAGTTTACATCACATTAACTTTTGATGATGATGCGTCTGACGTCAAATCTGCTGAATTGGATTGGTTGATTGCTATGCATAATTTGAACAATGGAACAAAAAGATCAATAAAAGCACCCGAGTGAAACATAATTTGTACTCCTACCTCATGTTTTTTTTTTTTTTTTTTAAAAAAAAAAAAAATTAAATGACTGTCCTTGCATTTCTCAAATTATGAAAATTAAGATGGTTTAATTTGCTATGCACCGTTCTGGGTTCTGAAGACGTTGAAGGCCCCTACAATTGCAAGTCTGTTCCTTTTCTTCTTGGTGGTTTGGGACTTCATACCCAAAACCATGAATAAATGCAAAAAGATGCCTGCTTGGTACTGGAGATGGCATTGCCTGTGATTTTTCTATGAATTTGGATTTTACGCATCTCTACTTGAATACTTTTTTACGTTTTGTCTGTCTCGGCCAATTCTCTTTTTCGCCAGAGTTTCAGTCAATATTTAGCCTCGTCTGTCTTAGCTAATTCTCTTTTTTGCTGGAGTTTCTTCAAGATTTAGCTTTATTTTATGGACTATGGTAGGCAAGAGGGGCCACACCAAACTCTTTCACTTTTTTTCGAGCCTTAATTGATTTCTTCTTCCTTTTGAGGAGGGGTGAGGCTTCGGTATAGGATAATAGACACAGGCAAAAATTTAAATAAAATCAGTCCAATAGACATAAATTAGATAAAATATGTAGAACGTATATTTTTATTAAATTTACTTAAATCCTTCCAACATACATGATATTCGTGTCATGGTAGTTTCTTTACTGTTTTTGGTACAAAGAAGTATGCACGTCTCTTTCTTTCCATGGTTGCGTGATTGTAGCAAAGTTTTTCCAAATATCATAAATCAAAGGAAATGCATTATATATTCACGCCTTTGTTTTGCAACAGATCTTTGGGATAGGGAAAACTCAATTTAGTGAAAAAACCAAAGAACAAATGCAAATTACCATTTATGAAAAATATGAATTCGTGATTACCTCCACGGGTAGACTTAGGAGTTGAAATTTGAGGGCAAAAATTATATATTCATATTCTTCAAGAGAGAATTTTATGATTTTTTGTAAAATTTTAGAGGGCAAAGTCTAATTTTTTAAAGGTGTTATTGAAATTTTAAAAAAAAATTAAGAAAAATAATATATTTTAAAATTCTTGGAAAATAAAACTATAGAAATACATATATAAGAAATAATTTTTTATTTTTTAAAATTTTTAGAGAAATAAAGTTTAATTTTTATAAAAATTGTAATTGAAAAAAAAATAAAGATTTTGGGTGGCAACCCCTCTCCTACCCCTATGATCCGCCCATGATCACCTCCCTTTGTGAAATGAAGATAACCAGACCATAATTTATGGAAAATAATCAAGATAAGAATAAAATTAATTTCGATTGTGAAATTAAGCTTCCTCCTGACAAATGTCAACAATGCAGTATTATAAAGTGACTTCTGAAGTCACATTTTTCTTCAACATTACTACTCCAATAATGTAAGAGTATTTTTGTGTAATTTTAAATTTTGGTATAATTTTATAACTTTCCACACTCTTCTAAATAACGTTATTTCAATTTACTTTAAAATTGCACACACATCCCTAATTTAATTTGCATTTAAGTTTTTGATCTTTTTAAAAAAAATTTGATACTCCATACAATTTTACACACACATCCAATGTTCCCATAAAACTAGTCCTCATTTATTACTCAGCATGTTTTGTGACTATTCGTAACAATAGCTCTAAGTTATTCCAACTTTGATATCATTCTTAAAACACAAAGAAGAAAGAAATAACAAAACTGAATTAATTGATATTCACACTCACACATCACCATTTTTAATAAAAGTAGAAAGAAATGACAAAACTGAATGAACGAAAGGGGATCCGCCAATGCATTCAAATGTACATGCAATAAAGTGAATATTTCAAGTTCTACCGGATATTGGATCAATCTTAAGTGATCTGATACGTAGTGATGTAGTTAATTTTAAATTTTATAACATTATACTGTGAATTGGACTTAGTTTAGAATTTAGACAAAGTATGCAAAAAAGTAAATTAAGCAATATGCACCTTTCTCCATCCAAAGCTTACATTAATCAAATACAAGTACTTCAAGGTCATCATTTCCCCAGATCCTGTTGTTCCTCAAGAATTTGCCTGGCTGAACTTGAGGCATTGAAACACCCACGCATCTCTATCTCCTTCGAAGTAGGAATATCTCCAAAACTTGATGGGATCTCCTTAAGGCTATTACAATCTCTCAAAACAACTCTTTCAAGAGATAGGAAAGGCTCCCTTGAGACTCTCCATTCTTGAGTGTTTAAACGTCATAATTGCAAATACTAACCCAACTATATGTTTTTTCACAAAAGTAGTCACTAGACTAATAAAAATATAGATAGACATGACCACGGTTTCAGAATTGTCGGTTTTGGTTTTGAGGAGAGTTGGAATCAGAATCGAAATCAGAACCTTGGGAGTCGGTTTCGGTTTCGATTCCGATTCTGGAACCATTCGTTCCGGTTTCGATTCTGATCACGATTCCAATTTTGAAATTTTTAAAAGAAATTACTGAAATTATAATACTAAAAAGAATTAATACAAAGATGAGAGACAAAAAATTATATTCTATTTATATTTCAATTGAGACTTTGTTTTTGGAAAAAATGTACATTATTGTATTAATTATTGAACCACTAAAAATTAAAGTGAAGATACATTTTAAAAAATCCATACATTTTGAGAGTATTTGAGAGAATTAAAGAGAATTAAAGAGATTGAGAGAATTGTATGTTGAAATGTTGGGGGAGGGGGATATTTACAGATAAACTGGTAGGGGAGAATTATAATTTATTTTTTAAAAAAAATTCAGTTCCAATTCTGGTTTCAAAAAATAGAAAATCGAAACTGGAACAGTATCCACGGTTTCAAATCCGATTTTAGGAATCGTCAACGATAGGTCTAGTTCTGGAATCAGAACCGTGGCCATGCCTACGTACAAATTGAAGGTTTTTCTATTTGAGTTGTTAAAAGCAAATAGAAATTGATTTTTTGAGGGTTAAAGTTGTGTATGTACATTATTTTTCTTTAAAAAAAATAATAAAATGTTATCTAGAGAGGTTAAAATTAAAATAAATGTTATTAAAGGATTAAATTTTTTTACAACAATAGTATAAAAAATATTTTGCATCATTATATATAAATGTATTTATTTCTTAAATTTTAAATTACACATATAACATGTAATTGTAGAGGTAAAATATGTTTTGCATTGTCGATATAGGATAGATTGACTCTTTTGTTAAATAATGTAAGATTATCAAACTTTTTTTTTATAAAAAATTCATTAGTGGACTATAACTCTTTAAAGCATTGGGCTTGTATTTGTAATCCTCATTAAATTAATAGACTATGTGTTTTATTAATACAGCAGTTGTATATATATAGTGGATGGTACTCCATTTGAGGAGAGATACACGCATGAAGCCACGAACCCGATTTACATATTCATTTTGTAGATTTTTTTTTTTTTTTCTCGAAGCATTCATTTGTAGATTATGTGAAGTAAATAAAATAATTAACATCATATGATCAACGTCATCATGTGTTCTTCCTAAGAAAAATTACGACAAATCATATGAAGTCTAATTTTTACAAAGATACCGAAATTATGCAATACCATACAATTTTTTTTGGGTTCCTGTGGAATTTAAATTTGATTAGTTACAGTAAACCCTTGAATGTAGGGGTAATTGCACTTCTTCTCTTAAACATAATAAACATGCATTTCACTCCCAATATATTCAGTGTGTTGTGCAAAACTTTTAAAGTTAATTGTAACGAGAAATTCTACATTCTTGTAATGGAATTGTGTTGTTGTACTTCGAAATATGAAATAATCTTTTATATATTATCGGTGTAAAAAATTTTCTACACCATCATGCACATGTGGCATACATCCACATCTGATAGTGTAGAAAATTTTTTACACCGGCAGTGTATGTAAGATGAACTCTTTAAATATTTATACGTTACAAAATTATGTGTTTTGAAAGTTTATATGCCGTAATTATACAAGCCATAATTTTATAAAATCTATAATTACTATGTCCAAAGTAAAAATATCTTGCCAGAGAAGGTAAAATCTCTATTGTTGTGTTTGGAAAAATGAATTTGGAGAAAATTTTGAATTTTACTTATTTATCGGATAAATTTATAAAGTCAAGATAGATGAATTTCAAATTATCAAAATTAAAAAGTCATTTGAAATTCTTCATTTTATAATTTTTAATTTAGATGGATTTGAAATTCATCCATTTCAATTTTATAAATCCCTCTAAAAATATATATATAAATTTTAAATCTTTTCTCAAATCTATCTATCTAAACACCTATATTTTGTCTCCCAGGAAAGAGCCATCTACGAATGTCCATGCATGAGTAAAGGTATAAGTGAATGCATAAAATCACCCAAAGTATTGCTCAATCCTTTTTTTTTTTTTTCTTCTGCCTTATCAAGGCTTAGATTTGTTGTAATGCAGGTGATTCGTATCAATGAATAAACTGCCAGATAAGATATTCAATAACAAAGCTATACTATAATAAAATGAGAGAGTTTGATTTAATGATTTAGATTTTCTTTCCGAAATTACTCTTATTATAAAATTTAATTACTTTGTTATGTCTCCTAACTTGAATGCATTTTTTCTAATTGTTTTGACTATTTATGTAAATACTACTCAAAGAGTAAAAAAGAAAATAAAACTTACTTTTAAAACTTCATATTAAGAAATAAATTTGATTGAAGTAAAATTTTCTTATTTAATAGAATATTAGGAATGAGTTTTAGAAATTGAAGAAGAATAGGAAATAATTTTATTGGGATGGATTTTAGAAATCAAGCAATAATAAATAATAAAATTTACTTGAATAATAAATTTACATATTTCATTTATACTTTTGGACACTTAATGAGAAAAATCTTAAAAGATACATAGGAAATATTTAGACTTATATTTAGAGTTAAATTTAATTAAAGTAAATTTCCTCATAAAGTAGAATTTTGGGATAGATTTAGAAATAAAAGATGAATATTAAATAGAGTTATTAAATATCTAAATTAATTGAATATATACTATAACAAATAAAATTAAAATTTTTAGACTTATATATAGAATTAAACTTAATTGAGGCAAATTTCTTGATAGAGTAAAATTTTAGAATAGATTTAAAAATAAAATATGAATATAAATAAATTTATTATAAAATTAATTGAATATATACTATAATAAATGAAGGTGTTTAATTTAGTTTTAGATTTTATTTTCCAAGTTACCCTAATTATAAAATCTAATGATTTTGCTATGTTCCAAACTTAAATGCCATTTTTATAATTTTTTTAAAATTATTTATGTAAATACTCCTCAAAGAGTAAAATAAGAGATAAAACCTACTTTTAAAACTTCATATTAGGAAATAAATTCTCTTATGTAATAGAATATTTTAAATTGAGTTCTAAAAATTAAGTGTAGGAAATATTTTTTATATATATGAGTTTATACAAATTAAGCAATTGTGTAAAAAATTTACTCGAAAAAATAAATTTATATGTTTTATTTTTTTATAGGGACCTATATTGTTGGACCCCTAAAAAGAAAAAAATTCTAAAAAGGTACACATGAAATAAAAATTGACTTTTTAAGAGTTCATTTAGATTTAAATTTAATTGAAGTAAATTTTTTCACAGAGTAGAATTCGGGGATAGATTTAGAAATTAAAAATGAATATTAAATAAAGTTAAAAAAAATTAATGGAATAAAATTTCTCATTAAATAAAATTACATATATAATTATTATCAACATATATAGGTTGTGGATATATTAATAGAATAGACCACATTTATATATAACTAAAAAACCTAATAGTTTATTAACAACTATAAAACAAAACGAAAAATTTGTTTGATAAATAAGGGAAAAGAAGGAAAACAAGGTTATTTTAATTTCAAAGAGTTAAATAGCATTTTGGCCATTCAAACTAAGCAAAAAATCAATATGGCATTTTAAATTGATAAGGTCTCAATTCAACCCTCTAAATTGAAAAAAATATTCTAATATAATATTCCAAATTCAATGAGTCTTAAATTTGGTTTTCAAAACTAAAACAAATGTCTCAATGTGTCTCCCAAAACTAAAAGATTATGAATTTCCCTCCAAACTGAAAATCTATTCTAATTTTTCCTCCAAACTGTATTCTGATACCAAAAAGTACCATTAATCTTTTAAAAGCACACAATTTTAAAATAGAGTACATCTATACAAAGTAACAAAAGCAATTGATGTATTACTAGATTCGGAAAAGAAAGAACAAAATCCGACCAAAGATCTAAGATTAAGGGATTATGATTCAATTTGATCTTGCCACATAGAGTAACTTTGGTATATGGCTTAGAATTTGTAACTTTATAAATGATTTTTCTTTAAATATACTTTCAACCTTGATGATTACTTTATTGTTAAAAGAAGATTTTTGTATAAAATGGAGAGTTCCATTTGATATCCATTTTTCAAGGATGAATTTTAGAAACTATACAACTATGTAAATAAAACTTTTTTAGGATTAGAAATTAAATTAAATGGTAGAATAGGAATTATCTTTAAACAAAAAAAAGGACTTATTACGTATAAAACTTTTAGATTCTTTTGAGATAATATTATAAAATCATTTTCTATTTTTGATGCAAAAAAAATAAAAATAAAAAATAAAAGAACGAAGAAGACATAATTTTTTTTTTTTTTAAAAGCTTCAAGACCATTTAAATTTGAATTAAAAAAAACATTTTTGTTTATATATATTGTTAATAGTTTCACCTATCTCTGTCAATGTCATTTATTTTGTTTTTAATATTGTTGTCTAGACTTTGTAATGAGAAAAGAGATTCGTTGTCTAAAATATGAAAAGAATTTGGCTTCTGTGCGGTGTACTAAAAAACAAATATAATGTAGAATTTATCTTTTTTTATTATTATCAAATTGATTAGATGAGTAAGAAAGGGGTGAAAAATGTGATTCACACCTATTTTATTTTTTTTTAGAAGAACATAATCATTATCTTACAATTCTTACTTTGCTTTTAATTCCCTTCTTCACACATTGCAATTATTAGCACGTATTTAATTTAAGTTACGCTTTTTCTATAATCAAATATTAGTTTCTAAACTATATTAGCTAAAATTCTTAATAGATAATTATTATCATCCTACAAAAAGTTGTTGTTATTATTTTTGTACCTGTAAATATCTAATGTTGAATATTAGTAACTGTGTAAATAACATACTAAAAAATAGAGATATCAAATTCGTTACTAATTAGATTTTAATTAAAGTGTACTTTGTTGAATAAAAGTTAAATACTAAATGTTTATTGTTACATTTGAATTATTATTGTGTAATTTGATACCTACTACAACTATATATTATTAATCTTATTCAATCAAACAAAATTTATAATATTTAATATCTACCTTTTAATTTACTATTATACAAATTAATAGTCTCACTAAATTTCAAGCTGTAAATTACTAAATGGTGGTAGATTATTTTTCACTTTTTTTCTTATTTTCATGATATAATTTCTACAGTTTTGTAAATTATATATTTAAATATTTAGATTGTTTTCTAAATTAGAAATTGTTATTTAGTATTTGAATATGAATGATTCTTTTATGAGATTAGTTCTAAGAGAGGTATAGGGATTTAAAGATAATCCAATACTTAATGTTCTTGATAAATCCAAATTTTAGGATAGAACTTGAATAATTGAAGAGAATGAAGAATTACAATAAACTCTATAAATTGTTAACATTAATAAATTCAATAATATAATTAAACTTTCCTATTTTTGAAGTTAAATAGAGTACTGTAAACTCATTACTCATTGTGAAATATTTTCGATAATTCTCAATCGAGTATATGGACTCCTATTTTAAAAATTGTAAGATAAATGTGTTATTCACAAGATATAATTATTTAGATTTTATGAAATTGTTCAAATTATTAAACTAAACAAATCTCTTCTATTTCCAAGAAAGTATATCTATAGAAAATATATAAAAATCACCTATAAATAAATATTTTTCTAAATTCAAAAGGATGACAAAAAATTCTTAATGTTTGGTTTAATTAAATATTGAAACAGAAATTATATAAACTAAAATTAAATAAACTTAAAAAACTAAACAATTAGTATCTCTAAACATGTTTTATTTTTTAATTCATAATAATAAAAATCAAACCATTAGTCATTCATTACTCCAAGATCCACGTCCCTACAAAAGAGATAACATGGTATAGGAATAGGGAAAAGATTTAGATAGACTTGATTTATAACCCTATTTGTAGACCCTGTAAGATTTTATAATGTTTATTCTTGATCACGAAATCTACACGTGAGACCCAAAACTGGATTCATGGTAGTATTTTCCATAGGAGTAGAACTCTCAAGGATAATAACATTGAAGTAGTACGATAATGAAACTGTGCAATTTGTACACATCATACACCCACTGTATAGGTGAAATATATATCAAACAAAAAGCAATTTTATCCTCACCATAAAAGTAACCCTGAAGGATTAACAACAAAATATGTTGAAAAAGGAATTTTAAACCATTTACACGAAGAAGCTTAATGAAAGAATTGGAATCATTTCAAACTCGTGGTGGCTCAATACATAGATTTAATCAAAACACAAATACAAGAGAAAATTCCTTAAGACCTCTAGCAAGAAATGCTTTCAGTATAACTAATTTTGCAGCACTTCTTCATACGTAAAACAGAATTTTGGTGTTCAGAAATTCAGTAGCACAAATGTTTAAGCACAACACAATACAATCAGTAAAAATTTTACAGTTAAAGCTTGTTGGATGAATAACATTTGATCACTACATCTCAAAAATTGTTTTGGGGATAGCCTTGTGATATGGGTAATCACTGAACATTGCCATTGCCTGATTGACCCCGTGATTCCAAGAAAAGCCTTACAGTTGAGAAGATAAGAGAAGGTTCGGCCATTGCACCATTACCGTAGTCTCCACAAGCTAGCCTCTTGGTTATGGGTGGGATAAGATTGATACCGAGGTCATCAATTAACAAAAGATGCCGTTCAGTGAAAGGGTTGTTCCTCACATGAAAGTATTCATAGCTGGAGCTACAAAAAGTGGCTTACTATAATCCCATGCTCTGACAACGCAGGTAAGCAGATTATCACACAATCCTCCAGCAATCTACGAAAAAGGTAGAATACCATTGTGTCTAAACTTGTTTAGCATGTAATGGAAAAACAGGCAAGTCTACTTCAAAATATAACCACTTATTATATTTTTAAGTGCATAAATTGTTTATCAATCTAACTTCACAAGCTTGTTGCAAGGTGCCCATGGTGTCGAGTACGGGGTTTAAAAACCAAACATGCTTATGACAAAATAGAATAGAAGTCCGTAATATTCAAAGTCCATGAACATGCCCACGCATATAAAAAATGCTGCTGAAAGGGAGTATGTATTTCCATCACAAAGGAAACTGATTTCCAAACATTTCACCGGATAAAATAAATCCTAAAAGCCAAAATTTAGAAAATGGGTGATAAGTGATAATGCGGGTTGACAAAAGATGTGAGAATTGCTTTCAACACAGTTGTGGTCACAATTTCTTTCGTCATTTAGAATGGGATATTCAAAATTTTGCATTCTTCTGACAAAACCACTTTCCTCTTAAAGCCTTAACTGTTAATAGGCAAGCTCACTCTCAAGAACTTATCTCATCATTCCCAAGAGATGCAACCTCGTTAATATAAAAGTTGTCACAATATCAGGCAATTAAGCAGCATAAATATCTAAGATACCAAACAAGAACAAATATGAAAAATTTGCATCATGCAATTTAATCAATGGCAATCTCAAAAACAGAAAATGCAACATATTTACCTTCCCAAGTGTATTAGCAGATAAAGGCGCAATGACCATAATATCAGCCCACCTGCGGAGTTCAATATGCAGCACACCGTCTCCTATCTTTTTCCATGTGGACCATTCATCCTCGTCCGTGTAAAGAGTCATATCCTTAGGAAGTGCTGCTTTGTCTATGAAATGCATAGAAGTCTTTGTAACAACTGCTTTTACTTCAGCCCATGTTCAACAAAACAATTACAAAGGTTTGCAAACTTTATAGCAGCCACACTTCCACTCGCATAAGTAGGATTCGAGGTTTCCTTGGAGCAGTACTACCATGAATTTCCATATCGAATTTTAATGATTCTGCGTTCTCCATAACCTGTCAAACTAATAAAAGAAAATGAACCCATGTTGAAAAAAACGAAAAGGTAGCCTGGTACACCAAACTCCCGCTTTGCATGACCACTAGCTGCCTTGCACTTTTTTCAAGATTGAATTTTTTCAATTAGAACATCAGCAATGATAACATGGTTTATATAACGAATTTCACTCAGAAAAGAAATTTGATTTGACATCATTAATAAATCTTAAATTATTAGCAATTAGACAAATATAACTCAAGTTGTGCTCAGAAGTAATTCCAGTAAAACTTTGTGGCCGAGTAACTGTTTCATCCCCAAATGACAATCATAGTATTTTATCACAACAAAGCAATCACAAGAGACTTTAAAATGTTGTAGTGTATATGAACAAGTAGACATACCGAAATAGATTATATATATGGAAACAGAAAATGTAGCAGGTTTGAAGAAGGAATTAGAAAAGACAAGACAGTTAAAAGTCCATAAAGAAAGCGAATTGAAGTTAATGTCTTCTTACATTTACGAAAATCTGATACTTCTGATACTTCACTGAATATCAATAAGGTTATTAGGCTGAAAAGCTTTCGGGCTCCAGGTCCTGCACAAAATGTTAAGGATACAGTTAACACATATTTCAAGATCATTTAGTAAGAGCGGCTTATTTCAGATGTGAACAGAGATAGTTAAGGATACATGTGAACAGAGATAGTTAAGGATACATGTAAAGTCAATTTCAAGATCATTCTAAGGACGAGCAGCTCTTGATCTCCTTCAACTCCTGAAACTTTATTGATCATTCACCTTAGTGTTCATACTTAAAGCCAAAACACAATTATAGCTGACCGTAATGAACAATTCAGAGGAGCAACAATCGAAACATGTAGAACTAATATGAATACAGGAAAAGTGCCATTAAACATGCTTTCTCAAAAAGCTGATCGCAATCACTGAGCAACTCAGATGTGAGCACAACGAAGAATAGGAAGTTCATTATGTCATAAGTATCATCACATAATAAAGAATTTATTAAAAAAAAAACCCAGTAAGCTATATCCGAAATTTTACTCTGGACAAGAATATATGCAGGAAAAGTGCCAAAATTATGTATCTGATTCCATTTGGAACTTTTTACAAGCACTTTGTGTGCATATTGAAAACCATCTCAGAAATTCATATTATAGGATTAAGGCCATAATGTTTTCAGATCCAAAATCAAATAATACCAAAACAATCAAGTTTTCAAATTCAACATGCCTATTCTTTCTTTCAGAGCTCAAAAATAAAAAGAAAAACATACCCGACAGAAATTGTTTTGCTTCAGAGATTTGTCTCTTATTCCTCCTCTTCTACGCTTAGGTGTGTGTTGTTAGAGATTTACCAGAAAAGGGAAACATAAAAATTTGAATCTTTCCTTTTCAAGCGCACCAAGCAAACGCTGTCGTTTCTTATTGAGAGATTGAGCAAACTACAAACATACTTGCTCACTAAATTGAGCTAACTTACTCACCTCCAATTTAAAATGGATGCGATAGTAATTAAAGTAATTAAAAAATAAATAAAGAATGTATAAGAGACAGATATTGAAAATAAATGCATGGATATTATAATTTTTTAATTATTAAATGATTTTTATATTTATTTCATATTAAATTTTTTTTTACTAAATTATTAGAAATAATATATCTAATTCAAGGGGTTGTTGTCAATCACTTCAAAACAAATTTTTCCCTCAAATGACCCACAAATCCAAAGTACAAATCCAACTAGTCGGCGCACTATTCTCAGCCCCACAAAGGGCCACAAACCCAACACTATTCAAATTCAATACAAACCAAAGCCAATAAACACTGAAGAAATAATGGCGATTCTATAGAACATAGTCCCATTCCCATCCTATCAGTATGGATGGAGTTCAAAAGAAGGAGAAGAGGCATATCAGGATCTGATTCACCAGGCAAAAAAGGTTGTTTTTCTAGCAGAATTTCAGCGTCAATTCTAGACCTTCAATTATGCATGTTAGTTGAAATCTTTTCAAGACTTCCAATCTCCACAATCCTCAGCTGCAAAACTGTTTGCAAGGCCTGGTACGATTTCGTTTCATCTGACACTGCTGATGTTTATTTATCAAACCCCCCCCTTCAACTAGTCTTGTAATGTCCCTTGAAAAATCCCCCTTACTCTGTTCGGTTCTTGTAATGGGTTGCTTTTTCTTTCGCATTATTGTTATACTGAGCAGAAGTATGATTTGTATGTGTGTAATCCGTTGCTTGGGGAATATACGTTGCTTCCGCATCCAAAAATGGATAAAAGTGTTCGGGAGGAGGCGTATGGGTTCGGGGTTTGCCTAGAAACTGGAGGATATAAGGCGTTTAGGATTCTTACGAGGAGAGGGAGTCCGGGGAAAATGGAAGCTCAACTCAGGTTTTTAGGGTTGGGGTGGATAATAATTGAAGGGTTTTGAAGGAGAATGCCCCTTTCCCACATGCTAGAAAATGGATGGATATAGTCATGGATAGACATAACATTTGTGAAGTTACTGTTAATGGGGCTCCTCATTGGATAACTGAAGATTTGGTTAGGCCTGACTTCTTGCATTGGTTTGACGTTGGAGAGGAAAAGGTCCGGCCAGTTTCACAACCTCGTGGTGTGGTGGAAAGAAATGGTTGGACGAGTTTGGGAGTTTTGAGGGGTTGTCTTTGTATTTATCAAAGTACTTCTTCTCAACTGGATATCTGGTGGATGAAGGAATATGGAGTTGTAGAATCATGGACTAAAGAGAGTATTCTTGATAGTAGTATTCCACATGGCCTGCACCAGCCGTATTATCCTATTGTAATTTGGAGGGACGGAGAGGTGTTTATGCCGGGAGATTACGGGCCCCTGCTTTCTTATAATCCAGAAGAAAGGATGTTAACCAAAGTAACCATTAATCTTGATTCTTGAGCACTATGGGTGTCGCAGTTCTGCTGCTTTGTATGTACCTTGCTTCCTTTCACTCAAGGATATGGTTAAGACTGCACAAGTTGAGGTACTGAGTATGAAAAATATAGATTTTGTTTCTTTGTTAGTTACTATTGCAGTCCGTTTCTTTATGTTTCTTAAAAAAGGAAGCAGTTTCAAACCAAATTCACACTGTTTTTATAAGAAAAAACATTAGAGATCTCACCAAACATCTATCTAGAAAGCAAGTGTAGTTCATTACTATTTCTTAACTAGGTGTAGTATTTTGATGATTTGTGTACTTTCTCTGCTCTGTTTACTGATGCCTTTAATTTCATGATATGCTTTTGGCATTTTGAAAACCCTCATAGCTTAATTAGTCCATTAGTTGTTTGGTTGTGACACTAAACTCAAATTACCCACTGAAATGCATGAGTTCTTGTTATGGGCTATATTGGAAGTAAAGAATTTAAATCACGATATCTCAACTTCATTATTTTTTCTTTGTGTGAGGAATAAATGGGATTCATGATCACAACCTCAATTGCTTCTGCCAGGGCTTTACTTGTGTTGTTTATTCAGTGTATTTTCATATAAGGTAGGTTCCCTAGAATTTTCTTTCTTTCTTTTTTTTTTGGGGGGTGGGGGGAGGTGACGGGAGAAGAAAGATGCAATTCATTTTATTTATGAAAATTGCAGAAAATTTTGCCATTTGATCACAGTCCTTATTTCATTTTAGTAATCTAACTATCAAGTTGCTTTGTAGGGAGTTGGTGGGAAGCTGAACTTTATTATGGAGCATAATAAAAGCAAAGGTGCTTCGGCTACCGCAACAGTGGAATGCTACTACTGCAATTTGGGACTTGCCTACCTACATTTTGGTGGATATTTTTTCAAGAGTCCCAAGAACCACTATGATATCAATGAAGTGTGTTTGCAAGACCTGGTACAACTTGATTTCAGATCCTAATTTTGGTAACACTTACTTCATTATAGCCCTACTCAACGCACTGTTAGCCTTGCGCTTTCTGATAAAAATTCCATTTGGTCCTTACTCGAGCTAAAACAGATTGCGATTACAACGCTCGACCTATCTGTGAGAAGATTCTTAGAACAGCAGCTGATTTTTCAGATCATAGAGGGCTCTTGTAATGGCTTGATTTGTTTATCTATGATCTCTAATTCTAAGCAGAACTGCACTCTTCATATTTTTAATCTGCAACTGAAAGAATGCGCTACGCTTCCGCAACCACAAATGGAGAAAAGAACGCGTGAAGATGTGTATGGATTTGGATTTAGTCCAGCAACTGGCCATTACGAGGTCTTGAGAATCCTCACTAGAAAATGGCAGCCAGGAAAATCAGAAGCTCAGGTTCACACCATCGGAATTGATAATGGCTGGAGAACTATAGGGAAAAATTGTACCTTAACAATGGCTAAAAAATGGCCTGACCATCTTAAAAAAGCTTGATTTTGTGAGGTTACTCTTAAGGGAGCTCTCTCATTGGATAGTTGAAGATTCTCGTACTCCTGACTTCAATATTCATTTGACATGGAAGTAGAAGAAGTCCATCCAGTTCCATCTCCCCCAGTTGTTGGTGAAAGAAGCTGTTGGACTAGTCTTGGAGTTTTGTGAGATTTTATTTGTGTATTTCATAGTGCTTTCCCCCAGAAAATTGATATATGGTGGATGCAAGATTATGGAGTTGTGAATTCATGGACTAAACAAAGTATTTTGGCAGACTACATTCCAGTATGTCTGAAAGTTCATGCAGTTCTACCGATTGTTGTTTGGAAAAATGACGAGATACTGATGTCAGACTCTGGCTCTTTAGTTTCTTATTGTCCAAGAGAAAAGAAGTGTACTGAAGCTAGGATTGAGCATGATTTGATGGCTACATTACAGTTGCTCCATATTTCCCTAGTTTTCTTTCATTGAAGGCCGCTATGAAGGGTGAACATTTGGGTGGTAAAATTGAAGTGATCTGTTATGGTTCTGCTCTCACATTAAGATGTTTGCTGTGCCTTGTTTGCATGGTTTGGTGGTTACCGGTAAGCAGTATCTCAGATTCTCTGTCAGTAATTTGTAGCCGTGAATCCTTGTTCTTTTTTTCTTAAATTCTATTATTTTTGGTGAGGTATTCTCCCATATTTAGAGTATTTCATGTTAATAACTGAAAAATGACTCATATTGCTATGCATGGCTGTGATTTAAAGTTCCTGGTTGGTAACAAAGGCTCTTTTACTTTCTCTTACCATATGGCAATGGCAATGGCAATGGCAATGGCTTCTTTACCTAATCTTCTCTGTTGTTGATATTGCAATATTATAAGTTGTTGGCAGACAATCTTGTTGATGGTTTATGGTTGTGCTATAGGGAATTTTAAGTATCTCTTCGGTTTGGTCTTGAGATAATCTTTTTTTTTTTTTTTTAATAAATCTATATTGTAACTCCAGTCTCCAGGAGCCGAATTCGTGAACGAAATCAGACTGGATTACCATCCATAGCTGTGTTGTGTTTTGGTTATAGGTTGTACTCCCGCCACTAGGATTAAGAAGTAAATTTATGTTTTCCCCGTTTCATGTCTTTTACCAAGTTTGCATCACATTAACTTCAGATGATGATGCATTTGACATAGAATCTGCTGTATGGGGTATTATGTGATGTATAATTTGAACAAAGGAACAAAAAGATCAAGAAAAGTATCTAGGTGAAACATAATTTGTACCCCTCCCTTGTGTTTTCCTACATTTTCTTTGCATTTTTTCAATTATGGGAATTAATATAGTATAATTTGCTATATTTGTCGTACCTGGTTCTGAAGATGTTGAAGGCGCCTCTAATTTCAAGTCTGTTCCTTTTCTTCTTAGTGGTTTAAGACTTCATAACCAAAACCTTGAATAAATGAAAAGGAATAAAGGATGTCTGTGGTAAAGGAGATAGCATTGGCAGCAGAAATTGGTTTCTCTGAGTTTCTACTCGCGCAGGGATATATATATATATATATATATATATATGTCCCAAATTGCATATATATATATATATATATATTTTAAGTTTTATTATTATTATTTTATTTATGTATTTATTTATTTTTTGTCTCTATCTTTGCTTATTTCCTTTTCTTGCCTGAGTTTCTTCAAAACTCGGCTTTATCTTTAGTGCAGGAATGTTCTTGCAACTTGCAATGTACAAAACGAAGCAAGAAATAATGCGATGCAACCTCTCCTTGTGAAAAATAAGAAGTCATTGCCCCTGCCTAATTCCTTATTTGTTACATTTATTTTAAAATTACTAAAATAATCCTCCTACTATAGCATTACCTATTGGATTACAAATTACATGCCTTTTGGTAATTAAAAATGTAATTGTATTATTCTACTCTAATAAAGGTCTGTGCAGCACACCAATTTTGCACGTAGCTGCAAGATGTAACTAAGAAACCAACCATTGTAGGTAACAAAACGAATTACAAATAAGAACAAAAATTTAATTACAAAAATTAAAAAATAAAATTATTCTGTCAATTGTGAAATGTAATTTTTCCTACAAACAAATGTTCTCCATCCAAAGCTTCCATCAATCGAATACAAGTACTTCAAGGCCATCATTTCCCATATCCTGTTGTTCCTCAAGAATTTGCCTGGCTGAACTTGAGGCATCAAAACACCAACGAACCTCTATCTTCTTCAAAGTAGGAATATCTCCTAAACTTGATGGGATCTCCTTGAGGCTATAACAATCTCTTACAACAACTCTCTGAAGAGATGGAAAGGGCTCACTGGAAACTCTCCATTCTTCAATGTTTAATCGCCATAGTTGCAAGTATTTGAGATTCAAGAATTCACCATCTTCCACCTCCCATCTTTTCCCCGAAAACGCTCGTTCTTGTAATTTTAGAACCTCAAGATTAGGCAGCTGCCCGATTACTGATATTGCACTCCATGGTAAGGTAAACCTTCCCTTGTCAATCTTCTAGATTAATAGGGAAACTAAAAGCTGGAAACTGATCGCGCTTCGCTCTTCTCCATGTTCACACTAGACCATAACTGTACACTTTTAGTGATTCAAGACCATTCAGGCAGCTGTTCTGGGAACTTGTAGGCCTCATAATTGAATGGATATTCAAGAAAATTGCAGTTCAGCTTCCGAAGCCTTGGCAACCTTGTCAGCAGCACCAGTGTGTCTCTTCCTGAATTGAGAATTGGCGTTGAAAAAGTGTCTATATTATACAACATACAAGACTCATCATTCTCAATACAACTGAGAGAAATGGAAGGAATATTTACATGCCTTAAACTTTTCATTTTCCAAATGGTTTCTGGTAAGGAAATATGAAAGGCTGAACCTCGAACGATTAAAGTTTCCAGGTTCCATAGATTGACAATGGATGAGGGAAGAGATTTAGTACAACACCACAATGCTAAGTATCTCAAATGAACTATTAGAGTTATCTCCTCCGGAAAAGAGCAATCGAAATAGATGCACTCCAAGTCCAACACATTAAGAAGTTTGAAGCTTTTTGAAGAAGTTTGATGGATTTGGATGTCTCTGATGCGCTCCGTAGTTACCAAACAGCAGCAGAGAGTGGACATATAAGCCTGTTGGCCTTAAACTTGTGAACTTTGTCCATTCACTGTCAATGCACAACCGGTACTTTTCGTAGCTTTTGGGATTCAAAGAATCATGATGAACATCGTGCTCGTGCACCCATTCTAGAAACTTATCTTCCTGAATTTTTGCCAAGCACAAGTTGTGTAGGAGATCATGAACACGACACGCCTTTATTCCCCCCTTGGAACTTCTCTCTGCAACGATTACTAGACTTCGACCAATTAGATCAAACAAGTAATCCTCTGCAATATCATACAAGCTCTTCCCATGATCAGTTCTTTGTATCAATCCTTCTGCAATCCATAAATTGATCAGCTTCCGGACTCTAATAACTCTATCCTCTGGAAATGCACCAAAATAAAGAAAGCAAGACCTCAAAGAATCTGGTAAGTGCTTGTAGCTTAATTCCAGCACGTCCATGCACCCTTCACTAGCAATTTGTGAACCTGTACTTTCTTCAATTTGTTTCCACAAATTCATGTTATTTTTCGTTTTTGCAAGGACACCTGCAACCAAAACCACTGCTAGAGGTACCCCTTTGCAGTTTTTCGCAATACTTTTTCCAATCTCAATCAGATCAGGAGGGCAACCATTTTTATGAAACAGCTTTTCTTGTAATAACTCCCAACTTTCTTCATCAGAAAGTGGACGAAGAGGATGAGGGATGGACTTAAGGTTACCTTGTGAAACAAGATTATGAATTCGACTAGTAAAGACAACTCTACTTCCATTGTTATCATCTGGAAGTGACTGTTTTATGCTATTCCAGGCTCCAATTTCCCAAATATCATCTATAACGATGAGGTACTTTCGTCCCTTTAAGGCTTTCCAGAGCTGTTCAGCTAAATCTTCGTCTTTCGTGTTAGAGTTAGAGAGTCTAGCATTAACACCGTTAAGATCAGTTAAAATATAACAAGCAAGCAATAGCTCTCTACTCTTATACACTCGGGAAACACAGCACCATGCACATCTATTGAAGTAATACTTAACAGATGGATCGTTATAGACTTTCTTTGCTAGAGTTGTCTTACCTAGGCCGGGCATGCCAACAATTAGCACGATATCAAGCTGTGCCGTTCCTCTTTTAAGTCGATCAATTATTGTATCCGACTCATCCTTCAAACCGACAACAACATCATCAAGTCTTGATGTATTAGCTTCGTTAGCACGAACTTGACTGATATTCAATTTACCACCAGGAATGCTGATATTATTCAACTGATCATTGATCTTCTTCACCTCAATCCCAAGAAGCTTAATATCTTCTACAACATTGGTAAGCCATAACATATCATACCAAATAGGATATTGTGTAGCTAAGCACAAATTGATAGCATGTTCTGCCTGGTAAACCACAGTGAAAATTCGTTTTGAAAAATTTTGCAGTTGCTCATTCTCATTTTTCAACTCCATGATGTATTTCTTTGAGGAAAGGTCGAAGGGAAAGTAGCTGCTCTTGGACCCTCACAACTTTATCCTTAGCAAAAAGGATCTCGCTATCCTTGCATTTCAACATTTCTTCTAGATTTCCCAAGAAGAAATCAAGAAAACCAATTCCGTTTGTTGTGGGAAAGTTGATGAATGATGAATCTGGAATCTGAACATAATGCTCTTTAACCTCTGCCTTGACTTTCCCAATCTTGTGTTGCAAACCAGAAAGACTAACTTTCATTTCAATTGAAATATCTTCTTTGATATCATCAATGTAGAGTGAGCAAATGAGAGATATTACCTCTTTGATTACCATATTTGTTTGAGTGAAAAGCCTATTTCCAGCTTCTCTTACAAACTCCACTGGTGGATCCATGGTAAAGGTCATCAAGAATATCAACCCTTCTCTAAGGATTTCAACATAATCATCCTTCAAAGGATTCCTTAGCTCTTCAAGGAGAAGATCAACAAGGCTCACAACAATTTGACCGGATAAGAAGTTTGTCCAATCCAACCGGTGATAAGTTTGAATCGTTCAACGCTCGAACAAATATCCATGTAGCCTTTGGATTGTAAGGCCTAATCTTCTGTAAAAGATTAGAAAGCATAGTTTCCAGTCTTGCTAACATTCTTTCATCCTTTCCATCCAACCAGTAGAGAAGGGATAAACATGCTGCCTTGTTCACCCAATCATTCACATAATCCAACAGATCTTCCAATTTCTGATCATCAATGCATCTTCTAGAACGAAATCAACCAGATTTCTGAGGATACTTAACTTCTCTTCGAGAACCCTGATTTGACTCTTAACAGGAACATCAATTCCATCTATCCATTCCATAAAAACCGTCAGATTCTTGATCACAGAATCCATGAATTCCAAAATCTCATCACTCTTGCGAGACTTGCATTTCAATGAGCAATCAAACAAACAAGCACAAATTTCTCTAGTCTCCAGCTTAAAATGCTCTACTTTTTCCAGCAAATCACCTAAGCCACCAGATCCAAATCTTCATTCTTAATTTCATTGAGGCCCTGTCCAGCTTCTTTGATCAAATCTTCCATATTAGTCAACACAGAACTTAAATCAATATGATTACCAGCTTCCAGAGATTTTGCTAAACATAGAGAAAACATCTTGAGGAATCTGAACTGCAGCTGAAGATTATGGATTTGATCATTCTTAGAAAAAGTCATGCCTGATTGCATCTCTATCCTTTTGAGTGCTTCAACAACAGATTCAATACCAGTTAAAGGTTGAACCATTTCCATGTTCTTCCACTCTCTAATCTCTGGTCTTAGGTACTTGAAAATGTGATTATTTTATGCCTGTTTTGCTGTTTTTCTTTTCATCTAGATTTAAATAATATCCCACCATGCTTGCCACCAAAATATTATACTACTATTTAAATCCCTTTTTTAATGCAAAATGATTAACTTTTGCTAGTTTAAGATTATGTCCCGTCATGATTGCCAGGAAAAATATAAATTATTTTCTATGTAAAATTGCAAAAACCGTCATGCTTGTCCTATATGGAGTAGCTTGAAGTATTAATCAACGGAAGCGGCTAAGTTACGAAGGAAATTGGTACTACTTTTGATGATGATTCAAAATCGCGGCGATAATAATTGTTCTACATCGATTGCATATCTATATCAAATATAAATTTGTTCAAAATCATAAAAATTAAAGTAGAAACTATAAATAGTTACTTGTAAATTAGTTTTAAAACATTAACTAACAAAAAATAATTATTATATTATAATTTTAGTCTAAATCTATATCTATACTATATTAAAAGAGCAAATTTGATTAGGTGTTTTCAATTTTCTTTCCGAAATTACTCTTACTATAAAATTTAATTAGTTATGTCTCTTAATTGAATGCCTTTTTATAATTATTTAGGCTATTTATATAAATACTCCGCAAAGAATAAAAAAATAAAATAAAATCTACTTTTAAGATTTCATATTAAGAAATAAATTTGATTGAAGCTAATTAGTCTAAATTTCCTTATGTAATAGAATATTAGGAATGAGTTTTAGAAATTTAAAAAGAGTAAGAAATAATTATATTGGGATGGATTTTAGAAATCAAGCAATAATAAAAATAATCTTTATTCACTTGAAAAATAAATTTACATATTTCATTTATACTTTTGGACTTTTAACAAGAAAAAAATCCTAAAAGGTACATAAGAAATAAGACTAAATTTTTTAAACTTATATTTAATTGAAGCAAATTTCCTTATAGAGTAGAATTTTGAAATAGATTTAGAAATAAAAATAAATATTATATAAAAATATTTAAAAATTAATCAATATATACTATGATAAATAAAACTATATTTTTTATACTTATATTTAGAATTAATCTGAATTGAAATAAATTTCCACTTATTTTTTGCTTACTTCATCTAGAATTAAATTTAATTGAAGTAAATTTTCTCATAAAGTAGAATGCTAGGATAGATTTAGAAATTGAAAATGAATATTAAATAAATTTATCAAAAAAAAAAACTTAATGGAATAAATTTCTCATTAAATAGAATTATGTATATGATTATTATCAACATATATAGGTTGTGGATACATTAATAAATTAGATAACATTTATATACAATTAAATAAACTATTAATTTATTAACAACTATTAAAAGAAAAAAAATTGTTTGACACATAAGAGAAAAGAAGGAAAACACAATTATTTTAATATCAAAGATTTAAATACCATTTTGGTCATTCAAACTAAGTAAAATTTCAATATGGCTTGCCTTTCTAAATTAAAAAAAGTTCCGATTTGACCCTTCAAATTAAAAAAAATTCTAATATAGTCCTCAAATCCAAATTCAAATAGCCTCACTATAGTCCTCAAAATGAAAATAAATATTGCAATGTGACCCCCAAAACTGAAAGATTATGCATTCGACCTCTAACATTTATATGTAACTAAAGAAACTAATAGTTTATTAACAACTATTCAAAGAAAGAGAAAAATTCGTTCAACAAATAAAGAGGAAAACAAGGAAAATAAATCTTATTTCCAAAAAGTTAAATATCATTTTGGCCATTCAAACTAAGCAAAAATATTAGTACGACATTTTAAATTGAATATGTCTCGATTTGACCCTCCAAATTAGAAAAAGTATTCCAATATATTCCTCTAAATTCAAAAAGTCCCAATTTGGTCCTCAAAACTACAACAAATGTTCCATGTGGTTCCCAAAACTGAACGATTATGAATTCAACCCTCCAAACTAAAAATCTATTCTAATTTGCTCTTCAAACTAAATTCTGATAAAAAAAAAATTCCATTTACCTTTTGGAAAGCACACAACTTTAAAATATACTTTCAATCTTAGTGGTTATTTTACTATTAGAATAAAACTTTTATACAAAATAGATAGTTCTATCTAGTATCAATTTCTCAAGGATGAAGTTTAGAAATTATACAAGTGTGCAAATAATTTTTTTTAGAATTCAAAATTAAGTTAAATAACAGTGGAGATATTCTTTAAACAAAACTAAGTAGATTTATGAAGTATAAAACTTTTGGACTCTTATAAGAGTTTTGAAATATTTTTCTATTTTTGATACACAAAAAAAAAAAAAACCATAAGAACAAAGGAGATAAAAAATTATTTAAAAGGCTCAAGGCCATCTAAACTTGAATTAACAAAGAAATTATCTTTCATAGATATTGTCAACATCTTCACTTTCCTTTTGCTAATGCCATTCATTTTGTGTCTAATTTTGTTGTTTAGACTTTGTAATGATGAAAGAAATTTGTTATCTAAAATATAAAAAGAATTTGACTTTTACGTGGTGTACTAAAAAAATATAATGTAGAACCTATTTTTTTGATTATTATTAAACTGATTAGATGAGTAAGAAAGGGGGTGAAAAATGTGATCCACACCTCTTTTATTTTTAAAAGAACGTAATTCTTATCTTGCAATTTTTACTTTGCTTTTAGTTCTCTTTTCCTGCATTAAATAATTAGCACATATTTAATCTAAGTTACATTTTTCCTACCAGCTATAATCAAAAATTAGTTCTTGAATTATATTAACTAAAATTTTTAATAGAGAATTATTATCCTCCCATAAAAAACTATTGTTATTATCTTTAGATGTATAAATATCTAATGTTGAATATTAATAATTGTATAAATTACATACTAAAAAATAGGCATATCAAATCAGTTACTAATTATATTTTAACTAATTTATACTTTATCTAATAATACCTAAATACTAAATATTTATTGTTACTTTTGAATTATTACTATATAAGTTGATAACCACTACAACTATATGTTGTTGTTATTCTATCAAATAAAATTTATAATATTGAATATCTACCCTTTAATTTACTACTATACAAATTGGTAGTTTTAACATAATAAATTAATCACTAAATTTCATGCCATAAATTGGTAAATTGTGGTAGATTATTTTTTATTTTTTCCTATTTTCATGATATAATACATATAGTTGTGCAAGCTATATATTTAAGAGAGATTTTATCTCCTAAAGTAAAAATGAACAATGCTATTTAGTATTTGCATATGAATGGTTTCTTCTTCAGGTTGGTTTCAAGAGATGTGATTGAAAAATAATCAAATACCTTAATGCACTAGATAAATCCAAAATTGTTAAGATAAAACTTGAATAATTGAAGAGAATAAAGAGTTTCGATCAATTTTATAAATTGTCCACATTTTTCAAAACTACACTACCCTTTTTTATTACTAAACTTACAAAATAGATACAATAATAAATTCTAATATATTTTCTACTATACATTGTGCTCCAATTTGATGATACTTTAAATTTTCCTATTTTTGAAGTTAAATAGAGTATCAATAAACCCATTGTAGAATGCTTCAATAATTCTTAATCGAGGAAATGGACTTCTATTTTAAAAATTACAAGGTAGATGTGTTATTCACAAGACACAATTATTTAGTTTTTACGAAATTGCTTGAACTATTAAACTAAACAAATCTCTCATATTCCTAGCAAAGTATATCTAACAAAAATGTATAAAGAATCACCTATGAGCAAATATTTCTCTAAACTCATATAAACTATAAAAACTCTTTGATTTAGTTGAATATTGAAATAGAAATTACGTAAGTGAAAAATTAAGTGAACTAAAAAAATCAAACAGTATGTATTTCTAGACATGCTTTATTTTTTATTTATAAGACTAAAAATCAAACAATTAACATCTCCAATGTGCAAAGCACATTCTCTCATACTAATTTTAAAATATATATAGATTGAAACGACGTATTAATATCAAATTGGGAATGACCGTTCTAGATACGATTCAGCGGAGTCGACTCAAGCTCGCTCGAGTCTTTAAACCATGCTTGTGATTACACCATGTAACTTTTTTTTAGTACTATTAGTTTTGAAAAATATACGCCTAGCCATACCTTGTGATTAGTAATAAATCTTATGAAATTTTACTTAAATTAGTTGATAACTTAAATTAGTTGATATCATTTATTTAATAAGATTCAATCTACACTACATGACCTACGAAAAAATTAACAAGGTTAAAAATCGAATCTTTTAAATATTTCGTTTGTTTATATATTTCACAAGAATTCCTAGTAACAAACCTTGTCAAGAGATGTTAAACAAATTTAGATAATTGTCCGCACTGTCCAAGCCAAACCACAAGGCACCTACATCATGTATTAAGTTTTTTGGGAAATTCTATAGTCTCATTGAAAGAATTATTCTGTTGGCTTTAAAAGCTTACCGTATAAACTTTTAAAACACATGATGTTATACTGTACAAAATTTAGAGTATAAGGGAATGGTTTTCTAAACGGAACTGTAGAATTTTTTAAAATTTTTTGTTGTAGATTTTGATTTTTCGTCTATATAAAATCATTATGTGTGGTTATTAATTAAAATAAATCTCAGAAGAAATTTCAACTGTGCATGATACTACATTAAGGGTGTGTTTGGTTGGAATTGCGGAATTTTCTTTCTACGCTAAACATCAAAAAATATTTTAAATATATTTTTTTAATTTTTCTCTTGTTGAGAAAGAACTTACAGAATTGTTAAACATGAATTATTTTTCGAATAGTTCAAGAGTGATATGAAATTTCAAATATCTACTTTTATAACCTCAATTACTAAATTTGCTTTTGTGTTCTATTCTTGTGAATTCATTTTCTCTTCATTATAAATCCCACACTAATATGATTATCATTATATTATAACTACATTGTCTTCTAATTTAATTTTAAACAAAATCGATCTTTTGTTGACCACAATTAGTTGTGAAATATATATTACAATTGGTACAAGTCTTTTCAACTCAGATTAATAAAACTAAAGATGAAAAATAAAAAAAAATTATTTTCATAAGATTTTTATTTTTTATCCGAACACCGGAAAATTATAAAAAAAAAAAGTAGTCTTTTCAAACATTTTACATCCTACCAAATGGACTTTAGGTCGTAACTTCTCAAATGTTTCTAGTTGGTTCTAAGCTTTATTTCAACTGTAAACAAGAAATGAAGTTTATAGAGCCTTAAGGCAAGGTTGTTCTGTGACAAGAACAGTAGGTAGTACTTACAACACCAAAAATTCAATCCTCACCCCAATTCTATTCGTCAAGGTACAACAAATAAAATTTCCTTGGACCCTGGAATATCTATATGTTGATTAAGAAATAACCCCAAGTCCACAACAATCACATTAATTCTTTTCCAATTTGGAGGACGGAGGCGTTTGTTCCTCCATAATGACACATTTTTCTCTTATTCTGTCATGATGTTCTATTAGCTTATCATTTTCAGTTGTAAATTGTGTTTCACTGCATAAAATTTACTCCCTTTGATCCCTTCTAAGTGTAACTTGAGCAAAAGAAAATTTATTTTATTTTAAGTGTCACCTTAGAAATCCAATGAAGTATTAATTATTCTTTACCAATTTTGCCCTTATCTCTTTCTAACTCCACTAATTATTCAACTTGTAATTAATGTTGGGACTCTTTTAATTTATTACTAGTCAAAAGAGTAATTTAGTTATATAAAATTTAATTGTGCCTAAAATTTAAGTTATTTAATAGTAATTTTAATTTGTGTTAAAAAGTAAAGTGACACTTAAAAGGAATGGATGAAGTAATTAATAAAAGTCAAAGTACAACTACAATCAAGTGCAGTAAAACTATCTTAAATTCTTATGTAAATTGCGATGCATGCATCGTGCTCTAATAATATTAATTGACTCTACAGTTGAAACTCATTTGGGAGCCACATCTTTTGCGAGATAACTATGCATGTACTGATGCACAGAAGAATTTGCTCTCGAAGTGAGGTAACAAAAAATCTACTAAAGAATTGTAAAGGGAGAACAAAATATCAAGAAACAAATAGGCCCACCAACACATGTACAAACTATAAAGCAGAGTTATTGAACCTATCTCGCCTTGACGGTTCAACCGGTGAATTTGGTGAATCCGTCTTGAAATCGAATTCGATTCCTCCAATGGCTAGACAAGGAGGGAACCCGTTGAGTTTTGTACAACTCGATGGTTCAACCGGTAAAAAAAGTTAGGAACCCCATCGGATTTGGAGAAATACGGCGGGTTTGTAAAAACACTAAATTGTAATTGCCAAATTTTGAACCAAAGATCTCTTAAATAGAAATAAAAAACCTTACAATCTAACCATGTAAGATTTTGTTCATTATGTGCCTCTTTTTTTTTTTTTTTTTTAATATACTCTCCAAACTCCACTTTAGACATGAATTCTTTTTTAATTCTTCATATAAAAAGATTATGTAAATATTCCTTAGTAACATATAAATTGTCAAATTTCTTCGTCTATAGAACATCTTTTCACAATAAAATTAAAATTATAAAAAAGAAATCAAGTTTCATTTTAGAAAATTTTTGTTGGACATCAATTACTAACAAATTATTATGTTATTTTTCACAAGAATAACATCATTCGTAATATCATTTTACATTTAAAAGTGGCAAAGAATTAAAATAAATATTAAAATAAATTGATATAATAAATAATTGTCTAACTTAAATTAATAGAATAAAGATATAATATATTTGATTGTACAAATTCACATATCTATATAAAACATAATAAAGTACTATTGTACCACTAAACAACTATCTAAAAAATATTGAAAAATTACATTTATACTTAAAAATTTTTGAATATATATTTTTATCAATATTTTTATTATATATCTTGTATTTAATAATTTACAGACATTACATATTAATAAAAAATATGTAAGTGACCTACTGGTTGAATCAATTACTCACTAATTGAACTAGTAACTCGTTAATCTACCTTTCTCGCCAAATTCTTTCCTAGACAGGATTTAATAACTATGCTATAAATGGAGAGAATTGCATGAAAAATGGAAAGGAATTTCTATTAGACTTTTAGTCCACCCGGGACTAACCTAATTGAAGCAACTAGTAACCTATTACCCTTTAACAGCCAAATAATAGAAACAGAAATATAAACACACAACACATCACCTTCTAAAACTAATTAAACTTTCTAGCAGTTTTCTTTCCCTGAACATAATTCTGACAAAAGACCAAATTAAAAACCACAAGATAAGTATCAGTGGAGCTTGAGTTGATGTCTAAGACTTCAGTTTCTCCAACACGTAATGATTAGGGACAGGGGCGAATCATAGGGGATGGGAAGGAGCGGTCACTCCTAAAATATTTAAAATTATATTTTTTTCTTTCTTAAAAATTTTTAATTATTATTATACTATAATAAAAAATAGACTTTGTTCTCGTCCAAAAAAAAAAAAAAAATTTAAAAAATATAAAAAAGTGTTTCGTATGTATGTATTTATATAGTCTTATTCCTCAATATTTTGAAAATATATTATTTTTTTGGTATTTTTTAAAAATTTTAATAACACTCTTTTAAAAAATTAGAATTTATCCTGTAAAATTTTACAAAAAATTATAAAATTATCTTTTCAACAATATGTAGATATAACTTTTGCTCTCCAAAATTTAACTTCTAGATCCGCTCCTGTCAGGGAAAGGCTTATCTTTCACAGAGTCAAAGTTGTACCTGAAGAATGTATTTGCGAAAATGTCTATGTTAGCAAGCTGGAATTTCATAATTATAATAAGAAATGATATTCACATGAAAAAAGACAACAGTAGATTCACGGAAATAAAAATCATACGTCTCCATGTACTCATTTTGCCGCTTCTCATCATCATCAGCAAATAACTTGAACAATTTCTCAGTTGTTGGGATGTGAATAAACTGCATGGGATTCTGTCTTGTGCTAGTGGTGTTGGACCTGTTGATACGCCTACTGTTTAATGGAGAAGGGATTTTGGATCCCTCGTCAAATTGTAAGATGAGCTCTTCCTCGTGCTTCTAAAAAGAAAATGTAAATACTTAGGTAGATTTGATCTTTAGTCCCACTTGTAAATCCTGTGGTGTAGATTAAATTTTAGATAATCTATGACATCAGCTGATGTTAGTAAGATTCTTTAAGATTTAAACCTGACCACAGGGTTTACTGGTGGGGCCAAAAACCCGGATCTAGTTAAGTATTTTTCAAAAGAAAATCTTAACTCCTTAGACACACGAGGCGGAGGTACACAAGGTCCATTGACCATGAAGAATATCTTTTTTTAGCCATAAACTTTGGCAAAAATTCTATTTATTCCCCAACTAGATTGTAAAAATAATAGATGTACGCATGATAATTAGATTAATTTATTATTAACTATTAATTAAAGAAAGGTGATTCGACTTTTATGTTCATTAAGGACTTCTTGTTCAAAATTTTTCATCACTTCTAATTGTTGGAGTTATTAGAATTCTAAAAAAAAAAATGTTTACTAATGAAATTTATTATTATCTTTTTATTATACTATTTGTTGTGTATATGTTTGTCTATCGCTTGCTATGCAAATGTATTGTTAAAACTATTGTTTAAAAAAAATGAAAATTTCCTAAAGCTGATAATGATACTCTCATTACTTGTTACTGATATTATTAATTTTATTTTTAATACTGTGAAAAGACAAAGATACTACTATTTTTATATAATGACAACTCAAAATAATGGAATGGTAATAATAGGAATACAAAAAATATAGGGATATAATTGTCTTTTTAGATTAAAAGTGTCCCAAATAGATAACGAAACATTAGTTTCTTTTATTTAAGTGGTGCCCATCACTGAAAAGAATTTCTTGCCCCGCCCTACTATTAGCACCATGAACAACTGAAAACAGACATCGCTATAAGATAAAAAAGGAGGAAGAAACATGGAATGCATAAAGTAACTCTTTTCTGATTTCTTCCACTCACTCTAGTTAGGATGAATGTTGAAACTACGAGTTTAGAGTTGAGGGGGAGGGGAACTCTATACTTCCCATAAAATTTTAGATAAAAAAGACCAAAATTTTATGAAGTATTTTTAAGTCAACATTCATATTCTTGTAACTAGAAATCGATAAATCCTCAAAAATTTGGGCTCCCTTATGGCTGCTATTGCTAGGATTGGGAGGGAAAATAGAAGTTTATTGGGGCTGAGATCATTTGCAAAACAAAAGACTCCTTTTTTTGGTGGGTTTTTATGGGTTTCGATTGATTTAGATAATCACACGGTTATGCTAATCACGTTACAGTACAGGGTGACTAGCACATACAGGTTCAAATAGAAGAGGGATGAGATTTAAGTTTTAAGGAATAAGTTCTTTGACTGAGTATACCATAACTTTTCAATTTTTTTTAGAAGATGGAATCCAAAATGGGAAAGTCTATTTCACATTTCTCAATGAGCTGTTCTATTGTGTGATAAGTATAAAAAAATTTAAGCGCCACCTGAAATATATTTTATCTTACTTTCTGAAACTTGTCCTATGGCAATAATGGGGAGTCTCCTATCCAAAACATTTAAGTATAAGGCAAATTAAGAAGAAAACAGGTGTGAAGATTAATAGAAAAATCTATATGTCTAAAGTAAATAATTCAATATTTGTTAAGAATTCTTTGATCTCATGGTTTTAAATGCATTTTATTAAAAAAGCTAATTTTTCTATAAATCAAAAAGTAGCAAAATTAGAAATTCTCCCAATAAGTAAAGAATTTTTCACTTCATAAAATATAGCAGTTAAGGCATAATGAGAGTTCGATGCAACATTTTACATAAAACATACGAATATTTTAAAGTGAAAAAATATGCGAGATTATCAAAATTTTCCACCCTAAACACATGGAAATTTTCTATTCATGAAAAAATGAACTAATTAAGGTAAACTATTTAGAGTTGGGTCCTCATGTGAAGGCATACACTAAAAATAATTAAGAAGAGGTTATCTAAATAGGTAATATGGTAAGCATGGGAATTGGTGAACAGCCAACCAAGAGAGTCGCAAAATGAACCTAGCAAAAAAGATAAGTTCCAAACAATGACAAGCGAGAGAAAGTTTTCTAAATTAAATGTGTGAAAAACCAAAAAGAGTTCCCAACTAAATCTTGTGATTAAGATGGATAGAATGAATAGGACTAGGTATCAAAATCCCAGGAATATTTTTTTTAATATGTCATTCATCCTTCTTATATGTATAGACTCCTATATGAATACAACAAGTAGAACATTACAAAGACAAATAATTGAATAATGGACAATATATTGTTTATAATATTCTATTGCAATTTTGGAAATTCATAAAATTAAAAGGTAAATGATTTAAATAAATGTTAAAATTTTCTTGAAAAAATAAAAGAATCAATAGATGTTATAACTATAACATATGTCATTCATCCTTCTTATATGTATAGACTCCTATATGAATACAACAAGTAGAACAAAGACAAATAATTGAATAATGGACAATATATTGTTTATAATATTCTATTGCAATTTTGGAAATTCATAAAATTAAAAGGTAAATGATTTAAATAAATGTTAAAATTTTCTTGAAAAAATAAAAGAATCAATAGATGTTATAACTATAACAAATAATTCAAGAAAATCATTTCAAAAAATTTCTTGATTTTAACAAGAAAATAGCACAAATTTCGTAAAGTATAGTTATGTCACCAACCCTTTGGCTAGAACACTCAAAGTTCTAGAGTTTTAACCATGAATATATCACAAACTGTCTCATCAATTCTAAAGCATTTAAGTCACCATAGAGACATAGGCATTTGCCATGGACTAAAGTTCCTACTTCATCTATATAAAACTAAAGCTTTTCCTTCAGATTAGTATCGATTTGCTTCGAAATATAATTTCACAATGAAAATACCCTTAAGTTAAACTCCAAGCGAATTCAAACGATTTGATTTCTTGTTTGTCAAAATTCAACATATTTTTTACACAAGAATTCAAAAACAAAATTTTTTTTTTCTTTCAAAATTGAAAGCCTCTATAACAAATTACAAATTCCATGAAAGCTTTCTTGTAGATATAGATCAAAATAATTAAAAAATGAATTGGCATTTTTTTCATCAAAACCCCTTTTTTAGGCAAAATTATTTAAGACTTGCAAACATGAAAAATAACAAAAACATAGCAAATGTCGTTAATACCCGGATTTATTGACGCTTCTAGTGTTTTTTTTTTCTTTTCATTGATCTCTAGAATTAAAAGCTGACCAAAGCACAATATATATCGTTAAAGAAAGTTACATTTTAAAGAAAGGCAAATATCAAGTGGATGGAAGAAGAGGATCAAAATACTGCTTTCTTCCTTCCCATTTGAAGACCGAGAGAAACAGGTTGTGTATAAGAAGGATAAATAACTCTTCTGGACAATGATTAAAGACCAGGATCAACTACAACAGGCTGCGTGGATTTCTTTCGGGGCTTATTATCTGAGGATCAAGCCCAACAAGATGAACAATTTGTTAACTGTTAGCCACAACTCTTGACAGAAGCTGATAATGCTTTTCTTATAGGGATGCTAACTATAGCTACGCTCAAGGAAGTGGTTTTCTCTCACAGTTCAGACAGTGCTGCTGGAGTGGATGGATTCAATGGTTTTTTCTTTAAACACTGTTGGGATATAATTGCACATTATCAATTGCAAGCTGTTTTGGAATTCATGCAAGGTGATTCACTTCCTAAGGCTTTAATCAGTACTTTGATTTGTATGATTTCTATGGTTAAAAAGATATATGTCCATAAACTTTTAGTGAATTTAGGCCAATTAGTTTATGTACTTTTACTAATAAAATTATTACTAGCTGATTGTTAATAGATTACAAAGTTTGCTTCCTAAGATATTTCCAAGGAGCAAAGGGGCATTTGTGTCTGAAAGGAATATTCTGATAATATTTTGGTAGCTTAGGAAATGGTAGAATTTATCGAATAAAAGACAAGAGGAGGCAATGTGATCTTCAAGCTGGATATGGCTAAGGCTTTTGATAGACTATCTTGGAGTTTTATATATAAAGTGCTTCAAAAGTTTGGTTTTTCAGATCATTGTATAAATCTTATTAGTCACTGTCTGTAGGACAATTGGTTTTCTGTGCTTTTTAATGTTCTACCAACTGGTTTCTTTCATTGCTCAAGAGGTGTAAGGCAAGGGGAACCCCTATCACCTTTTTCATTTATTTATGCTCCTGAGCTGTTTAGCAGAGGGTTTGAAGCAATGCTTTAACAATGGAAAAATTGATGTACTGCTACTCTATAGCAAGGAATTGTTATCCTATTACGTATTTGGCCTATGCAGATGATGTGATTATTTTCCTTAATAGCAGTAAAAGATCACTAGAAGGTTTTATAGAACTCATCAGTAGATATATATAAAACTCTTGACAACTAATTAATAAAGCGAAAAGCTAGTTTTTATGTTTCAACAAAGTCGGAATTGGTTAAACCTAGGATGATAATAAGGGTAATAGATTTTGTCTGGAAATCTTTCCTTTTATCTATCTAGGATGTCTTATTAAAAAAAGGTAGGAAGACTAAATGCCTATTTCAATCTATGGTGGATAGGATTATTTAGAAGTTGGCAGGTTGGATAGCAAAGCTACTCTCAACAGGAGAAAGGCTTCTGTTAATCAAACATGTGCTGAGCTCTATAGCTATATATTTGTTAGCTATTATGTCACCTCCAAAGTCTGTTATAAAGGAGGTGAACAGGTTGATGGCTGATTTCTTTTTGGGCTTCTCTGATTGGGGTAGAAAGAAGGTTGCATTGGAAATCATGGAAGCAAATTGCTTAGCCTACTTCTCAAAATGGGCTTGGAATCAAAGATTTGAAAGCTGTGGACAAAGATATCTATTTAGCTATGGTGGTTCTTAAGAAGTAGCGTATCTATCTGGAGTAAATTCATGGCTTCAAGATATGCAAGAAGGGCTCACCCTTGAAGCATTGAATCTTGTTCACAGGCTTCATCAACCTAGAAAAGGATTGTTGCTGTAAAGGATGTAGTTGAAGATCAAATATGTGTTTTGGTAAAAGATGGGGCAAAAGGTGGAAATTGTTCGTTCTGGTATGATAATTGGGATGTTGAGGGATTATTTCCACAAACTAATCCACCTATTTATGATATTAAGCTGAGGAAATCCTAGAATGACATAAATTAGGATCTAGATGCAATCAGGGGAAATAATATTACTTTTAATGAGAGTTAACTACATAATAAAAGGCTAACTCTTACAGAAGGGGAGGATGAGTTTGCATGCCAGTAGCTTACTTCTTCAGGAATTTTCAGCTTAAACTCAACAATTCAGCTTATAGAGGATGAAGGAGCAACTTTGTTCTCCAGGAGAATGATATGGAATAAGAGAATTCCAAACAAGATCTCTATTTTCATGTGGAGGCTTTTGATTAAAGCTATTCATTTGGATGACATGTTACAAAGAAAAGGAATCTATATGGTTTCAAAATGTCAATTCTGTTGCTGTCAAGAGACTAAGGAGCATCAGTTCTTATCTTGTAACTTTGCCACTCAGATTTGGAGATATTTTGAAGATATTATGGAGGAAAAGTATCCAGCAACATCATTACATCAATACTTAAACTTATGGTGGATGGATTCTCATAATAGTTCTTTAAAAAGAAATTATATATCAAATTATCCCTATCATTATCTGTTTCCAGATTTAGAAATCAAGGTGTAGAAGTATTTTTGTAGGAAAGTTGATGTTTACCCAGCTTGCAATTCAAGAGGTAAGGGCTTTAATTCCCATCACATGTAACATCTATAGCCTTTCCTTTCCAACTCATCATGAAGAAGATTTGCTTGCCAATCAGATAGGTTGGCAGCAAACTTATTCGCACCTAGTTTCCAGGAATATCACTATGGTAAAGTGGTTAATACCAGCTCATAATTTCTATAAATTGAATACAGATGGGGCTTATAGGGGCAATCCAGGGAGGATAGCAGGTGGTGGGATCCTGACGGACTCAGAAGGGAAAGTTGCAGGTTCCTTCTCGTACTATGCAGATCAAGGCACAAGCCTTTTTACTGAAGCTTGAAAATTTGTTTGTAGCATGGCGCATAAGAAATATTATAGTGGAATTGGACTCCTAATTTTGGTGTAGGTTCTTCAAAGGAAAATTAGATCACCTTGGCAATTCATCCATCAGTACAACTCTCCTGCAGATTATTGCACAATGCATAGCTCAGATTGTTCATGTGTTTAGACTAGGATGTGATACTCAATCTAATCAGTCTTTTGATCAATTTAATGTCATCTTCCTAGATTAGCTAGAGCTGTAGTGTAATTGGATAGAATATGCTTTTGAAACCTGAGATTTTCTAGTTGACCTAACGGTTATAGGGTTTGTAATTCTAATTTTCAAGAGGTATTGGCCTAATCGCCATAGAAAGAAATCTATACTATTATAAAAGCTTGAGTGGTGTTGAACTACTTAAATTACTCATAAAGTAAATATTATTCACTCCTTAATTGATAGACAAAATCGTAAATTATATGGCGGCTAATTTTACTATGTTGTTTATGTATAAAATAATTTTAAGGGTCTTTTACACCTAATTCTAAGTTATTTATGTATAAAACAATTTTAAGAGTCTTAGAATTTGACTTGAAAAATACTTATGTTTAGAGTTTTAATTAACTAATTGTTTATGAATCAATTATTGAAAAGGATAAATATTAAAACGGAATTTATTTCAAAAATATAGAGCCAATTCTACCAATTATTCAAACGGATAAATATTAAAATGAATTTACGCTCTTCCCAAAATATAGAGTTGATTCTACGAACATCCTCGCGCATCGATCGTTCATCCTGCTTTAGTGGAATTGTTGTTTAATATTTCAGGAACTTGGATGTCTCACTATTTACTCAAATTGAGAATTGAAGATTACCTTGCCTCATCAACTAAAGGTGATCGCCTTCACCTTATTATTCTATTTCCACTGAAAAACATTCATACTATCTACTGTTCCTAATAACCTTTTGCCTCCTTTGCGACCTCGCAAAACAAAAATGCATAGCAACAGTAGTTAGGCCTAATTTAAGAAACATTTACCTTGATTTCATTTACTTGAAGGTAAATATCCGAATCAAAACCCCGAAGGACTTGCAAAGAAGTTTCAAAATTATCTGTCATCCCATATTTGCCTAAATTATGTAAATATCCAAATCTGATTCTGATTTCCATATTTTACAATAAACTTTGATGATATTCAATTTTTTTTGTGTTCTTTAGTTAAATGAATATGCGAATCAATAGATCTTCTCTTAGGAAGTTTTTTTAAAACTAATTTTACTCTTTGTTAGATTTCTATATTTGTATAAAAACAATTTTAAATGGTTTAGAATTTTACTTCACGAATACTTATTATATTACACTAAAAATGATTAAAATTCTTTCATGGTAATTGCATAATTATGTGCTTCAATCCCTTCATACATGAAGTAAAGAATTCGGCAATTGAATAAAGAAAGTTAATAGAAGGAATTTGATTTTGTTTGTCTAATCAAGTAAATATTATTCAATCCTTAATTGATGGATGGAACCATACAACCAATTCTATGTTATGTTATTTACATACACAAAACAATTTTAAGGGCTTTTGAATTTGAATTGAGATCTACTAGAATTCATAGTGTGAGTAAAAGAATACAACTTGAATATAAATTCTAAAGAAGGATAAGGACTCCATTCAAAATGATAAATATTAATATGGAATTTATTTAGGTAAAAAAACAACCACTCCCTCAAGGTAATTGCACGATTATGTANGCTTCAAATCCTCATACCAAAGTATAGAATTTGATTGGCATGCTAGCGCAATTGAGCAAAGCAAATTAATAATAGGATGAATTTGATTTGTTTGTCTAATAGACAATATTTATTGGATTTTTTCTACTTGTATTGCCGCGTATGCACCGCCAAATGTTTAAGTGCTGGGATTATTCACTCCTTCAAGTTGCATGGGATAATGGTGGATAATTGTTAATCATCTTTCACAATTTTGCAAGTTTAGACATTATAATTGCCTTTCTTTTCTGTTTTGTATTGTGGCATCAGTGGCAGGAAGTGAACAGTGACAAGAAGTACTGATGGTCGTGGAACATTGTTGCAGACTCAAAAGTGTACTCAGGGTAGAGGCCAGCCAAGAACATCTAATGCATCTGAGGGCATTTTTGTGGTATTGAAAAGTGATAAAGCTCAGATTTCAATAAACTACAATGAAAAATGGTACAAGTTTACATCCTACCATGCCTGAGTCATGTAATTGGCGTACCATGCCTAAGTCATGTAATTGGCCTGAAAGCACAACATCTGTTTTTGATGGTTTATCTACGGCAGTATGGCATTTAAATTTTTTATTCTTTCGGATTTTTGTTTTTACCTTGGTCTATTATGTGTATTATTATTGCGAATGAACATGGATTTTCTTCATTTTCATGTCACTGTATACCATAACACATTTTTTTTTTTTTTTTTTTTTTTGCAGCGGATATACTTAATATTTGTCTTTCTTTGGCTGCCAGAATCGAAGCAGTACTGTAGTGTAAAGCTGTGAGATTTTTTTTCTTGTTTCAATAAATAGACTTGATGCTCTTGGAAAAGAGACACCCCACTTCCTCGTTGCATACAATTGTCAGAAAACCAACGGGAAAGGTTATTTTCACCGACATAGGCATGCTTTGAATTTAAAGGCAGCTACCAATTACAATGATTTAAATTAATATCCTGTAGGAAATTTGGATGGTCAGTTCTTCAATTCGTGAGTAATAACTTCATGAACTCTTATCTCAAATTTACTAAAATTTTTTAGCTGACCCTTAATTAATATTTAGGTTGGTGATATTGTTACATCCTACTTGACTATTATTAATTCTTAAAATGATAGTTATTTTATTTATTTTTGTATAAATAATAATCCATGTTCTCACTTGATATGAATAACTTAATTTTTCTTAAGTCCTAATATAATTTGATGTCATTAAATATTAGTTTTCTACAAATACAAACAAACTACCAAGTTTTTTTTTTTTTTTTAAATATTCATTAGTCATATTTGACAAGCAATTAAATTTTTATTATAAATAAGGTCTATCTGCCATGCATAGATCTACTGTTCTACATAATCTTTCTCTTAAAATTCTAATTTGTATATAGTAATGTGTTGTAACTTTCATCTTTATTTCAATGCTCATATAATATTTGCTTCGTCCTAATTTAAGTATCCTTCTTCAAACAGTTCTTTCAAAAAAAAAAACACTGCATTTCATTGTTTAAAGTTTTAGTTACACGTAAATTATTAAAAAATAACTAACATTGTCTAAAGTTTTAGTTACACATAAATTATTAAAAGATAACTAAAAGACAATAGTGTATTGTTTGATTACAATAGAACTCAAACATGCAATAAGCAATGGTATAGAAAATTTTGGTCTCGAGGTGATCTATAAGAACTTTTGTGTGACCACCTAAACTTTTTTATTACAAAAAGAAAAAAAAGAAATTTTTGGTTAATATACTGAGGTAAAAAAAAAAATGTAGAATCACATCAGAAAAAATGAAAGGAATTAGTTATTTGTTAGGCTTTATATAGTTTATTTGTTATTTTAAAAATTATATCAAAGTGTAAACAAATGCCTGTAGCACCTTATTACTTTTGATAAATTTAATACGTTAAATAGTAATAAATTTAATACGTTAAATACTCAAAAAATATTTTCCAAGAAACTAAAAAGGACAAAGAGGGGGTGCATGGCATTAAATAAAAAAAATATATATATTTGATTTAAGTTTTACCTCCTAGAACTAATTACCAACTACTTTTTACAGGTTTAGAAAACATTATTTAAATGAACATGAGCTCAATTGACTACTTACTTAAAGGCCTAATTCCTATTATTTCTTGTAATTTTTATTTCATTACAATGATTTTAGCATGAAAATTATCTTTTCCATTGACATGACTAATGGTACTATCTCAACAAAAAGAGTTAGAGGTAACACTCTTCTTTAGGGAATTTGCAAAAATGGATGTAAGTTTCGACAAAATTTTAGCTAATTGGGTAACCTTATATTAATTATAGGTTAATGTAAGAAATTAAGAGTGGTAATGGGTCGTATCATGTCATTATCATGTCGTGTCTGGTGTGACCCATTTTTTATCGCGTTGTGTCATGTGGGACCCGTTTCTTAGCTTGTCGTATTTGTGTCGGGCTCATTCATGGTCATATTCGTGTTCGACCCATTTATATTTCCAAAGATATACTAGACTATTTAACAAGTTAAATAATTTGCGACCCATTTGAATTAAAATCCTCTAATTTAATTCTTGAATAATTATAATAATTATTTGTACTAATATCATCCTTATAGCAATTTAGAATATATTATTAAAATTTTTGAAAATTTTGCATATAGTATTTAAAATTATTATTACATTTGATTTTAATAATTTTGCATTAAAACTATTATTCACGATTTTAAAATATGTTATATTCAATTATATTGGGGTAACATTTCAGCAAAATCTGTTTATTAGCAACTTACCAAATCCTTTGCTTTCGTGTTATAAATAGGTTGATTCAATAATAACTGGATAAAATTCAGGTATTATTATAACCTTTTAATTTTGCATTGTGTACGGGTCATATCATCGTATCGTGCCAGAAATTGTCAACCCCAAAAGAAATAGACATAGTATGCTTCTGTAGTTTAAGAGTGATTAATGGTGACTTAGTTAGCATCTAAAGAAATTAAAAAGTGAATGTTAGATTTTTTTAAAAAAAATATTTATGTAAATTTCTACAAAAGCATGATTAAGTCTTCAACAGAATAAAATATGAAAAAATTATTTTTTATGAAGTATCAACAACAAATCTAGAAAGTTATAAGAGACCTCAAGAAAGGAAATTTTACCGCTGGAGTTTTTGAAGTCAATATTTCAAATTATGTAAAAATGCTGCAAATCTTAAATAAAATGAAAAACTAAAAAATATGGTACAACCACTAATTTGATAGTGATATTATTCATGATATTAAAGAGAGTAGATAAAACCAATATAAAAGTAACTAAATAGAAGATAAAACTAATAAAGCCTAAATAAGTGATCAATAGAAAGGAACCAAAAAAGATTTAGTTGATATTCAAGATTAAAAAACAAAATAGTAGAATAAAGTGAAGGTGTCCAATTTACAAAAAAAAAAAAAAAAAAGATATATATATATATTGCAAATTTAAATAACACAAAAAATTTACATAGCAACCATTAATCTAATGTTATTAATATTTATGATATTAAATATATATGATATAAAAGTGAGAAATGGAATAGGCCAAAGTAATTAAATATTATTGCAAGGCAAACATAGGTAAAGAAAAACTTCCTATGGATCATAAGTTGATTTTTGGCCTTTTCTAACAGCCATAAATTATTATTTTTCTAATATATTGATTTGGTTTAGCATCGGATAATTTAAAAGAACAAGTAAAATTATGTATGTGTTTATAAAGTCAAATCTACCACTCATTTGAAAATAAAAAAATGCATACTCTTTTTAAGAGACATTCAATTAGCTTTTAAGATTTCACGGAGTAAACAACCAAAGTACTTAAAAATTAAAGAACACAATAAGCATAATAAACAGAGAGTATTTATATGTTTTTACGAACTTTTATTAACTTTTAGCCACAACTAAGTATTGTCTTATATTATGTACAAAATGTAGTTCTTTTTAATCTATCACGCTTTGTACGTATACAAAGCATGTGCACTTTCTTAATACTATTATAAAAATGTGAGTATGTTTTTCTTTCAAGCGTTTCTTCTTTTTTTGATCTACTTAATTTGGTCATAATTTAGAAAATTGTAGCTTAAGATTATATGTATTTCTAACGGATAAATATGAAAAACGTCAAATGTTTTATTAATATATGAATTCTTAATTGTAGCCAATAGTATTTTATATTAGTTATATTGGGATTGAGACTCTTCCAACATAATCAAGGATAATTAAATGTATTAGATAATCATGAAGTGATATTAATTTTACAGAATCCAACACATGAAAGAAATGAAATTAATGGAAAAGTAAAATACTACAATTTGCATTAAAATCTGACCATAAACAAATAAAACAATTGTCACTAATTATAGAGAAAACTTTCATTTAATCTTGCGAAAGTCATAAATAAATAAAACAATTGTCGTCAAAATAAAACTCAAAAAAAAAAAATAATAATAAAAAAGTTCAATCTCAAAAAATCCTATTTCCATGAATTTCTTGCATTGACATGTTCCGGCTATTATCCAATAGTATTTGTTGATCCCTAAATAAGTTTTAGGTATCAAAATATTTTTTTTAAGAAAAGGGATCTATAGTGGATCATCACCTACCCCCTTGGCGACTTGAATTCATGACCTAAGTCACATTATTTGATAGAATTAGGTTTGAACTTTTTGTTTAGTTTAGTCAGATTTTGCCACAAATATATCTCAATATTATATTCAAGTCCAATTAATACGTATATGTAATCAAATGTACCATGTAACATTAAGTTAATCATAGAGGAAATTGCAAAGAAACATCAATTGTTTAAAATAGGATATAGGGCATTCAATGCATAATATCATTTCCATTATAGTGCTTCAAACTGATAATTCACATGATCGTGATCATAACATGTCTACTATGATAATATAACCATGCAGCTAATTAATCGTAAGATTAAAAAGTTAGAGACTAAATCTTTGAAAGCTAATAAAAAAGTATCTGAATCGTAATCATGGAAAAACTAAAAAGTCAAGTATTAAAAAAGAATAAAGACTATGTATTTACTTCTTTATCGTTTGTGAAAAAGAAATTGCTACTTTTAGTATTCTTAAAGAGTTGTAAGGAAGAAGGAGATTAAAAGTTAGATAGGATAGAGAAAACAATAGAAAATAATAGAAACAAAATGTTTTCTATTTATCAAACCTCTTTTAGGGAGAGTAGATGTCATATAGGAAAGAATAAATAATAGAAACAAGATTATTAACCTTTTTTTTGGTATAAGAAAGCAGTGTGTTGCAATTATATTTCTTATAGTATTTAATTTAGTATATAAGATAATACTACTATTTTCAGCGTTATTAGATTTATTACATAAGATAATACTATTACATTATGCAATATCGTATATAGAATTATAAACATTAAATAAATTATTTTTACCAACTAGACCACCTTTGCAACTAAAAGAGGACTAAACAATTTTTGAGATTTGAGAGGATGCCATTGTCAACATATATGAATTAAATATTAGCCTATTTAATTTAACTAAATATAATAGAAAAATTATTTTCAATTTACTTTTCTTCTTGAGAGGACATGTATGGTGTTTCATAATCCTATAAATTTCAGTAAATCTAAGAAAGCATTTATTTCTTTATTTGTAATTTGGTTATTTAATAAGATTAGAAAATTGTAGGTAAACTTATTACTTATTAGTACTTGTGATTTTTTAACTGTTCAATTTTAAGCCTAAATAATGATTCTAAATAACAAATTTCGATCCTAAAAAAATGACCCATCTAAGCCTACCCGTCGTACCATGTACCTGAAAAAGTCCCTACCACAATCAATCTAATACTATTTACACTTCTCTTTTAGTTGATTAACTATGGTCTTAGTTCTTAGGATTAATTTATATAATGTTTGTAATTTCAAATTCAAAATTGCTTAACCTTATTTTATGTGGTAAATCTAATACTTGAGATATAATTGCATTGCACGTGCTTTCTTCTATTAAAATACCATGGCATAAATTAAACAAACAAAAATTAAGACTTTGTGTAAATACACCATGTGTGTCGTACAAGAATTTATTGTTAATATATTTGTAGATTCACTTGCACAATCTGCACAACAAAATATAGATATTTGGGTTAGCACATGCATCGCATGTGCACCTCACTATTATATTTAAATGTCTAAGGATATATAGAAAGCAAATTCTTACCTAGTTAATTATTAATTCTCCCATATTTATATTTTATAATTTTTGCACTTTGTGGCCTCTAATTATTTAGTTTATATATAGTAACTAATTTGACCTTCAATAGATATACTATATCACGAACACAACTGTAGGTAAAACATATTATATTGATTACTCCACCTTTGCACCTTATTTATCACCAAAAAAAATATTTATAGTAATGAAGTTTCCAATTCAATGTAAATGATGTACCAACATAACTACTAGATAAAATTAAACCCTATTACAAATAAAAATAATTCTACGATTCTAGCTAAACATATACAAAAAATAGCACGTTCAATGATGGATTTTTGCAACAAATTTTAAAGTAAAATTCATCCCTTGGTAATGTTTGCAACAAATCTTTTTCCAACAAGAAATAATATGTCTCCAAAATTCTTGTCACAATGGTAATTGTCAATGAACAGTGAAATTCCTCCCCAATTAGCAATGAATTACTGTCTCCAAAACTCATAGCCAGAGATTGATATTTTTAGCAACGTATAATTCGTTGCTGAATTTGTAATTTTTTTCTAACAAAATAAAATTCGTCTGGAAATCTATGGCGACATTTGCAACTAATATAGAGATGAAGATTAGCTACATATTTAGCAACGAAAAATTTTGTGACGAACATAGCTATGACTTTTGAGTCTCTAAATTAACAATGAATTTAGCAAGAAGCTCTTTATGACGGATCTAGAGACATATCTAAGGCAATATTCATTGAGTTATGTGACTAAAAAGCCATTTTTAATAAAGAAATTAAGGACAAAGTACAATGATATTACCCCTATTTTTTTCAACTTTCCAACTTCCTATAAACCCATTTTTTAGCAAAAACCATATTTAGCTTAGAAAATTATATAGGGCTAAATGTCTAAGATTACGCAACAAATGAAACAAAATTGGAATTCTATTTATTAAACAAAAAATATTTTTTGCATATGATATTTAAGAAAAAATCTAACAACTAATTATTGTCATTGGAAGGTGATGATGTTGATTAGTGACACATAGCATCTTTCCTAGATTGTTTCTAGAAGTGCCTACGTGACAGCCTTATTAAGGGCAATTATATAATTTAGCCTCAGTTGAGCTAACATAGTGATAGCCTCATGCCTCCTCATGTACATCTATAAATAAGGGGTTTGGGTGTTACTAAAAGGAGATTGGAACGCAGATAATCAAACACTCTTTCTACTCAGTTCTTCTACTTTCTCTCTCCTCCTAGAATCTAATTTTAACTTTTTCATTTGGCACCGTCTGTGGGAATCGATAGGTTTCCATCTCTTTCAATCAATTCTCAGTCATCTGAGTTGTTTGTTTTTTCTTTGAGGAGGATGAAGAACCATGGAACACGCCGAACTGCTAGCAAGGAAGCGGAGACTCTGAAGCAATCAACACCTCTTGGTGCATACCGACAAGCCAGAAAATGTCGGTACACCAGCCGAGGCTTAACAGAAGCAAGATGATGTCCTAAAGTGCATTGCTGATCATTTCGAGTCTTTCCGAGCGTTTGTGGAGCAGTGCGAGAGCCAAACTCCATCCAAATGCTCGAACCGAGCAGCCACTCCACAAGCCGAACAGCAACGCGTCCCCGATCGACGGCCTGGGAAACAGCTGGTTGACGCTATAAGCCCAACCGACCTTGTCCACAAATTGACAAAGTCACGCTCGGACGAACAAACTGATGAGTCACACTCATCGACGAGCGGATCAAAGAAATTACCATTGCACGAGAGACTCGGTGGAAATTCCTCAAAAAAATCTGACTCAAAAGGACCCTCCTCGACTGTTTTAAAATAGCTCGAGGAGCAGAGAGCCTCGAAAATAAGATTCAAGAGATTTTGAGGAAAAATAATTTACTTCTGAATACTCCTGCTATGGCAGAGATTGATAGCATACTAGATCCATTCACAATCTCTATCAAGATTGAACCTCTTCCAATACAATTCAAGCTACCGGACCTAGGCCACTACATGGGAGAATCTGATCCATCAGATCACCTTCAGCACGTGGTAGCGATCACTAGCCTTTATGGCTACAATGACATGACCCGCTGCAAGTTGTTTGCCACTACTCTTCGAGGTTCGGCACAGAAATGGTTCCAAGAGCTGCAGATAAACTCAATAGCCACTTTTAATGACATGGCGAAGTCCTTCCTGGGCCACTTCTGGAGCAAATAATATGGCAAAAGGACACGTTGCACCTCATGAACATTCGACAGAGGTCCGATGAGTCGCTTAATAAATTTGTGGACCGCTTCAATGATGAGGTGGTCCAAATAAAAAATGTTGATGAAAGAATTTTGGTAGCTGCTTTCTGTAGCGGCATCCGACCAGGGACCTTCAACGCCGAGCTAGCCAAAAGGATGCCGAGCTCCTATTCTGAACTCCTAGAAAGAGCATCGGAGTGATTCATACGGGGTGAAAAGTCAAACAGGACAAAAAGAAAACTTTACGATACACAAAGAAAAAAGGTCCTGAAGACTCCGAACCCCTCATCCTCTAAAAAGATGAGGGTCGCAGATAGGTTGAGCTATCCCAGAGCCACACCGTTGGTGAACCGGGTGGTCTACTAGGGCAACAATATCGGGAACCGACCCCCGCTAACAAGAAGCCATCTAGATGTTGACTTCACACCTCTCAATGCATCGAGGAGGGAAATTTTATATCAAGTACAACATCTGGGCCTCTTAGAGCAGCTATCTCGAATGGTGTCAACCTCGATAAAATAGATAGGGCAAAGTACTGTGCTTTTCATGGTCAACACGGCCATGATACCGAGGCCTGCAACCACCTGAAGGTTGAAATCGAGAAGGCCATTCAAGAAGGACACTTGCAGCAGTTCATCTGCTGAACTGCTGTAGAGTTCCAAAGAAACGTTGTCAATCGAGAAAATCCGGCGCAACCTCGCCAACAGCCTCGTCAAAGCAGAATTGAGACGGCCAGAACAGAAACAATCCCTCGACAAACCAAGATGAACAAATCTGTGTGGCCGGGGTGATAAACACAATAGCCGGAGGACCGGCGACCGAGTACTCAAACAATGCCAGGAAAAAATATACCCAGAAATTCCTTCGGGCGAGGATCGGGAGAAGCGACTGAAGCCATTCATGAGCCTCGGATACACTTTTGAGGACCCCGTTCCTAGCTGAATGCCACACAACGACCCCATGGCAATTCATGCAAATGTGGCTGGCTATGAAATGCACCGGGTGTTCGTCGACACGGGAAGCTCGGCAGACATAATTTTTTGGGACACTTGGGTCAAAATGCATATGGATGCTTCCTTAATAAGGCCTTTCAAAACCCCATTGGTGGGCTTCACTTGGGACTCAGTTGTGCCTGAGAGACAAATAATGCTCCCCTTGTGCCTTGGAACTCCCCCGAAGCACAGAATTGAGATGACCAATTTCATCTTCGTCAAAAGGGTACAATATGATCCTCATGGTCGATCCACACAATATACCTACAAAATCCTTCCCTCCGTGTTCCATATTGGGATAAAATTCATGTTGAGGGATGGATCTGAGGGAACAGTCATTAGGAGCCAGCAGGTGGCCCGAGCCTGCTATATGATGTCCTTGCAGTCCCAGTTGCAAACCATGTCCATTGCTGACAAGGTTTACTTGCAAACTTTTGATGCCTCATCCACCTGGGATGGCCTCAAAGAGCCTTTAACAAGTCAAAGGGAGGGGACAGAAAATGTGGAGCCTCGGAGAAGCGATACTGAGATCCCCGAGCCTCCCAAACCAAAGGGGAAGGGCAAAGTAAAGATTGAGCCCCAAGAAGAGGTCCCCATTGAGGAGGTACCACTAGATCTGACCCTCCCTGATCAGAAAATTAAGATCTGTGCTGCCCTCCCAGCAGAGTTTAAACCCCTTCTCTTTAGGCTTTTAGCTGAATACAAGGACGTGTTTGCCTGAACCGTCGAAGACATGCCGTGCGTCCCTCGGGAAATAGGCATTGAGCACAAACTCAGAGTGGACCCGGCATACAAACCAGTGAAGCAGAAAAAGTGCCTCTTCGATCCAGAGCGTAGTTTAATAATCAAAGCCGAGGTGGATAAACTCTTAGTGGCAAGATTGATTAGAGAAGTATTATATCCCACCTGGCTTTGTAATCCAGTCCTTGTAACTAAGTAAGATTCTTCTTGGCGAATGTGCCAAGATTTTACTGATCTTAATAAAGTCTGTCTAAACGACAGTTATCCGTATCCCCGGATAGATACGGTAGTAGATTCATTTGTTAGATTTTACATTTTGCACTTTTTAGATGCATTCAAGGGCTACCATCAAATATATATGGCTAAAGAAGATAAAGAGAAAACCTCTTTCATCACTGATTGAGGCACGTATTGCTATACTACGATGCCCTTTGGACTCAAAAATACTGGAGCTACATATCAACGCCTTGTCAATAAAACCTTCAAGTCCCAATGGGACGAAACATGGAGGTATACATTGATGTACATAGTGGTCAAGAGCCAAAACTATGAAGAAACCCTGAAAGATCTTAGGAAAAAATTTGAGACATTAAAATCTATCCAAATGACGCTGAATCCCAAAAAATGTACATTTGGGGTCCCCTCGGAAAAATTCTTGGGATTCATTATCTCTCACCCGAGAATTGAGGTGAACCCTGAAAAGGTGCAAGCCATAATTACTCCCACCTCGGTAAAGGAGGTTCAGAGACTCACCGGTGGAATTGCAGCCCTGAATCGATTCCTATCCAAATTAGCAGAAAGAGGCTTGCCATTTTTTCGGATCATAAAGAAGATTGAGGGCTTTCAATGGACTGAAGAAGCTCAAAAAGCATTTGAAGAGCTTAAAGAATACTTGGCCAATTTGTCGAAGCTCTCGTCTTCACAAAAAGGAGAGCCGCTATACCTGTACATCTCAATCACTGAATTGGCAGTCAGCTCTGTTCTACTGAGATAGGATGAACAAGGCAACCAATGCCCTATCTATTTTGTAAGCAAAGATTGCTTCAAGGACCAGAAAGAAACTACACCCCTATCGAGAAAGCAGTATTCTCATTGGTGGTGTCTACTTGGAAGCTAAGACCTTATTTTCATGGCCACAAGATAATTATTTTGACCAACCTTCCTTTGAAAAATATCTTAAGCAAGCCAGATGTTTCGGGCAGAATGCTAAAGTGGTCTGTGGAGTTGTTAGAGTTTGACATAGAATTCAGGCCTCGGACAGCAATCAAAGCACAGGCTTTCATAGATTTTATTACAGAAAGTTGTGACATCATGAAGATTGAACTGATCATGGTTATTGATCCAGCAAAAAAACAAAAAATGAGAGAGGATCTCACATGGGAGCTTCATGTTGACAAAGTTTCGTGTGAATCCGGAGTTGGGACAGGGTAATATCCGGTCCCCCGAAGGGGATTATCTCACTATGCCCTAAGGTTCAGATTCCCAGCAATAAACAACGAAGTTGAGTACGAGGCCCTCATCTGTGGGATGGAAATGGCCCACCAGATGCAGAGCCTGAACCTTAAAGATACATTCAGATTCTCAGCTGGTTGTGAATCGAAGCCTGAGAAATTACGAGGCTCGAGGAGTGATTTTGAAAAGGTACCTAACCGAGGTCAAAAGCTGGATTGAAAAATTTAAAAAGGTGGACATCATTAAAATTGCCCGAACAAGAAACACGCATACTGATGCTCTATCAAAACTAGCCTCGGCAATATACTCGTATTTAACGAAAGAGATTTTGGTAGAACTGCGAGAGCGCAGGTCTGTTGACTTCTCTGAAAAAATCTCTTGTGTCCAACCTGACCTCAGTTGGATAGAACCCATAATAAATTATTTGAATAATGAGAAGCTTCCCGAGGATCCGATCGAAGCTAGAAAGATCAAGTACAGAGCTGCCAATTATACGCTTATTGACAGAATCTTGTATAAAAAAGTATACTTGTGTCCCTTGTTGAGGTGCCTCACGCCTTCTGAAACTAACTATGTTTTACGAGAGGTGCATGAGAGCATATGTGGAAGTTGAAGTCACGTCGGTCCTCAAATCTTAGCAATGTCAAATACATGCGCCAATACCCCGAAGACCCGGCTCGGACATGGTTCCTATTCAGCTCCCATGGCCATTTGCTCAGTGGGGAATTGACATTCTTCCCAGAGGGATAGGCAAGCTTGAGTTCTTAGTAGTGGCGGTTGAATATTTTACCAAGTGGATCGAGGCCGAGCCCCTGGCTACAATCTCGAGAAAAGCAATAGAAAAATTCTTTTGAAAATGCATTGTTTGTCGGTTCGGTATCCCTGCTGTGCTCATTTATGATAATGGGAAGCAATTTGAAGGGGAGCATTTCAAGAGCTTCTGCGCTAACCTCGGCATCAAACAACACTTCACCTCAGTCGCTCATCCACAAGCAAACGGACAGACTGAAGTATGCAACCAAACCCTATTGACGGGGCTCAAGACTCGACTTGAACGAGCCAAGGGCGCTTGGGTTGAGGAACTGCCTAGTGTCTCATGGGCATATAGGACCACACCTCGAATGGCTGAACGGAAACACTCCGTTCAGCTTGACTTATGGGTCCGAGGATGTTATCCCTGCAGAGATTGGGCTACCCTCGGCTCAAGTGTCCTTGGGTGCTTTGGAATTCAACGATGAGGCCCTGCGAGCTAATCTAGATTTACTTGAGGAAAAGAAGTTGGATGCATCCATCCGGGAAGCCAAGTACAAGCAGGTATGGCTAAACACTACAACGACAGGGTCAAGCATCGATATCTGCGGCCCGGAGACTTGGTGCTTCAGAAGAATGAAGCAAGCCATGTAGAAGGGACTAAAAAGTTAGATCCGAACTGGGAGGGACCCTATCGTGTAATATAAGCTCACACCTCGGGCTATTACAAGTTGGTTGACATGAAAGGGGATCCTGTTCCCAGAATGTGGAACATTGTAAATTTGAAGAAATATTATCAAGGAATGTAATTGAAGTCCCTTCTCAAAAGACAGATGTTTTAGCTGCTCCAACCCTCAGAGGTTCGGATCAAGTTCAACACAAAAGCAATCCTATGATTGAGGGATGAGGCTTAGCAGTCCCCCCCTTAAGGGCAGAGGCTTAGTAGCCCCCCAAGCAAAATCAAGCTGCGTCAATCCTCAGAGGTTCGGTCAAAGCACAAAACAAATTCGAGCTGCTCCAACCCTCAGAGGTTCGGATCAAGTTCAACACAAAAGCAAATGATTGAGGGCTGAGGCTTAGCAGTCCCTCCTCAAGGGCAGAGGCTTAGTAGCCCCCCAAGCAAAATCAAGCTGCGCCAACCCTCAGAGGTTCGGTCAAAGCACAAAACAAATTTGAGCTGCTCCAACCCTCAAAGATTCGGATCAAGTTCAACACAAAAGCAAATGATTGAGAGTTGAGGCTTAGCAGTCCCCCCTCAATGGCAGAGGCTTAATAGCCCCCCCAAGCAAAATCAAAGTGCACCAACCCTTTGAGGTTTGGTTCAAGCACAGAAAACAATTTCGAGCTGTTCCAACCCTCAGAGGTTCAGATCCAGTTCAACAGGAGTGTAGATATTGTGAGCCGAGAGAGCTTGCTTAGCAGTCCCCCTCAGGGAAAGAGACTTGGTTGTCCCCTCCAAGCAAAATGAATTTGAGAGGATCCGATCCTCAAAAAGGCTCGATAGCCCTGCTCAAGCAAAGCTTTATTCCTTTGACCATAGAAGGTCTGATTCAAATTAAATGGCTAAGGCCAACATAAGGAGCTAAGCTCAATCCTTTCGCCTCAGCTCAGAAGGGTCAAACAAGGCCTAAGTTTAAAGTGAAAGAGAAATTTAGACAATTTTCTATGATAATATTCTTAAGTGTTATAAGCCAATTATCTATTTTTATCATAAAACTTTTGCTTTGAATGCAGGAAATAAAGAAATTAAAAAGCAGGTAAAAGGGCAGAAGTAAAGAAAAGCCGAGGCTCTTATCAAGAAGACAAAGTTATCAAAATTTAAGAATTTCATTGAAAAACTATTACATGAGGAGCTCCTAACTATTACAACAAAATTACATTACCCTGAGCAGTAGAAGTGGAAGGCTCGGCGGAGGAGGTGGAAGCTTGATTCACAGGTTCAGACTCGGCTTCAGGATCCTCACCCTGAATTAAGAGAGTTGCTTTGAAAGTTCCGGGGATCAGTATGGGGGCTTTAAATTGGGCTTGTAGGCCATTGATGACCTCCTTGGTGACAGAAGCATCATATGACAGCCCCTCGTACAAATCAGGATTCTTCACCAAGTGGTCACAAGCCAGTGTGAACCCCATGGAGAAGACCTTCTTTGTAAACTCCTTCAGCATCTCGTCTGTCTCGACCGAAGCCACAAATTTTTCCGGCTTCGATTAGCAGCTCCACCTCTCAAGAAGCGAACTTCGCCTCGGCTAGTTGAGCTTCTTCTTGAATTTGAAGAACCCTTTGCTCTAAATCTGTGATCTTCTTGTCACGATCGCCGACATCCACTTTGAGGGTCTTTTTTTCTAGCTCGACTTGGCTTAGCTTGTCCCTCACCTCGTTCAACTTGGCCTTCCATTCATCGCATTTTTTGCCCGCCTTGATATTGCATTTCATCCGCTCTCAGTCGTTGGCTTTAACAGCCTCCTTCACTGCAGGATTTGGCATGGGCCTACTCCTGCTTCATGAAGTTAACGGCAGAATTGAAGGAGGACTCCCGATCGGCTATGGCTGGCAAGATTGTGATGGCCTGCAAAAGAGCAAAAAGTATGAGTTCAAGTATGAGGTGCAAAAAATTAAAATTTCAAGAAGGGTTAGTCAGACTTACGTTCATCAGGCTGACGTGAAGCTCGTCCAGCCTCTGTTGAGGGGTAAGCCTCTTAACGTAGGCTACATCCCGAGGCAAAGCCACCATCGTCACCTGCTCACTAGCCATCATCGGGAATTGAGCCCGATCGTTCATGTCGATCAGCGGGGTGGGTCAGAGATCAGTGCTCCCCGAGGTGAGAGAAATGGGAAGAGGGTCGACAGATAGTCGATCCCAGGGCATATCCTGTGACCCTATAGATTTTCTCTCCTCTTCGGGAGTGTATTTTCTATCACCTAAAAAGAAAAGAGAGTCATCTTTCAACTGAGACTTGAGCCGAGGGTAAGAAAGAATAAGAGGTGGAAGAGAGGGAGGCTCGACAGTCCTTACCATAAGAGGTGATGAGTTATTTTGATAAATGGACATTTCCAGAAGCTGTCCCTGGTGTCCTTACCCTCGCCACTGGAACGAAAGGCCTCAAGGTTGATGACGCGGAGAAGAGGGTCATTGTGGAAAAAGGACCCTTCCTGAGGCCAGCAGCCTCCCTTGTCCTTTTCCTTGTAACCCGAGTCAGCTCGGGTTCGATGGGCCGAAGAGCCAGAGTTACCTCCCCGACTGGTCTCTCTAGGGAGCTGCCGGCCTCGGATTGGTTTCGGGGTGCGAAAGTTAAGGGTGTGGCCTCGGCACTCCCCGAAGGTGTGGTGATGGTGGCTGATGAGGATCTGCTTGTTGATGAAGAGGGCTGGTTGGAAGTGTCTACACCAGCAGCAGGTGTGGCAGACACTATGTCACGCCCCAAAAACGGGACCGTAACACGCCGTGCTAATGGCACACCGGTCCAAAGCGCAAGGCACAAACGAGTGTGGACAGAGCAACAAACTTAACCGCAATGTAATAGAACCATCAAACCATTTCTTAAATATAAAACCGAATATTTTATTTTTACAAAAAAATACGAATTACAAAATTCCTTCTTAGTACAAAAGATGCTACAACAAAAAAACAAAGTTCATCAATACAAAACCTATCTAATACACTACCCCTCTCCAAACAAAAGAGAAGCTTGGAAGATTATCCCAGAGTCCTACCAGTAATGTGGAATCGGAGAAAATCTAAAAGTCGCTAACGTGATGGAGAGTAAAAACGAGCACCTAATCGAAAAATTATAAATCACGTGGGGTGAGCATAACTAGCTCTTTTATGATATCCACCTGTCTCTTATACACATCTAGATGTGTATAAAGAGACAGGCATTTGACATTTAATTGAAAAAACCAAGTTTTGGAAATATGTACTAAATTGTCTCATGCCATTTAAAAGTCAATAAACCATAATCATAAGTAGTTTCTAAAATGTATCATGCCATTGAGATTTTAAACGTCAGGCATGTCTAAAACATAGTCAAAAAGATCCAATCATTTCAAAACATAGTATGCTAAAGCATAGCGAACAAATCCAAGTACGCTTTCAATCCGGAATATAATAAAATAGCATGAGTATCTTTTAGGCTCAAAGGTATGACCTACAGTACTAGCCAGATCTAGTAATCTACCACACCTACTAGTCTGACCTGGAGGTCAAGTTATCCCAGCACAAGACCCCGTAGTCAAATAGTTCATAACAGTCATAGCAGTCACCATGGCGTCCCATGGATGACTATAGAACCGGTTCTCCACAAATCAAACATTTCCAAACACATCCAAAATTATATACCTAGGTCACCTATGAGCCAAAACAGTCATAAAATGCTTTCATATCAAAAGAGTTTGCAAACATATCATTTGATTAACATAAAATAGCTTGGTCCGATTTCATATGTAATAGTTCCAAAACTTGGTAAAAGTGCAGTTCCAAACATCATACACATTTTAAAATCCATCCTTATCTGTATTGTGGTACCACATCACCTATACACATCTAGAAAACATATTTCGAAAGTCGTTAAACAAAATACAAGTGGAAGAGGGTCTATGTTACCCACCTATCAAAGCAAAAACTGCACAAATGATCACTGAACGCGATCGCCGGCGGTAGGTGGCGTGGTACCTAAAACAGATATAAGAGGACTCTTAGAAGAGATGTAGAAGTTAAAGAATGACTAGGGAAGCGAAAACGACGCGAAACGATAGAAAACGACACCAACAGCTCTTTGGTCAAAAATGACCTTTTCACAATTTCTGACCAACTTCGACAAGCTAAAACCCCAGTCAAAACACTTAGTTAACCCCTCAAATTCGTATTACAGCTAGATTAGGAGATAATAAGCTCAGTTTTCCAGAAAAACCGAAAAACTTCGCCTCTCCCTAGGCTATAATTAGGCTATCCTCCCTGCCAATAAAATCCAATTCCAAGGTATTCAAGGGACCTTGGTTACAACCCAACTCAAAACAACATATTCAACCAACCAACAAAATCCATTTCCAAGTCCCGGGTATTCAAGGGACCTTGGTTACAACCCAACTCAAAACAACATATTCAACCAACAAAATCCATAAACGGAAAGATTCACCGGAGCAATAGCCGGGACTATATCAATAGCATTCCACAACAATGGAAAACACCTAAAACCATCAAAAGATCATTAAAGACCCTTTAAACATAACCAATTATCCAAATTATCCTTAGTTGCGCCAAACTTCCGCTTACTTACAAAATGAAGGGAAATCAATTCCACTTGGTTTCAAGTCTCAATTCCTATCCAAACTAACATTAAAACACTCCTAAAACATCATTATGTGCATAGACATAAGCATTCATAGCATAACACTCTAGGCCACATATGGAAGACAAAACCCTAACTCATAATCTTAAAATTTGTAATCTAACCATGGAAAGTTGTTAAAAATCAACCCCAATCACTTCCCAACCTCCAAAACACTAAAAACAACCCATAACATACATAAATCATAACTTATAAGGCTGCAAAGAGGATTGGTGTTTATTTTCAGCCATAAAGAATCCTACAAAACTTGAAATTAAAGCTTGGATCATAAAGCCCATAAGCCATAAATGCTAAAATACATAAAATCTTACCTTCCAAGTGATTTCTACTTGAAATCCAAGAAAATTTTTGGGGAAAATGGAGGAAGAGGAGTTCGGCTGCTGCTAGGAAGAAATGAGGAAGAAACAACAAGAAGAAGACTTAAAAAAACTTCCAAAGTTGACCCAAATAGTTCCCCATTGACCAAATAGTCTCCAAGTTGACTATTTAACCCAAAAACTAATTTTTGCTACTAAATTAACATTTTAAATCAGCCATCAAACAACACTCACACACCACAATGCACTAATTACACTTAGTCCAACTTTAGACCCGTTTACCCGCCGGTACCGAAATCGAGTAAATCGTAAAATTTGCCGAATTGAAAAACGAATAAGTTGAAGTACTTTATGACTAAAAATAATATGAAAAACATTTTAAACCAATTAAAATCAAAGAACAAGGACCTATTAAAATACTGGGTTTCACACACTCGATCCTTGAGAAATGCTCCGAGCTCTACAGAAGACAAAAGATCAGTAGAAAAAAAAAAAGAAAAAGGGAGGTGATGTCCTTGTTATGGGTCGTAGCTCGGGAGGATATCGTGGGTGGGGAACAGTCCTGCCTAAGCAAGGATTTTGTTGGATTGGATGGCTGGTTGGCTGTTGAATATTCTGACGTTGGATTCTAGAGCCTCCGGGCGTGTATGGAGTCCGGGGGAGAGGCATTTTTGGTTTTAAGATTTTCTTTGATAAGGTTCATGGGCCCCGAGGCATTGGAGGGTCGAGGTATAGGATAAAGAAGAATGACTTTTTCCAGTCGTGGATCGATGAAGGGTTACCCGAAGTGAACTGTTTGCCCGAGTTTCGGGGAGAAATGTAAAGAATCCCTTTGTAGGGGATAATTTTAGCATCATCCTAAATTTGTCTAAAGAAAGGGGGATGTTGTGTAATCTACGCAGAAAGGAGAAGTCAACTCTGGCAATGAGCCGAAGTGCGTTTGAGGTTAGCTGGGATATGCTAATATCCCAGTGGTTGGATAGGTGGACGAGGAGCGGTGCTATTGGAAGCCTCAGCCCCATCTCGAGCTGGTCTTGGTAAATTATTAAGTAACCAGGAGGAGGCAGGTGGCCTAGGTCCTCGGGGGCAGAGAGTTTGATGTGCACATTTTTAGGAAAACGACATCTATCCCTAAGTATTTTGATATCCTCGGGGTCGAGAGAGTTTGATACATCTTGTGTTTAGAGGTTAGGGTGGCCATTCTGAGGAGATTCGGTAAAGAGAGGATCGGGGGGAAAATTTAGCGGCACTGCTGGCAGAAGAGCTTCATCAAAAGGATTTAACATTCTGCCAATGGCGTCTATGGGGGAAGGGGGACCGGCGTAATGAGAGAGGTGGGAGTGAACGTACTGGCCATGGTCTTCTATTTGGAAGGCGAGTGGAATTTTTGGAGGACTTCTGGTGGTGTCCGGTGGTGACGTTGAGCAGCGGTCGGAAGTCAGCACAACGGTTGAAACCGGAGAAAAGGGGAGCAGGAGGATGATGGTGAGGGGAGGAGAGTATGTGAGTCTCTGGGAGAGTAAAGGAGCGAGAGGTAGTAAGGAGTGAACGAAGGATTGAGGAAAGAAGGTAGTAGTAAGTTGGAAGAATGAGGTAAAATGAGTAAGGGAAAGAAAAAAGATTTGGGGGAGAATGGGGGTATAAATAGGAGAGCAACCTTCCAAAATATTCAATGGATCTGGGGGGAAAAACTGACGGTTTTGAAACGAAAAAAGGCTTTTAGGCTGGAAAAGCGAGGCTTTATGGCTTGAAAAGTGAGGCATTTTGCAGCAAAATTGGAGCAAATAATGCAGTGCAATAAATAAAAATTCAGTGCATGGGGACTCAGCAAAACGTCACCCACAAGTTAATCTGGTAGTTACGCCTTGCCGAGGATCCCAAGAGTTGCTACCGCCTCGGGTCGGCAATGAGAGCGCGAGAGTGCCCCAAGATTTTGCATCCCGGCTCGGCATCTAAGAGGGTAGGCTGTCATCGTTTGGGGACTGTGAACAGTTGTTTTTCAGCTCGACCCCTGTCGCGAAGCTTGGCACCAAGCCGAGGGGACTATTGATGATGTTGACTAGTGACACATAGCATCTTCCCTAGATTGTTCTAGAAGTGCCTACGTGGCAGCCTTATTAAGGGCAATTATGTAATTTAGCCTCAGTTGAGCTAGCATAGTGATAGCCTCATGCCTCCTCATGTATATCTATAAATAAGGGATTTGGGTGCTACTAAAAGGAGATTGGAACTTATATAATCAAACACTATTTCTACTCAGTTCTTCTACTTTCTCTCTCATCCTAGAATCTAATTCTAGCTTTTTCAGAAGGCAAAGGCGGAGGGTCGGCCTACTTTTTTTGCTACTTGACCTCCCTCTCGAGCCTATTAAGGTGCACGATGACCGGCATCCAGTTTGCTACCAGTGTACTACAACTCTTACTCTTTGTGATGCTCCCATTAATGTGGACAACATTGGAGGCTGCACTCAAGGACGAGCACGCTCCCAAGGTGGCTCAGGCAGAAGCTTTGTATGACCTCGTATAACATCTTGTCATGAATGATGTTTGCTATTGGCCTCTACTCTTCCTTCCATCTCATCCGCATATGCCATATTTTTTTTCGTCCTAACCATCGATGCAGAAAAGCATGTTTGTGTATTAGGCTAATTAGAATTACAAACCCAACCTACTTTCTATTTCATCTAACTATCCTAGTATTGAGTTCTCATGATTGTATTTGAAGAAACTAAACAAATTTATTTGCAATTAAATGCTAATTCTCAAATTTTCATTCAATCACTCTTTAATAGAAATTTCTCGGTGATATTCAAATTGTGCACACATATGAATCCCTTATAAATGAGTTTCCAAAAGATTAAAATTAATGTTTTAGATTCTATATAAGAATATTCACTACAGGAAAATGAGGATTTCGTGACGAAAAGTATAGTGACGACAAAAAATTTCATCAATAAAGGGTGTTATTAGTAATAATTTTTGACTTGGTCACTGCAGAACGGAAGGATTTGCCTTTCTAGTAACGAAATACAAAAAGTAATCATTAAATAGTAACTACGTCGTCACTAAAGACTAGGCTGGGAAAATTGCGAGGAAATATCTAGGATTAGTGACGATATTTTATTGCCACTAATATTTTCAGTATTAGTGACGATGTTTCGTCGTCACTAATATTTTAAGAGTATTCTAGGATTTAGTGACGATTATTCGTCATTGATATTTTTAGTATTAGTTACTGGTTTTAGTTGTCAGTATTGACTTTACATATAGAAAGTAAATGTTTGAAGATTTTTCTATGCGAAACCAGCTGGATTGTGTTGAAAAAGTTTGCTAGTTTGTGAAATTATTTTTTTAGATATTAATTTTGTATTATAGGAATTAAAGAATTTAGATGTATTATTTTAAATGAAAATAATAAAATAAATATTAAGTTAAAGAAAAATAAAAAATTTATGTTGTTTATGATATATATTATATATTTAAGTTACAAATTTGTAAAGATTTATAAATATTATTAATGTAAATGCTAATCCAGCATTTGTAATTGAAGGGGAAAAAAATTTGCCTTTTCCCAAATATGATGGTCCTATTAAATAAATTAAAGATTAAAGAAATTAATTAATATTTTGTAACAATCAGTATGATGGCCCAAATGCTGTGGAAAAAATTAATTATACTACCTTATTGGATACTTACCTAGCAACGAAATTAATTCTAATTCGAAAGCCCAACTGTATATAAAAAAGCCCAAACAATTTGTTGCCACATAACAGGCCAATGTTGTAACCTATATATGTATGAGACGAATAGGCCATTTAGATGGGTTGTGTTAGTATGTTGTAGTCCAAGTGGATAGATAACAAATTAGATAACACATTAAGATATATATATATATATATTGACCCATTAGATAACAAATTAGGATACATAATGTAACTAATTGGGTTTGGAAATTGGTAGCCCAATTAGAAGTCTTATATACATATCATTATCTTCAAGTTGTTTCCATATAAGCTTAATTTGGTGGTTCATAAATTTATAATGTGATACTTACGTTTAATTAATTTTCTTCCACTCTCTAATATTCTAATTTCACATAAACAAAATTTTACATATACAGTGATTTACCAACAAAATTTTAGTACTTCATTAACAATAAGTACTGTCATTATTATAATATTTTTATTTTATTAACTCACAAACACATACTTTTATTAAACATTAAGTATTCAATTGACTTGTAGCTACTTATTTACTATTTTTGCAAGTATTTAGTACAATAAACTTAATATTTTTGTTTTATTAACTCACAAACCGAATGATGCATGCTAGCATCTTTTAAGTAGCCTAGGTAGGCTGCTGCAGATGCAATGAAGACCACCATCACTATAGAAAATACTGAGAGTATTTGTGTTACCCTACAGTATATTGCCACTACAGAGGGGGTCCCGGGAGGTGTCCTCCCGGGCGGGGGGTCTCAGGTGGCATGAGTGTGCCCCCGAAAAGCTAAAATTAATATAGTTTTGTATGTGTGGAAATTTCAAGAATTTTGAGGACAAAAAAGATAAAATTTACTTGCTACTATTTTAAAAACAAATATCAACACATATTTAATAAGCAACCTATAATCCATTTATATATTTATAAAAAAAATACTAAAAACAAAAATTAACCACTACATTGGATATCTAATCAAACCTTTCTAAACTCTTTTGGCCATATCTCAATACCTTCTCCCGTTCCTCTTTCATCCTCTTACCAAAATATCCCCCATCTCCTCCTCGGCCCACCATCTGCCTTCAAAACACTGCCATCCCACACCGCTTCACTACCATAAACCACTGCAACCCTCATCCACCACCATCCGCCTTCTTGCACACACCCTTTTATCTTCGAACTTCCACCCGATTCACACCACCCACTCAAGCCTCCTCCGTGATTCACACCATCCCTTGAAGCTGCGCCACCAACTTCGAAGTAACTCCTCAAGTCGCCATTACACTATCGCCACCACAAGCAGGTAAAACCCCTCCCTGATTTGTACTAATTTTAAGTTTCAAACCACACTCCCTTCTTGAGTTAGGGTTTTTGAGTTTTTGATTTTGTTAGATGCGATTTATAGTTATTGTTGTGCAAACTTAAATTTGTTAATCCTTGTGTGAGTTTGTGTAGTAGGAGGGATTATTTTGTTAAATCCCATGTTTTTGTGAATTATCCAAAAAAAATAAAAAAATACCATGGGATCTTTTACAGAATCATTTTTCTGATAATTTGATGGAGAATGTACTTTAAATAACATGCTCTGGCTTCGTTTAGTCTTGGCTTAACCAAAAGAAGCCTTCATTTCGTGCTATGCCAATTTTTTGGTGTCTTTGTGTTTGAAGTTTATTTTATCATTTTTTTAATAATTTACTTAGTGAATATATTATTGTAGGGTATTATATAAAGTTTTACGATGAAAGCATGTAGGATTTTTTTTTTTTTTGTGTGTAATTTATTACTGAGCTTGTTTTTAGGGGTAGGTGGAAAAATTGAATTCAATATACATGTTGGTGCTTATTTTATAGGCCTTTTATTCTTATTTTACTAAAACTATAATTCATATGTTTCTATGTTGAGAAATATGTAAATGTCATCCTGTATATCTTGGTCTGAGAGTTTCGATTGTCCACAAAGGCTGTTGGAAATTCTTCTCTTTCCCTTTTGCCCTGCTTTATAAATCTCTCCATACAAACAATTCCAATGTCAAACATTCTACATTGAATTTTTATAAATCATCATTCACCTTTTCTTCATTTTTATTATTTAAATATCTTGAGGAAGCATATCTAGTTGGTAATCGAAAGTGTGCATCAAGATTCCGTGACTAGTTTGTTAAACATTTGTGGTTATGATTTTGGGCATCTATGCTTACTTGATGGAAATTATTCAGTTCATTGGAAATTATCTAGAGATTAGTGGTGTAAATAGCAGTTAGCGTACTGATGAGTACTGCCTTTCCTTTCTAATTTAGTTAAGTCTGATAATAATTGTCTTTTTTTTTTTATGCAATCACCACTAACTGTTTTGCAATTCACGATCTTTGGAGTATGGGAATAAATTATTTGTTTTTGCCTCACATTGGTCTTTTTTTGCAGTTTCTTTTGTTAACTAAGTTTTCCTGTTATTTAAAATAATTGCTTTGAGAATGATCTTTAATTTGTCAATGCATTAATTTGTAGGTTGAGTAAATGATAATGTTCTATTAGGAAACTAATTTGAGAATGGCCTAAAGTTATTTGACCTTTAAAAACTAATCAATTTCTATACAACATTTTTTTTCTAATATATAAATTTGAATGTGCTTATGTGGAAATGATAAAATAGACAGAGTCTTGTGTCACATAGAGATCATTTGACTTTGTTGTGCATTAGCTCGAATTCAACTAATGTGGAGTAATTTTAGCATATCTATTTGAGAGTTTGGACTTGGGATACTCTTCCCTCCAATTGTTAGTTTACTTTGAGTCCTAGCAATTCATTAAAATCTTTTTTGTCTCACTTACTAGATTTTTTACTGCTAAATTGTGGATAAGTTTTTCTTAAAAGATTGTCATTTGAGCTAGTAAATATGATATATGAATTAGCTCAAAGAAAGAATTAATTCCAATGAATATTATGTTAAAGGTTGGGAGAAGAAATGTCTTTCACTTTAACATCTACTTAAGTTAATGGGCATTTATATCTAAAATTTATTTTCCCGCACAACGTGCCGTCATATCAACTAGTAATAGACTAAATGGTGAAGCCATTTGCCAACTTTCTTGGTTGCTCGTCGTCCTTCTTGGTGAATTGAGTTTAATCCTTTTATTAAGAGAAAGTTTTACCTTGTAGGTTTCTTCTTTTAGATTACTGGAAAGCTTTATTGTCATCATATTTTAGAATTTTTTCATCAATTTATGGTTTGTTTTTGTAAAATTACTAATTACAGATAATGATGCCCATTATTGGAGGAACTATTTGTGATTGCTTGAGCTCGTGAATCCGTAACCAGTAGCTTTTACATAAAATGCGCAACATTGTAAGTACTATTTAGTACCTTTCTACTTATACCAAATTTTTAGCAAGTAATTGATTATTTTACTACAAAACATGAGATTGATGATGGGAATTTAGTTGAGTTTTTTTTTTTGTGTTATATTATTAAGATATCCATGAAAAGATGTAAACATGTTTTAGTGATGATTTTCCATCAATATGTGAAAGTGCCATTTTTTTTCTTTATTGGTTATTGAATGTTTGACTTTTTTAATTTTGAAGTTATAGAACTTATATAAAAATTGTTTTTGTTTCAAAGTGTTGGAAGGAAATTAAGTTTTTTTCTAATTAGTTCAGTGGCTGATACTGCATACTTAGTGGTTGAATTTAATTGAGTTGTCTAATTTTTAAGAAAATCATATTTAGGATATGGACAAGAGTTGGATGACAATTGACAACAAGAGGGACAAGCGATATGCATTGGGTGTTGAGGGGTTTTTAAAATTTGCACATTCTAATAAAGATGAGTCCAGTAAAATTTTGTGTTCTCTTGCAAATCTTGCAATAACTTCCGTAATCAATCAAAAGGAATTGTGGAGCATCATTTGATGGTGCGTGGGATTAGTAAAGATTACGTTACATGGGTATATCATGGTGAGTCATATCAAGATGATTCAGATGAGGAGCATATACTGCATGATGAAGATGAGGATGATGACCTAGATGACATGTTAAATGACCTTTCTCGCGCCAATTGTGGGGAGGGTTGGTAGGATATTGGTTGTTCTTCAAGCGATCCGTTTTCCAAATCAGATGCATATTTAAGATTGTTAGATGATGTTAAACAACACCTTTACCCAGGGGGCAAATCATTCTCTAAATTGTCATTCATCGTCTCTCTACTTCACCTAAAGACCATGAATGGTTGGACTATCAAATCGTTTGATGGTTTGTTTGAAATTTTCATAAAAGCTCTTCCAAATAGGGCTTTTGTACCTAAATCTTTCTATAAATGCAAAAAGATCATTTGAGGTTTAGGGTTCAAATATGACAAAAATTCATGCATGTGTGAATGATTGTGTTCTCTTTCGTAAAGAATATCCATCCAATGTCCTAATGATAAATGCAAAGAGCCACATTTTAAGGAAGAAGGTCACAAGGTGCCTAGAAAAGTTCTTCGCTACTTTCCTCTGAAACCAAGGTTGCAGAGATTGTTTGTCAATGATGAGGTAGCGAATGACATAAGATGGCTCAAGGAGAAGCGTGTTGATGATAATAACATCATGAGGCATCCTGCTGACAGTGAAGCGTGGAACATTTTGATAGAGTTCATCCTTCCTTTGCTCATGACCCAAGAAGTGTTAGGTTAGGCCTTGCAACTGATGGATTCAACCCATTTGGTAATCTTAGTAATGCTTGTAGTATATGGCCTGTTTTTCTTGTCCCTTACAACCTGCCTCCTTGGAAGTGCATGAGAAATCCTTTTATCATTATGTCAATGTTAATTCCAAGACCTAAATCACCAGGAAAGAATATATATGTGTATTTTCAACCCTTATGCTGATGAATTGAATGAGTTATGGGAAGGTGTAGAGGCTTATGATGCACACAAGGGAGAAAAATTCAAGTTTAATTGTTGCTCTTTTATGGATTATAAATGACTTTCCAACTTATGCAATATTATCTGGGTGGAGCACCAAAGGACATTTTGCATGCCTTGTTTGCATGAATGGTACATGTTTTGAATACTTACCTTTTAGTAGGAAATTATGTTACATGGGGCATCGTAGATTTTTACCCTCTAACCATTAGTGGAGAAAGCATAAGAAAAATTTCAATGACAAAATAGAAATTCAGGGGCTTGCTATGCCTAAATCTAGATATGAAATTTTAAATGAGGTTCAAATGTTGAATGATGCCATGAACTCTTTCAGTAAATCTTCAGAACAGGTGCATCTAAGAAAGAGAAAGCGCACTGCCAATGGATTATATTGGACCAACACAAGTGAGTTTTTCGATTTTCCTTATTGGGTAGAACTTAAATTACGGTACAACTTGGACATCAGTGTGCATGTTGTCAAAAATGTTACTGAGAGCTTATTAGCTACCTTAATGGATATTAATGGAAAGTCTAATGACACGTGGAAGTCACGTAAGGATTTAATGCAGTTGAATTTGGAAAAGGAGTTGCACTTGAAACCAAATGGAGATTCTTTCACCATGTCGATGGCTTGTTACCATCTAACCAAGGAGGAAAAGAGAAAGGTGCTTCAATTCATTACATCAATTAAGTTCCCTGATGGTTTTGCTTCAAATGTCTCTCGCTGCATAAAAGGTGAAGAGTTCCAATTGTCCGGAATGAAAAGTCATGATTTTCATGTTTTCATACAACGGATTCTCCCAATTGCAATTAGAGGATGTTTGACAAAAGAAGTTCGACAAGTTTTATTTGAGCTTAGTGAATTCTTCAAGAAGTTGTGTTCAAAAGCTTCTTTTTTAGATGTTCTAGAGGAAGAGGAGAGGAACATTGCTCTCATTTTGTGCAAGTTGGAACGAATTTTTCCACCTTCCTCTTTTTTGACATAATGATACATCTCATGGTTCACTTACCATATGAATCAAAAATTGCCGGTCCATCGCAATACCGTTGGATGTTTCCATTCGAGTGGTAACTGATACATATTAGTTTTATATGTGCTTTTCAAACAAAATATACAATTAAAAGCTAAACATTTTAAGTATGTATAGGAAAATGGGGACATTGAAAGGATATGTCCATAATAAAGCTTGCCCAGAAGGTTGCATTGTCGAGCGGTACATAGACAAGGAGTGCCTAACTTTTTGTAGCATGTACTTGCGTGATGTTGACACAATTTTCAATAGAGTTGACCGAAATAATGAATTGACAGAAGCATCAGGTGTAATATCTATTTTTTCGGGAAAGGGTCGTCTATTTGGTGGACCTAAAATAGGTGTTATAAAATCACCTGAACTGGAGGTGCTTCATACATTTGTACTGAACAATTGTGATGAATTAGAAGAACACATATAGTGAGTTTTTTTTTTTCTAATTTATTTAACTCAACATTATGCGCTTCAAAATTTTAGGATCAAAATATAATATATTTTTTAGGCCAAAGGATTACATTATAATACTTTCATTCATTTAAGGAGCACAAAAAAAAGCTTGCAATAGAAAGTAACGCAAATGTGGATCAACGTCATGATAAGCAATTTGCTTCATGGTTTCATCAATGTGTAAGAGACAAAAAAAAAAGTACCTTGTTTCATTACAAAATTTAAAATTTATAAATTACTCATTCATTTGTTGTTCTACTATATGTAGGTTTTATCTTGTCCTGAAACCTGTAAGGATGAAATAAGGTCTTTGGCATTGGGACTAGATAATAGAGTTAGTCGGTACACTAGTTGCATGGTAAATGGCTACCGATTTCATACAACGAGTAGGGAAAAGGGTAGAAAAACTCAAAATAGCGAGGTTGTGGTGAAGGGAGAGCATGGAAATAACATTGTTGATTTTTTTGGGGTATTGGAGGATATTATTGAAGTTGAATACTTAGTAGGAAAGAATTCATCAGGAAAAAGATGGTGATATTTAAATGTAAATGGTGAAAACTGGAGATAGGAGTGGATTGCATATTGATAAAGAAGGGGATATTTGTAGTGTTAATTTTTCTAGAACATGGTACAATGATCAGCCTTATATTCTAGCGGATCAAGTTCACCAAGTTTTTTATTTGAATGATCTTAGATTAGGTAGAAATTGGCATGTTGTACCAAGGTTTAGTCCTCATAACTCGTATGATCTTCCACAACGGCTAGACATAGGGCCAGATGAAGAAGTTTATCAAGAAGAAGAACCAAGCATAGACCTAGTCGTTGATTTGAACTTCGACATGCCATCTCTTGCAAGGGGCACTTTGTCTTTGCAAATGTTGCCTTCTAATTCAGTTCACACCAATGCAATGAAGGGTTCATCAAGGGTCTCTCCAGTTCTTGATGATGACTTTATCTATGATGATGACATTGATGAAAATCAATCAATCTCTAACGATGAAAATGAAAACTTGTGGCCTAATGACTTGATATAGTGTTTTGTAAATAGGTGCTTTGCATTTTTTTTGAATTTTCTGGTTGTTTACTTGTTTATGTGCAACATCTTAATTTGTATACTTAAGTTTTCATCAACTTTATTTTTACTATATTGTTTTATCTTTTGTTCTTTTCCATTAGTATTTACAATTGACTTCCCAATAATGATGTTTTGACCCTTTGTTACTTATTGCAGATGGTTAGACCTAGAAGAAAAGGACTAAGCAAGAAAGCAACATTTCCAAATGCCAATCGACCTGCAGGAGTGAATAGTGAGGTAGGTTCAAGTACTGCTTGATCTCCATTAAGTAAGAGTAAGCTTGATCCACGTCCGATAAAAAGTCCAGTTGTGCAATCTTCTACCAGACGAAGTGCACGCCTTACACCTAAAAAGGTCACCACTACTTTTGATCTTACGAATGAATAAGGAAATGAAACAGAGCAGCCAGCTTCACAAAGAAATGTAGGCAAAAGTTCTAGAATAAGGCGATCTCTAAATTTGCCTGAGACAACCCAATTACATTGTGGCGAGCAGCCTCTCATACCTACAGTTGGACAACACAGCCACCATGAAGATGATGAAGAAGATGGGCACAATCATCATGAGAATGATGAAGAAGATGAGCACAACCACCATGAGAATAATGAAGAAGATGTGGAAGAGCAAGCATTTCCTCCAGGTGATCCAACTCTTTTGTTTATTGGATAAGCAAACATCTCCTTCATCCATACTCAACTACTTTAATCATTTCTACTTTTTCTTTTCTTCTTTGGGTTGGGTTCAATTTTCCTTTCATCGAGTATGAGTGCATTTTTTTTTGTTTCCTCAGTTTCTATTTTTACTTAAAATAGTGAGTCAAGAATGCATCATACTATTATTTCTTGCTTTGGGCCTTGCTTTCTTTCTTCTTTCTTAGGGTAATGAACAAAGCAAGAATATTATATGGTTCGGGTATTGACTTCTCAAATTCATAAATTTTATTTCTATACAATGCAATTATTACATGCATTTTTCTACTATGTTAGTTCGCTAAAGTGTTTTCCAATAATAACTATTGATGTGTCTTATAATAAATGAACAGTTGTATTAGCAAAGAGGGGTCCTACAAAAAATATCAAATTGGCCAATAGAAGGAGGAAAAACTCACCTTTGACTATTTGTATAGATGAAGTATTTGGAAGGGTAGTTGGGGATGATGCTCAGCATTTCATAAGTGAGAGTGAATGTATTGTTCGAAAACTTGTCTCCTCGAGTAACCCAACGTGGTCCAAATTGAGCTCAATGTTGAAGGATGACATATACAACAACTGCACGGTATTGATTCTTTGATAATTAGTTCAACTATATACTCTATTGATCTTAATAGCCAAAGAAGACTCATTTAATTTTCATGATTTTTGTAAATGTAGCAACAATATGAGGTTGAAAAAGTCCAAAAGTAAAGAAACGTATTCAGCAGCAGCTTGCCTCTCAAATGAAGTCATTTAAACATACGCTACATACACGCTTTCAGAAGTATGTATCCATCAAAAAAGGAGGCAATGAAGCATGTTCCTGAGGGCTTTGAGAAAGAGGCGTGGATTAAATTATGCGAGAAATTTGACTCTAAAGATTTCAAGGTATGTTCGCTAGTTTTAAATTTCTTTTATTTTCTATTTTTTTCTATGAATTAATACTTTCATAGGATATAAGTATGAAGTTTGAAATTTTGAATGATAGATCATAGATTTGTGAAGGATGGATCTAGAATGTCACTAAGATGGATTGCTTCTAGTTTGTCCGTTTGTTTTTCTTAAAGAAAGAATCTTGATGACATTTTGCTGAATATGTTGGTAGAATTTTGTATTTAATTTTGAAATTCTTTACTTGCTGAAGTAGATTGTAACAAAGAGAAAATAGCTGAATAAAATAGATGGTATCAGTAAGTTGTATTTTGGTCTTGGAACTTTTAACATTAACTCTAGGACTGAGTCAAATGAAGGTGTTTGGTAATCAACTTATTCTCCTCATGTCTTTATATTTTGTGTATGAGATTGTTTTGCTTGGTTAATAAGTTAACTTAATATTGTATATAGTGGTAGCAAGAGCAAATCCTGTCTTTAAAAGTCATAAACTTTGAACTATTTCAACTAGTTAGTTGAATCAAGTATGACTAACATTTTTGTTTGTGTAAAGTTATTTAGATTAAGAAAAGAGAGTTTTCATCCTGATCAAGGCATCAACCTTAAATAGATCTTGACGTGATTCTATTACAAAAAAAAGTTCACTAGTTTTAAGTTATGATCATGTTTCTATGTAATGACACAATTCTATTTGTATATGATCTTTCAAATCTGGTTTTTTTTTAAAGGATCAAAGTGCAAGAAATCAGAAAAACCGTACAGGATGTCGAACTCCAACTACTGTTGGGACAAAGTCAATTGCAAGGATGATTGATGAAAAGGTATACACTGTTTGATTTACTTTAGATGAAATCTTCTTTCATATGTTTTTTGCCTTAACAAATATGTATTGAAATTGCCACAGAGGTTCAAAAGGTTGAAGGCCAAGATGTTTAATGCTTATAGGATGGCTCATTTCTCGAAGAAGAAGGCCAAGATGGTTAATAATAAGGCTGATGAAATGCTGGTGAGTACTTAGAGTTATTATTACATGATTAATTGCTATCATCGAACATGTTAAGACTCGTACCAAAGTATTTCCTTCATTATAGGAAAAATTGAAAAGTTTACAGTTACGACAGGATTGACACAAAATGAAATTTATTTAAAAGAGTTTAAGTCCATACCTGGACAAGTGCGGGGTCGGTCATCACCAAAGGGATAGCTTCTTGCCTTTGAAAAATATCGCACTGAAGTTGAAAAAGAGAGAAAAAGAGCAAATGAAGCTGAAGAACGTGCTACAGCTTTGGTCCAGCAAGTCAATGCTCAACAAGAATTGATCAAAGAGCTCAAAGACCAACAAATGGCTACCAATGCGAAAATGGATTCACTTCTTGAGAAAGTTGGTCTATTAGTTGTGATGCAATTCGAAAAATAATGTACAAATTATGTAAGTTATCATCCATTTAGCTTTTATGTTTTTTGAATAGTGTATGGATAGCTATCATCAATTATATATGATCTTCCACCAAAATGAGAAACTATAATTGCTACACATAATTAAGTATATTCTAAAAAATATTATGGTGCCAGACTATCATTCATTAATGGAAAATTAAAGGAGATAAGTTGTAGTGATGGTTGTCTATATTACTAACTTATTCAACAAATGTTTATTGAATTTGGTATTTGTTTAATAAGTCTAGTTGTCATACTTTAATCGACCTAATAAATTTGCTAATTAACGTATTTTCTCTTTCCCTTGTGATTCATCTTTTAGTGAAGTTCACCGACAATGAAGATTATTTGGGAAGAAGTGTAACTTTTTTTCTTGCTCATACTTTTGATGTTGCAGGCCTTGTTTGACTCTTATGTACTGTTGAATTTATGCTAGTTATATTTGAAGACATGGATATTGTAATCTAGTAGGTGTTGAAACTTGTAAATACTTATACTATTATAGTTATTTGGTACTCTTTTGTGTCATTATGCTGTTGGATTGTGATTATGACAATGAAATCATATTTTACAAGTTACAAGTTTAGTTTTATAATTGGATTTTAGTAAAATGTCGATGTGTTTTTTGGTTTTGGCATTGTTAGTAATTAAATTTCCAAGGAAAATTGCTTACAGGTCTGAAAACGTTGTGACCAACTCGACTTGTCACAAAAAATTTCGAAAGTCGCCACTAAATGTGTTGCTCAAACACATATTTAGTGACTACTTTCCGTTGTCACTAAATGCATTGACCGAATACATATTTAGTCACTCATCTCCTGTCATCACAAATATCGTAACTAATTATATTAACCGAACGTTTATTTAGTGACTCCATCATCGTCACAAGTCGTCACTAAATGCGTTGACCGAGTACATACTTAGTTACATCTTTTGATCATTACAAAATGTCAACACAAAATATAACATTTATTGACGACGAGCCATATTTAGTTACCACTGTTTTTAGGGCCTTTTGTGAACACGGATATTCGACACTATCTTGTGACGAATGATAATCGTTGCTAAAAACACCCATTTAGTGACGACTTTGATTTGTCGCCACGGTAAGACTTTAGCATCGAACCTTTAGCCACGCACAGTGACAAGCTGAATCGTCGTCACTAAAGTTTTTAATGACAACTTCTTAATTTTTTGTGATGACTGCTTGGTGACTAAAACTCTATTTTCTTGTAGTGATTAGCAGTGGCGGAGCCACATTGAGCCAAGGGAGAGAGGGCAGTTATACCCCTGCTTAAGTTTCTAAAATTTTCATTGTCGTCGTGCAGTACTGTGTACTCTTGAGCACCCAACCTGATATTTTCTTGGCCCAGAATTTTGTTGAAAACTTTATAAAGTGAGTAGAGAAATGACAAATTTTCAAGTTTAACATCAAAAGGATAAATATTGTTTTTAGGGATGTTGAGAATATAGACTAATGTTTAAAGTAGTATGAAATACAATGAAGCTAACTATCTATTTATGATACACTGATCATTTACAACTAAAAATAAATTATACAAACAACTCCTCTTTTGATAGATTGAGGGACTTTAGCAAGCATAATTCAGTTTAGCATAAACGAATAACAACGAGGACCACAAAGAAAGCAAAAGAAAATGTGATTTGCCTAAAAGAGGAAGGACTATTTTGCCAAAGATCTGGAGGACACTACTTCTATTTTGTCACAATTCTTTTAGTGTTATCTGCAAAAGATCAGCAAAGCTTCAAAACAATTGTACACTATTTATAAACTAAAGGGTTAATAACCCTTTGCCCCCTGAACTAGGTAAATAATTACACTTTGCCCCCCTGAACTAAAAAAAATTATACTTTTCCCCCTAATCACATGATTCATCTTTTAAAAAATTTATAATATCAAGTTAAATGACTAAAATACCCTTAGTATTAGTTTTTGATTAGTCATGTATTTAACTTTGATGTTCAATACGTATAAAAGAATTAGGACAAAAATTTAAAATATAATAACAAGCTAATATTATAATAAAAATTATTATTCTAATAAAATATAATAACAAAATAATTAGGGAGTGAAAATGTGATAAAATGTTGAATTATATTATATTTGACATTGTAATTTGCACAGGTTCATCCAAATATTAAAATTGCAAAATGCTAAGAAACATAAAAACAATCACAAATTTTATAAAAAAAAATATATTATCACACAATATCTTTAAAGAAGAATTTTCAACAGAAAATTAGTCCTTTTAGGAATTGTTCTTCCATTATAATTAAACATATAAAATCAAAATAGTATTAAATAAAATAACAAAATTTAAAAATTTGATCAAGTATATATTGATATGGATTATATTAAAATATTATGTAATTTATTTTTCATTATTTTAAAATAATTATCACATCATTATTAAAATTTAAATACAAAAATCAAAATATAGTGATAAGGGTATTTAAGTCATTTAATATGATATTATAAAATTTTTAAACGATGAATCAGATGTAATTAGAGGGTAAAGTGAATTTTTTTTAGTTCAGGGGGACAAAGTGTTATACCTATGTAGTTCAGGGGTAAAGTGCTATTAACCCTAAACTATTTTTTTTTTTTAAATGTTTGTTAATTGTTGTCATATTTTAACATTTTTCGTGATCATTTACTAATGCTTATAATGCTTCTATGTCATAAAAAATACAGCCTCATGGTAATCGATTTTTATTTTGGAATTCATTGCTACATAAAATTGAAATATGTTGGTTATTTATTGATTTGTTCTAGTTCACTTTTTTGTGATAATTTAGTAATTACTGTAGTGACTTGTAACACATGGATACTTTTTAAAATGCTTTTATAAATTAAAAATTTTAATTGTATTTTTAGTTTATTAAAATTAAGTTAAAATTTACCTTCTTCTATAATTGCTTTATTTTCTTCATAACTCGTTACTGTTGATTGTTTTTATTAACTATGAGCTATTTTTTTAGAAAAAACTTGATAATATTTATTGTGAGAGTATAAAGAAAATATAATTAGTTAAATTAAATCGATCTTAGAGTTTATATAATCTGTATACATCTGAAAGAAAAGTATAAAATTCAAAAAGTCAATTCTATGAATAGCTATCACATCAAAATCATCAAACTGATTGTTTCTCTACAAGGAAAATACTTAGATATATCCGATCTTTGACTCCACTTGTATACCCTGTGATGTGGATTAAATCTTAGAAAATCTATAATATCAGCTGATGAAAGCAATATTATTTAAAGTGTAATCCTGACCACAAGGCCTACAGGTGGGACCAAAACCGGATCTGACTAAGTATTTTCCTCTCTACAATAGTTGAAGTGCCATTTATCCCTGCCTCTAGGGGTCTTGCCACCTCCCTTGCTACTTAAATAGAATAATTTGGATAAGATATGTACTAAGATTTTTTATGTTGTATTTCTCACTTATTAAATTATTATTTAAAATGTATTTAATTTTTGAATTTTAGAAAGTTTGAGAATGGAAATGTTCTCTACAGAGCATTTATCAAATGTTACTTTCAAATTTGTAATAGATAGTATGTACTGAATGAAATAAAAATAGCGTAGACATAAAAATAGTTTCTATAATAGAAAAGACAAATGATATTTGCATACCTCTAAAAACTTCTTACATGCCCGCATTTTTTATTATCAAACAAAAAGACTAAAAACCTTTCTTTATTTGATCATATTTTTCTATACTAAATTATCCTTATTTTTTTTGGCAATCAACCATCCATTACATCTTATAAGTATGCTTACATTTTTTAAGTTCTTTGATATATATTTTTTAAAAATTTTCTGCACCTCATTCATCTCCATATTAAGTTCCTCATTCATCACCATATTAAGTTTCCTTATTCTTTGTACCAACAAATATGGTATAATTTTAAAATGTTCAAACCTTAAAGATATTATATAAAATATGTACATGGAAGCAATAATCTAGATTTTGAGCATTGACAAACTCAAAAAAGTTTTGGTGGTTTGAGAATTGAAAGAGCTATTTGATCTGCTTATTATTTATTATAAAATAAGATCATAAAAATTTTGAATGCATTTATATTTTCGTTAAATTTCTCTAAAATCCAATTTAATGACAGAGCTTATGAGTTTTATAATTTGCCTTTACGCGGATATTAACTCTTTTGTGTTACAATCATGAATAGCTTTTTCTTTTTTCTTTTTTCTTTTTTTTTAAAAAATTATGAATGAAAATTTTCATTATTAGTCTAGTTTTCAAATTGACTCATTTCTTTTGAACTGTAGTAGTACTAAAAATTACTAACTTAACCTTTTTAGTATATTTGTTGGTTTTCATGAGATTTATGTTTTCAATCTTTTCTTTCTAGTAAAATATGTTCTTTAAAGTCATGATATCAAAATAATCATAAGAAGAACCTACAACAATTATTTCATTGTACCCGGTGTAATACTTACATATATAGACTATTAAATTGTAGTAACTTTTTGTATGATAATCTTGACTATGTTTTTAATTTTCTCTATAAATGAAATTTTGATTATTAGAGTGCGTTCTTTTTTAATATTTCGGAATGGTACCTCATTTGGGTATGGAATATATAAAATTTTATACACAAATAAAAACAAAAAAGAAAATATAGGTTGTGAAAATGAAAGATGAGAAAGAGGCTATAAGAGAGTTAATGGATAGACAGTGGGTACTTAGTAGTTTCAAATAAAGGTATGAATTAAAAAAAATTATGAAAATAAGGAAAAATTAAGAAAAACAAATAATGACATCACAAAAAACTACTGTTCATGCTTATATCTAGTATAGATGATTGTTTTCTTTTAGTTGTAACACTAAGTAAATATATGAATGAGGATATGAGTAAGCTGTGGCATAAGGCTAATTTAGGTATGGAAAATATGGTAGTATAAATGAAGGTTTTTTAATTGATAAAAAGGTATAGAAGTGTGTAAGAAACTTTTAAGAGTGTGCAATATCATTCGCCATAAAAAAATTATAATCGTGTAGCTGACGGCTAAAATAGCCTTGTGCTTTTATTTTAAAAGTAGAGTTTTGATTCTAACTAGTAGAAAGAAAATAATATGTAACAATATGCTTATATTTGTCGTTAATGCTTGTGAAAAACAAAATTTGCTTACATGTTTTGACAACAACTAGGGATATTCAAAAAAAGCTAATGAAATGAAAATCAGTGTAGACTTAGCGGAAGGTCCCCTCTTAGGGGAAGGGGATTGTTTATTGGAATTGCACCATATGCATGATAAAATTTTTGTGCAAGTATGTCTTATCCTTATAGTACGGCCAAAGCTGAGAATATTAATGCGATCTAGTAATTTCAAAACTCTTATGGCTGTCATATGTATCTTTGTTTAATTACTATGACTAGTGACGGAAAACAACCTTTGCACTGTGTATAGCTTTTTTCTTATAGTAAAGCCATTGCATGAGATTTTGCCACCAGTATTTCAAAAGTGCTAAGTGGGTGTGGCAATTAAATATAAATTGATAATACATTCTCAAAGAACTAAATAAAGTTTGTCTAGAGTTGCACCCATTTTGGGTTTGTATAAGTTGAGAGATCCCTCTAGTTTCTCTAACATGTGCATATATAGGATGCATAAGTTATGGATTGCACCTTCACCATCAACGTTGCACTTTTGAAGTCATTGTTTACTGTATTATATGTGTTTGTATTTCATCTATTAAAGTAAACTCTTAGGAAGACTGTTTAGGATATGTTTGTTATGAGTTAATGTTGAACATCTTTGTCATCATGAGATGCACAAATGAAACTCATTAATGCTCGTAGGCCACCCGTACTTCAGTTTGTGTTATTCGCATATTTATTTACATGTCTTAGTGTTTTAGCTGGAACAAATGAATATATATACGGCTAATTTTCTAATGGTGCAACAAATTATTTTCTCTTTTGGTATCAAATAACAGAGGATAAATCTTGCTTCAACTAAAAATCCAGTTTTTTTTTTTTTTTTTTTTCTTTTTTTTGGATTCAAGACATTTAGTTTCTTAAAAACTAGCATAATACACGACTGCACAGAAGAAGTCAAAGAATGAACTTTCTGTTTGCTTTTAGATCAAGATGCACAATGCTTGAATCTATATTGTTTCTATCATGTGACGAGATGAAAGCAATACAAATTTTGCTATTTCTTCGTGTTTTTTCCATTTCATGATTTATATGGGTTTGATGCACATTTGTGTCTATGAAAACAGATTTGGACTAAGGGATTTGAACTAGATTTTCCTGAACAGACGTGGGTGAAGACTGCTGAAGTTTTAGCTGGTGACTGACTTTTGGGTTCATTTTCTGTAAGTAATTTAAAGTGAATGTTTATATATATATATATGTATATGTATGTATGTATGTCTGTATGAAGTTATCCTGCAAACATGACTTCATAGCCATTTTGAGCTACTATTTTCTGTAGGATATACTACAAAAAATAGAATTCACAACAAAGTATATTCTCAATTTCCTATGCTTGAAGTTAATGCTTTTTCCTGTAGTTAAACAATCTGTGCAACTATGCTGAAAATCTGAGGTATTTTTAGTAGCAATCATTTTTGACATTTACTAGTGAACATATTTTTTGTCAGATATGGGAATTTTCTGAATCATACTACACTATGGGTAGGCAAAAGATCTTTGTGTGCTTCTTTATTTCTATTGTGGTCCTAAGAGAAATTAAACAAGACAGTAAATAGAGAGTGAATTATCTAAAGATCATAAAATACACATGTGAAACATTTAGTTGTCGTCAATCATTATTGCTTCTGTTAGAGATACAATCATAAAATGTCCTATTTTATATTTTTAAGATAAAAAGGTCTACATGTGCTTAGATAAATAGAAACATTGAGATAAAGTAGGAAACATGCCATACTCTCATAATTTTTGCAATTACTACAAAGAAGGGATAGTGGGCAACATGAACTTTAACTCATCACATTGAAAATGTACGAGTTTTCTGGAATAGCATAGAGGGTTTAATTGCGTTGATTTGTTTTCTTCCACATAGAACTACTTGAACTTAGTCAGCACTCTAAGAAGAAAAGAGACTTGGTTAATTAGTGACATGGCGAAAGAGACGCTGATCAATAAAATGATTATGCCAAATATTTATTTTCTATTACTGGTTTTATTTTAAGGTGCATAACCATGTTGTTCTACTTTTTTAGGAAAAAAATGAAAGAATTAATGACTGCAACATCGATGACTACTAAAGATAATTGGGAAAAAGAAGTTGGTTATGTTCCTGGACTGACACGTAATCCTAACACTAGCAAGAGACAACCTGTTGAATTTCAACACTTCAGGTCCGAAATTGAGGAGTAAAGGAAAAGAGAAGATGCAGCAGAACAACGATTTGCATTAGTTGTTGAGCAATTTAATGCTCAATCTGAAATTATTAAGAACTTGGAACAATAACAAAGAAAAATAAAAGAGTTGTACGAGCTAGTTCTAGCAAAAATGATTGAGTTAATCAAGTAGCAACTGTGTAAATGTAACTGTCAATGAGTATTTAAGTTGTATTTATCATTTCTAATATAGTAGTGAAATATTTAAAAATGCTCCCATCTCTCTTTCATCTCCCACCTATTCTCCCTCTCTCTATTTGAACTCTCCTATATTTTTGGACTTCAATCTTAGTTATATGTTTCCCTGAGATTCTTCCAAAAAGTATTCATTAAGAGTACTTGAGATTGATATTGATTTGTTATGAAAAAATTGTATGCATGAGTGTGATATACCAATTTGAGAATTAATTTGTTCTCTGGGCATCATCCTTATGTATGAGCTTTCACATTGAAAGAACAAATTACGATGCATGAAGACATTCTCCTTATTTCTTAAGCATTTTCCATATCACTTACATATATTGTTGTTATAGTTTTATTAGGCTAAAGCTGTTGGGTCAGTTCCTCTTGCATTTTGGAAAAGAATACATATTTTGGTGAATGAAATGGAGATTGCTAACAGTGGATGAAGTTAAATGGATTTTTTTTCTTGCGAACTTTGGTAATGATTTATGTATACATAAAATTTGTGTTAAAATGGTTTAAGATTCTGTTAAGATACGCTATTTGATTGATTTTATTTAATTGGTGCCCAAAAAAGTTTACTGGATGTACATATATAGATAGGCTATTTGTTATAACCCTTTTAATATGTTCGTTGTTATCTTTCTTCATCTTATTGGGATCATTTTTTTTCATATCCGTGCAATCCTTATCCATTGGACCATCAAGTGGAGGCATTGAGGAAACAAAACTTTTTGGACATCATGCTATTCCTTGTAGAGGATAAGTTATTTTTGTGATATTTTTATGGATAAAAGTATATTTGGAACTCTATTCTAGATGCTATTAATTAGTCATAGTACAAGTATAGTTTGAAACTTGGTATTTTGGTTTGTGACTCTATTTTGATGCTTCTTACAAATATTATTAAATTAGATACTTTTGATAATATATATACTATTGCTATTGTTATAGTTGGGATTTTCTTCTACATTGTATGATTTATTATTGTCAAAAGCGAGGTTTATATTTTGTAATTGCATTGAAAAGAATAGTTGAGGGAATTAGATAGTGACAATAGATAAAAAGCAAAAACAGTGACAACAAAAGAGGGTTGTAACTACTCTGTCACTCCGTATGACAAGAAGTTGTCACTACCAAGGAAAGCAAACATAGACCTTGTGACAAGTTGTTATTAAGCTGGTGTTACGTCCATGACAAGATAGGAATTCAATCAGTAACAAAAAAAGTTGTCGGAGACAATAGATGTTTACTGTGACAAAAAGTTGTCACTAAATGTCTAAGTTTAGTGACAACTTGAGTATTTAGTGTGGCAAAACAGTAACGGAAAAAGTGACAAAAATTGTTGTCACAAATTCATAGATGCAGCTGTGACGACAAAAAGTTGTCACTATTGAACATGCTTCTGTGATAAAATTTTAAGGTCATACATTGGCTTATTTGTGACCTAAAATTTGTGACGTCCAAATGACAACAAAAAAAGTCGTCACTAATGACCTTTGTATGGTGACTTTTTACCATTCTGTGACAACTTATGCTTGTCACTAAAGGTTTATTTTCTTGTGTGTGCCTTTATTAAAGTTTTGTACACAAAACAAACAAAAAAAAGTATAAAAAATTTAACCTTTATACAATTCAAAGAGAGAAAATATATGTATGTTTTCCTGATTTTTCTCCCCCACTTTTCTTGTCTTCTATCTTTAGATATAAGGACTCTTGATTCCAAATCTTGAACTATTTTTCAATTCAGAAAACATCTCTTCGTACGATCAAACAAATTAAGGAGAAAAGAAAAAGTGATGTCAATGAAGATTTTAGTCTTCTGAAAATTTTCTATATGCATTCATTTTTATTCAAAAGATTTTTTATTATGCATCATCTTTGAAAGACCATTGCTTGATTAGCATACCTTACTTTTCTCTTTTGGTTCGTTCAAAAAAGGCGAAAGAATTTTACATCTGCAAAAGCTAAATAGAGGAAAATAATTATGGATTTAAGAATTTATTGTAAGAAATTAAATTTGAAATTATAGTTTTCCAATTTTGGATAAGTTCGAAAATGTCATATTCTTGAAAAGTTTCAAAACAGTACTTATTGCAGATCTTTTGTCTTTTGCAAACATTACAAATTCACCACGTTCAATGATGCATGAATTTGTTAAGAGGACATATCCATTCTGAGATGGCATTTTATTGAACTTTGTAACTTGTTTAAGTTTAGTGTAGCAAACATTTTAGATAAAATAATGACAATCAAGAAAGTGACAAATATGGTTATACCATAATTTGACTAGCAGTGAATGCTTGATTGCCATGTCATTCATCAGTTACCAAGTATAGGGATTTGTGAAATTTATACATACATACAAGAGAGTGTCATAGATGTTAGCTTATCTAATTTTCTGATTGAAAAGTGAGATAAAATAGATCGAATTTTCCAATCTAGCAAACTTGCATTGAGAGGTAAAAGAGAGTGAAGCATGAACAATTCTGCATTACCTTTCTAGTTTCTAGGATGAACTATATAGTTTTCAAGCAACATGTCATTGTCACTTTCATAATTGTATTTCTTGTAACATTTAGAAACAATGTGAAAGAAAAATGGGATTGTCTATACCATAGATATCATAGTTTGTCTAAAGAAACAAATGTTTACACCAAGTTTCGTAAGAGAAAGTTATGGAAGTTGAATTTAAAATAATGTGTATTATTTGTTCTCAAAATCACTATTATTTCCCTATTTCATGCACTATTTGTTGTTTTGTTTGTTATGTAAGAGATAGTAATTTTTTTATTTTTTTTTCAGAATTTTCTTCAACTTTGACATCCTATTTTTCTTTACCTTTAAAAGGTGGTATGTGATGAAATATCTCACTTAAGTCTTATGGATGATTTTATTCACATACTAAAGAGAAAAGAAAACCTCTAAAGTAACAACAAAATATGCTTAATGTTAACAATTAAAACAATAAAAAGAAACAATAACTAGGTTTACTAAACTTTGTTTCAGTCAAAATGTTACTTAGATTTCTATGGTTGGAAAAAACTGAGTAGCTTCGAAAAGTAGTACCTTCTTCTAAAGTATCCAATTTCTAATTAGATAAGAGCTAAAATGATAAAAGTAACAATTACTAAATTTATTAAGAGATGTCATGTACCTTATATTTAAGATTATGTAATTAGTCACATAAGATTATAAGTAGATTTACCTTAGTGTTTGTGCAATTGAATCCGATCTAAATGTAATACTTTGTAATTTGGCCAATCATAGAAGTGAATGACATTATGTATCCTTTAATAAAGAAATAGATCATCAACAGATTTATATTAGCATTTATATTGTTAAAGGTAAGGAATTGTTTTGGATGAATTTATGGCTATTTTAGATTATTAATGATTAAGCGCAACGAAAGTTTGGCTCTTAAAATTTTAATGATACATATGCCCTCAAATTAGTGACATAAATAGAACTTCATGTTCCTAATAAAAGATAGTTCACTTTTTATTTTGACAAGAAAAGGCAACAATGCTTGTCTGTTTACTTCAATAATGCCTTGAAGAACTTTCGAAGAACAAATGCAAGTTAAGCTATAGAAGCTATGTTAGTGGATTTTTTCTTTAAGAATGATTCAATATTTGGAGGTTAGACTACATTTTAGTCATTAGTCAAGTCTCATTGACAAATAGGATAATTGTAGTATTTGTTATCCAAAATTTTGGATAATTGTAGTATTTGTTATCATAATTTTTACATATATGTGCTATACTAGTATTAGAACCGAGACGATACTAATATAAAGAACATCTTTATTTTTTTCTTTGTTTCTTTTGCCCTTTTTGTTTCTTTTAATTTTTCAAAAAAAAAAAAAAACTAAATATTACCAATTAAACTTTATTCTTGTTACTACATTAATTTCTATTAATTGAGATTACACTGTTAACAGTTTTAATGGTAAATGTTCCAATTTATTACCTATGCTATGTTAATATGTAAAATCTTCAAGAAGTGCGAAATTCACAATTTTGGGGCATTAATCTTTTTTTGTTAAATTACCATTAACATTACGATATATCTTGTGAATTTGTAAAATGAAGGGGCATGGATTAGCATTTGTCATATCTTATACTACCTTCTTCCCTCTTATTTTCTAATAGTTTGACTTTGTGGCCAATATATAAATTTTTCAAAGCTCGATCTTGTGCACATTTCTTTAAATTTTTTAAATACATGTGGTACTATGTGATATAAATTTTACTTTTTTTTTATTTGAATAAATTTCATAAAAAATATACTAAATCTATATGAATTCTTGATTACGAAACAAATTTAATTAGTGCAAAATAAGTAGGACGAAAAGAGTATGTTATGACAAATAACATACGTATTTACCTTAAAACATGTACTACTTTATTGAATGGAATATAACAAACTAGAAGCAAGTGTATTAGTTAGATGCATTAACTAAAAATATAGAGTACTAACTTAAATATTTATATACATATTATTAGTTCCTTAATTATTTAACATGCGACACATATCCACTACATTATTGATTTTATAATAATTTAGTATGTGTATACACTAGCACAAGAAATACGTTAAATATATTCATAAGAAAATTTTTACTTTTATATCCATACCATCTATATAGTTCAATAAATTTTGTTACTATGTAAACCCACTGATATACTTGTGTATATGTGTATATCTATATGTTTATATACATGTCTATATGAGAATTTGTGTGCGTGCGCGTGAGCATATTACAGAAAAGATAAAACTTTATGCCATTGGCTACGTGCAAATACATGGGAAATCGATTGATTTTACAAAAAAAAAAAATGATTATATTATTTGCGTTTTGTACCAAAAATGATTATCTTATTTGAGGTTTATACCAAAAATCGATTCCTTTCATGGCACATGCTTAATGATCTTAATTCTTGTTGGATTGATTTAATTTATGCGTGGTAATGTATTGATACTGAAATTTAGTAGTGTACCAATCAACAACATTTTGAACGATACACTATCTTTAAGCTTCTAATAAAAGCTTTTTGGTAGTTCTTTAGAAATATGCATGTGTGTGTTTGAGACACACACACACACATATATATATATATATATATATATATATATATATATATATATGTATGTATAAGAGAATGGTTGTTTGTGAAAAGTTCTAAAATCTTGACAAGTGCAAAGTATAAGGACTTTTGTATACTAGATAGTAAAAGTAAAAATGAAATATTTACTTAACTATTTAAATTCAAATTAATTACCTAGAACCTATTCATAACTATTTGTATTTGTTCAAAATCCTCATATTATGTAACCTACCTCTGATAATTATTTTTTTCCTAAAAGAGTTATTATAAGATTAAACGTTATGAATCATTATATAGGTATCAATTATTTATTATATATGTCAAATATAACATTATAATTTATATAATAAATTAGGATAATAAATACTTATTTATTTGAAGAATACTATACGTATATAATATTTAAGATTTATTCTTAATATGTCTGAAAAAATGTGCAACAAAATTACGTATGGAGTATTTTTCTTTTAAAAAAATCCACAACTCACTCCTATTGGTAACTCGAACCCATAACCAATAGGTTATAAGGAAAGTGTCTTACCACATGAGTTGCATTTAATTGTCTAAGTATGACTAATTTCATTATGGCAACCCAATCATAATACTTTTATCAAAAATTGATAAGAGAGAATTGCAAATTTAATCCCTAAACTACTTTTTAAAAAAATCTCATATAGATGTCCCAAATTATATTTCAATTTTTTTCGTCCTTGAACTATTTTAAGCACACATAATCCCGCTAAACATTTCAAAACTTTTTTGTGCCTTAAGGATTTTCGTAATCTACAAATATAGCCTACATTTTTTTTATTTAACTCTTTTGTCCCTGGATTTTTTTTATTTTTTATTATCATGTCTAAATGACCTATTTGATAAAAAAACACACACACACACATACATAGTTGAGGGACTTCTGTGAGACTACGGAAATAGTTGAAGATAAAAAATTTTCAATAGAGTTTTGTGGACTTTCTTGAGGAACTAAATTTCCAATTATCTATAATACTTTCATGTAAACTTTGTTAATCTATTTCCCATTCTTATATTTAAATTTATTTATTTATAGTTTTTAGTGTGTTTTTTAAATTTTGATTCGACGCTATTTTTCAATCTATAAAAACATAACTATATCATTTCTTTAGAACTAGCACCACTAACAAACCTACTAGCTATAAGTTTCCAATTAATCATTATACTTATTTTTTAAAAATGTAAAATGTTAATCGATATATGTCAAAGTTAGCAACAAAAAAAAAAAGTATATTAATGTCAACTTAGCTTATAAAAATACCAATATGCTTTTAAATTCAATAATCACATTTTATAAAGTATTATAATTCAATAAAATGAATAAATAAAAATTGAATACAATTTATAAAAAAAAAAATACAAAACTTAAATCTTGGTCCACATCATTTAGTAGGATTAGATGATTATACTAATTATAAGACGTGAAAAACTTATTAATAACTAGAATAGCTTATCAATGTTTAATTAATCATTCAATCTAACAATTTTGATCAGAGTTCGGAAAATGATAGGAAATTAGAAATTTAATCTCTAAATTATTTTTAGAATCTCATAGAGATACGTCAAATTATATTTTAAATTTTTTCGTCCTTAAACTATTTTAATCGCACATAAACCCACTAAACTTTTTCATAACTTTTTTGTCCCTCAAGTATTTTCGTAATCCAAAAATATAGCCTATATTTTTATTTAACTCTTTTGTCCCTTGATTTTTCTTTTGTTTTTATTACGATGACTAAATGACTTATTTGATTAAAACACACACACACACACGCTCACTTGAGGGACTTCCGCGAGATTACAAAAATAGTTGAGGACAGAATTTTTAAATAGAGCTTGGGGAACACCCCGAGGGACTAAATTTTCAACTATGTCTAATATTTCATGTAAACTTTGTTTATATATTTTCTATTCTTATGTTTAAATTTATTTATTTGTATTGTTTAGTGTGAGTACTAATTTTTTCAAATTTTGTTTCAACACTATTTTTTAATTGATGAAAAAATATTTCAGAACCAATACCACTAGTAAAGTTGATGGCTTTGGGATTCTAACTAATTATTATAGTATTTTTTGAAAATGCAAAATATTAATCGATATATGAGTACCAAAAATAAAAAAGAAACAAAAAGCAAAGTATGATTACGTCCACTTAGCTTATAAAATTACAAATATGCTTTTAAGCTCAATTATCACATTTTAAAAAGTACTAGAATTCACTAAAATGAATTAAAAAATTGTATAAATTTTAAAAAAAATTACAAAAACTTATCTTAGTTCAAATTATTTAATATGATTAGATGAATATACTAGTTGTAAGACGTGACAAAATTGTTAATCAACGAAATAGCTTACAAATTTTTAATTAATTATTCAAATCAAGCATTTTGATCGAAGTTCAAAAAATGATAAGAAAAACTCATTTCTACTTAACACACACATATAAAGAATATATATATATATATAATATATACATGCAGACATATATATAGACACACGTAAATAAATACATATATATATATAAATATATATACAATACACATATGTTTATATAAACATACGTATATATATATATACAGATATGTTTATACATATATGTATATATATACATACGTTTATGTATATATACACATATATGTATGTATATATATTTATATAAATGTATATATATACGTGTGTGTATATATATGCTATATGTATATATTTTTTATGTATACACACACACACACACATATATATATATGTATGTATATATATATATATGTATTTATATATGTGTGTGTATAAATATACACACACATATATGTATGTATTTATATATATGTGTGTGTATAAATATACACACACATATATATAAATATATATACAGATATATATATATATATATAAATACATACATACATACATACATATATATATATAGAAAGAATTGATAATATCAACAAGTTTAGATATCATGAAAATTCCAACTATTATTTATATTATTATATAAATAAAAGCTAAATAGCATAAGAAATTCATAATATATATACACACACACATCACAACACATATGTATATGTACATAAATATATACATATATGTGTGTGTGTATATATATATAAATGTGTGTGTGTCTGTTTGCGTGTGCGTTTGTGTATATATATATATGTATATTTGTATATATACACACACATACATGATTGTGAATTTGAATATTGTTCATAGAGGGAAAGTTTATGTTTAGATTCAAAACAAATGGGAACGGGTTTTTTAATCAACTTCTTTCGATACAAGTTTTCAAGTGAACTTCTTATTGAAACAATATCCTTGATTTTTTTGATTTGTTTCATGTGTGATCTTAAGAGGTAATACAAAATAAGATTAATTATTTTATTTATTTTGTAGTTTAATTTAGTTGTTGGGGAGTTTAGAATTCTGTAACATAAAAAATTTTAAGCTCACTTTATTTATTGAATACCTAATCATACAGCTTAAAAGGTAAATTTGCAAATAAATAGTTGTTGGAGGAGTTTAAAATTTTGAAACGTTTTGAAAGAGTTATTAGTGAATATAAAACATAGAATATATTATATCAAGATGGCTCTTTTCTTATCTGAATCTTAAGGGATACCCATTATGTTAAACATAGAAGACGATCTTAAAATATTCGGTGAAGCTATGTCTTCACACGATGTTGCATTCTGGAAAGTGGCAATTATAACGAAATAGATTCATTGTTGGGTAATAAAACTTGGGTATTAGTAGACCTGCCTCCTGATTCTAAGCCTATGGAATGTAAATGAGTATTCAAAAGAAAATATGATACAAATAGGTCTTTACAAACTTTTAAGGGCAGATTGGTTGTTAAAGGATTTAAACAAAAGGAGGGTATAGATTATTCTGATATTTATGCCCCTGTTACTAGGTTAACATCTACCAGAGTATTTTTGACTTTGCATCAATATATGATTTATATGTATATCACATGGATGTCTTAAGACGACTTTCTTAAATGGTGATCTGGAAGAAGAGATGTATATGGAACAATCTGAAAGGTTTGTGTTATAGAGAAATGAAAAGAAAGTTTGCAAATTAATTAAGTCATTATATGTCTTACAATAAGAACCAAAACATTGGCATGAGAAGTTTGATTCTTGATTTTGTCACATGGTTTTAGGTATAATAATGCTAATAAATGTGTTTATTCTAAATTCACCAATGCATATGGTTTGATCATATGCCTATATGTCGATGACATACTTATCATAGGAATCAGCATGTAATAGGTCAATGAGACTGAGAAATGTCTAACTTCACAATTTAAGATCAAGAATCTTATAGAAGTAGATGCTATCTTAGGAATAAAAGTGAAGATAAATAGTAGGGGTTATGCTTTGTGTTAGTCTCATGCTATCTTAGGAATAAAAATGAAGAGAAATAGTGGGGTATATGCTTTGTGTCAGTCTCATTATATTGATAAAGTTCTAAGTAAATTTAAAACACTTGGATATCAAAGAAGCCAATACCTCGTATAATGATACCAAAGAAGCTAATACCCTGTATAATCCTACACAAAAGTTGACCTAAAATATAGATAGAGCTGTTGTTCAACTTTGATAAGCCAGTGCTATTGGAAGTTTGATATATTAAATGCATTTACTCGGCTAAACATTGCATATGCAGTATGAAAACTTTCTATATACACAAGCAATCCTAGTATTGTTTATTGGGATGGTATAAAGAGAATTCTTGGTTATGTCAAGAAAATTAAGGATATGTGGGATTATTTTATAACATCATCCCTATAGTACTAGAAGGTTTTAGTGATGCTAGTTGGATTACTAGCGTAAGCAATGATAAATCCACATCAGGATCGATCTTCTTGTTGGACTAGGAGCAATTTGTTGGGCATCCAAGGAACAAACGTGCATAACACATTGCACCATGGAATCAAAATTTATTGCGCTTGCATCAGTAGGCAAAGAAGTTGAGTGGCTAGGGAATTATTTGTTACTCGACATAGAGTTGTGGCCACATATTTAATGCCAGCCATTTCTTTGCACTACGATGGTGATGCTACGATGTCTAGAGCACTTAGTAAAATGTATTACGGAAAATCTAGACGTATAAGTTTCAGGCATGACTATGTAAGACAATTATTTTCTAAAGGTATAATTATAATTTATCTCTTGTAAGAATTTGGTAGATCCTCAAACTAAATTCTGATTTTAGTAGAATACGTATTTGATAGCAATTATAGTTTTCAATTTTATTAATGATGTTTTCAATGTGATGTGATTCAATTTTATTAATGTGATGTGATTGTAGCTAAGCTATTTGACTTTTTATAGATCAAATACGAAATCGATTGTTGAAATTATTATAAAATGATTTTAAAGGTTTTTGTTTGGCATGCTCTATTTGAAGTATGTTATTATTCTTGTCCTTGACATGGTTTTTTTTAGCTAATTTATAAATAATTTCATGAACAAGATTTTACAATCTCTATATCACATTTTGACACATGTTATTGTTAACTTTTATTTAAGCATAATTTGCACACAAAATGAGTCTCACTAGGTCTTCGCTCATGATAGTTTGAAATTATTTTCAAAATGAGAGACGTGAATTAAATGAGTTACCATAATGATATCTAAGTGAAAATGACATTAGAAAGTTTAAAGTTTCATTCAAGAGAAATTGGCCGATTAGAAAAAGTAAAATAATATACAGGCGGCTTATAAGTATTTTATATTAAAATTTCTTTTATGTAAATCATGGAAATAGAGTTTTCTTATTATCGTTGTGATTGAGTTATTTTGGAAAAATTTTACTTAATTAAATATTAGATCTAAATTTCATCTTGATTTAATTTTGGATCACACTAAACTTAGTTTATGAAAGCTTGGTCCAAATGCTATGTGTATTTGTGTGCATGTGTGTTTACGATATCTAAGTCTTATCATTACTAGAAAAAAGCTTTTTAGCAACGGAATTTAGCAACAGAAAGAAGCCGCAATAGTGTTTTGTTGTAATTTGCAACAGAAATAGCAACGGATTTTCTTAAAAAGAATTTTCCTTTTCCAAATCTATTGCAATGGAAATTTCCGTTGCAAAACTAAAAAAATAAATAAAAAATATTTTCAATGCATTCATAAATGACTATAATTTACATACTACTTATTTAAAAACAATATCAACACGTCTTTACTTAGCAACCTATAATCTAGTGCTATATTTATAAAAAAATATATTAAAAACTGGTAAATTAATCACTTAAATTAGATAACTAATCAATCCTTTCTACACTCCTTTGCCATATTTCGTTATCTTCTTCCCCACCTCCCCATCAGGTGGCCCCCTCATTCTTTTCCCTCTTACAAAAAAATTCTCTAATCTCCTCCTCAACCCTGCCTTCAAAACATCCCCAGCCCACACTGTTGCTCCACCATAAACCAGTGCAACCCTCCTCCACCAGCATCTGCCATCTTGTCCACACCCTTTCGTTTCCAAACTTCCACTCGATTCACAGTACAGACCACCGACTCATGCCTCCATCCCTTGAAGCTGCGTCACCAACTTCGAAGTAACTCTTCAAGCTGGTGCCGGCACCACATGCAGGTAAAACCCCTTTCAATTTGTACTAATTTTAAGTTTCAAACCACACCCCTTTCTTCCCCTAACCGTTGTTCTTTCCCGTTTCCTCTCTTTCCCTCCTCCCACTCCAAGCCTTGAGCCGCCACCTCAAGTGTTGGGCCACCAACTCAAGTCTATAACACTCCAAGCTGCCAACACCTCAGGCCGTCTTCACATCAAACTCCAAGGTACGATTTCATGCCCCTTTCTATTTTCTATGAAATTCCCCACTCAATCGATCCCCCACACCTGGAATTCCCCCATGCTGTGGCATTAAGATAAGTGCTATGGCAATATTTTCCAAGCTACTATGTTAATTTTTAATTGATTTTCCATGTTGTGATTTTTCATTTGGGGTATTGGATTTTGGCTATAGCGATATAAAATTACTGTCAGTTGGGATTTATGAGAAATTTTAGTAACGGTTCAGTGGAAAAACTTGGTTATTATAGAGCTTCGTATTTGAAAGATCAAGTTTTATTCATTATACCGAGAGAGGGAGAAGAGAGCCAGAGACCTAGTGGAGGAAATAATTGGATGGACAGGAGCGGGAGAGAGTGGAGCAGTAATAGAGGCCTCGTGGGCGGCAGGAGATACAAGGGGAAGACGATTGAGAGAACTGTCGGGCTTGGGGATTGGGTTGACTTGAATGAGGGTAGTTCTGGTATTTCATTAAAATGTGCTGTGGCATTAAGATTATTGTTGTGGAAATATCATTTTCCGCCTTCTTGGTATAAGACAATGCCACAGATCAACAGTTAAAATGCTTCAGTAGTGTAATCATTTCCTAAATGCAACAATGCTTCACATTTTCTAGGATACATAACCAGTCCCTCATGTAGCTTTGAAATAGCCCCTGTATTGCAAATTGTTAGTCAAAAGCACTTCACACATAACAAAACCAACTAATACAGTAAATGAATACATAAGTACTTTTTTCTGCAGCTACATTATACAATTCTACTAGTTTGGAAGAAGCAAGTGGTTAATCTTATAAAAAAAATAAAAAAAAAAAGCATTTCTCCTATGACTCCTAAAATTCCTGGGTCAATTTTTTGTTTTTTTTCTTAAACTGAATAGTATCCAAGATTGCATTGTTACAGTAAATGTAGAGGTGAATTACATGAAACAGAAAAAGGTGAAAAATCTAACCTTTTGCGATAATCTTGCTGCATCTTCAACAAACTCCTTAAAAAGCCAAAAGATGTTATCTTAATCAATATCATATATATGAAATATACACCAGATTATCACTTAATTATTGACGACAGTAGCAAAATTAAAATCAAATCAAAAGAAATTTTTTAAAAAATAGATCAGGTTGCACTACTTAAATAGACAAATATGGACCATATTAGAAATCTTTAATAAAGAATTCAAAGCCTATGGATAAGTAAAGATAAATTAACCGGTACTCTGATGGTGTTACCGAACTCAGAGTAGATCATACATTACGGAGTGATAATACTGGTTCCTTGACACATTGGTCCCCTAAATACTAACTTGCCATCGATCTAATCTTCCTGCAAAATTAGAAAATAAGAAATGGATCAGAATAGTATTTACCGACGACTAGAGTTATAGATAAATTTTGATTTTCTTCTTCATCTTTATCCTTTTGTGGTCATCCTTTAATGTTACTATTAGGAAACACAATTTGATAAGTTAGAGGGCAAGAAATTAGAGAAGGGAAGGTTTTCTTTATTTTACTTTTATCTTTTCAAGTAAGTTAGAACCTCACTTTTTTAAGCCCCGCCTATATTTTTGGGATAATTTTTTCCTTTTTCATGTTTTTCTCATATTAGTTGACCTAGATTACTCTATCAATCTACACATAATTTTAAGAAAAATACTTAAGGAAGTCCGGTCTTGGGCATTTTCTGTACAAGAATCCTACTTGTCATTTACATTTACCCAAAGTAACAAATATAGTGCTATTTTCCTGTTATTACTTTAAAATATGCCGTTAAGTATTGGGTTACTAAAAATTGATCCTGTTGCATGCAAGCTAGTTCAAGTCTCCAAACATAGTTGAATTGTGTTTCTTCTTCAAAATATGTTGAATACTAGCTTCATATAATTGGCTTCAAGTTGTGATAGCGTCTTCCTTTCTTGCAACCCAGTAAAATATAAGTACTAATTTAATTTAATGTATTAAATATGTATCTGATTCCTTGTTTCATTTCTAGTTATTGATCCTCAATTTCTCCCTTATGTTATCATACTTAATTTCTCGCTCTTGTTCAGGATGCTGAATATCTAGTAGACATTGCGAGACAAAAATCAAGTCTATATCAAAGAGCATTGGGAAAGTAAGTTTGTCACCATTCTCTTTTAAACATATTTAACATTTGAAAATCTCGTTTTGGTTGATTCATTTATGTGGAATTCGTTGGGATACAAGTTATAAAATTTGCAAAAAAATTTTGACATTTTAAATTGTTGTGTATCTATTTTTGGATCAACACTTGTTCGGTCATGATTGATTATTTTATATCTATCCTTGGCGGAGCATGATTGAATATTTTGTATCCACCCTTATCGGGTACTTTAAGTTGAACTTTTCTCATTTGTGAAAGTTTATTCATCTTATATTTTTATTATTAATCAACTTTTGTCCATTCTATTCATTAGTGATAGTAAAGATTACTTGAATGAACTTTCTGAATATTAAATTTCTGGGTCAACCATTGTCTGTTCACGAATGATTATTTTGATTGGTTTGAAACTAGGGGAATAGTATAAATTTAGGAAAAAGTCTACCGAAAATTCTACATTGGAATAGAATGGGCTTCCAAACTTCTTCCCAATATAATAACCTCACCATTTTCATCAAATTCCAAGTTCAAGTTTCTACATCTAACAGTAGAAAGCATAAAATCCAAAAGCATTTAAAAAAAAATCTCTAAAATTTGGATAGGAACCAACACGGAGGAACACATGTACACATAGTTTCGCTGAATGAAAGTTATAGATTATCCCTAAGTTCCTTTTTCTATTAGGTGAAGAAATGAAGAAATATTTTGGTAGCAAATTCCAATCGCTATACCCATTTAATTACTCTCATATGTTCCAAATTTTCTCTAAATATGACGAAACTTGCTTTTTCCATTCATGTTATGTACTTCATCATAAATAATTGCAGTAGAACTCATATCATCAAAATAAATTTAGAAAGGTTAATTCCATGACCAATACATATGTCAGAACTATACCATAGCATTATAGATAAAATTTTTCAGAAGCATAAAATGCAAACTTTCTAAAGAAAATAGTGGGGTACTAATAAAGATCATGTTTTAGACGTTTAATATAGAGCAGCAGAATTAATAGAAACATGATCAAAAAAATTAAGTCTTATAAATCCAACATACTATGAGAAGAGTCATGATAAGAAAGAGACATACTATGAAATTTGTGACATACTTGAAAAGCAGCAAACTAATAGAGATAAATCCCAATTCCTCTAATAGTTTGAAAGCTAAAGTGCATAACCAAGAAGTCCAAAGAACAAAATATGTTCTAAAAGTAAATAATCTCAAAATAACATAAAAACCTCTAAATAGTTATTTGCTTTTTTAGAGTAATGTGTTATGATTAAGGGCTTATGGGTCATTTCACACTTTTACAAAGAGAAAAAAAATCAAAAATCTTTTCCACATGGAAATGTAATGCTTGAAGAAGCACTTGATTTTATTTTATTATGTACACACACACACACACACATATATGAATAGTCTTCTTTCTCAATAAGTGATCAAGAATATATATAATATGAAAATATATATATATATATATATATATATATATATATATAAAACTAGTTTTGATCCCGTTTATTGAACGGAAGAAAGCATGAAGATGATAGAAAGCATTTATAATTTTAATGTCAAATATTATAAATATTTTATAATTAAATTCTAGCAATTAATAGAATCGAATTTTGGTAGTAGTAATAAATGTTGGTTGATTTCTAATTTAAGGTCTTGAACATGAAGAACTTGGAGATCATGAAGCCTTTGACCAAGTCCTATACCGATGTCCTCCTTCTTCTTGCTTCTTTCACTTATAACTTATAATAGTCCATAATGATGCCTAAATGAGCTGTTGTAGCCAAAGTTTGACTGTTAGAAGGTGCCTAATCAAACTTCTTTAAAATTTAAATTTATCTTTTCTCGAGTCTCTTTAGTAGGACATGCAACTGGAATGAATTGGGAAGTTAACTCTAGGTTTTGAATACATAATGTGAACCTATTCTTATTAGTTGGTTAACGCACTCAGTTAACTACCGATATATATATATAGGCATCCCTACCTCTTGCCTGTGGGTTAATAACTAGTATAGTAGAAGTGTACTAAAACAGAGTACACTTCCATTTCTTATCTTTTTTTTTTTTAAAATTTAACATGAGTTTTTTTTTATTATTGTACCTTATTATTTTATAATTTTGCAGATGGTCAATAAAAGGAAGAAAAAAAAGCAAGGTTGGAATCTGAATGAGCAAGAAGAAGATGACCCCTACTCTATCATTCATGCCTCCTGTAAACACCACAGTACCACAACCTATATCCATTCCATCATCTATATCTATATCACCACCTATATCCGTTCCGCCGCCTACATCCATTCCACCACCAATATTCATGCCACCGTCTATATCTATTCCCTCACGTATACCCATGCCACCACCATATCTTATCACTGACGTCCATCCATCTATATCATTTATGCCCACTCATGGTGCTCAATAAGTACCGAATAACTATTTTTTCCAACCCTTCACTAATACTATCCAATACCAACAAATTATGTCACCTTCTTCACAACCATCAGGATCATCAACTTCTTCTACAAATGGTTCTCAATGTGGTACTCAAATTGAGAGCTCCATTTCTAAAACATTTATAGTTCCAAGGGAAAAAAGAGTAATGAACTTACAACTTCCTTATGATATTACTTATGTACTATGGATATAAATTTTAGTTTCACTTTATTTTACGTACACATCTTTCATTTTTTTTTTTGTGTTTTATATTTACGTGTGTTGAATAATCACAACATTTTTAATTGGGTTAAATACATTAAACCCCCTTAAGGTTTGGGCTATTTTGCACTAAACTCCTTGACGTTATTTTTTTCATACTTTGCCTCTTTGACTAACGGTCAAATGTAACTCCGCCATTAGTTTTTTCAAAAAGACAAATTTACCTCTAAAGATCAATTGAAGTAAACCCCCTTAAGGTTTAAGCGAAATTTCACTTTACTCCCTCAGATACTTTGTAGCATTTAATACATTGGAATAAAAATAAAATTCAATCTCTTGATATCAAATATAAATATGCTCCTAATTAATTACTAATATTATAATTCTTGAATTATACTTTCTTTAATATTTAAAATTTAAAAATGTGATGAATTAATTAATTTTAAAATTTTTGATGAATTATTAAAGGTATTTCATCTAAATTATTTTAATTTAAGTTTTTATTTATATGATAAAGTTCCTTCTTATAATTTTTAGGTATTAGTTAAATTATACTAACAAAGGAAAAAAAGTAAGAACAAAATTATTTTAAATAAATATAAAGAAAAAAAAAGGAAAATAGACTGATATAACTTTAATAGGTGGTTATAAGTATCGTATATTTGAAATTTATTTTTACATGAAAATAAAATATAATAAAAAGGCCAAAAAATACCGAAAGTGCTGGGAAATTTTTATGTTTAATTTTTTTTTCACAAGTAATTTTAAAGAATCACTGGTGTTGGTGGATATCATTATATTTTTAGTTGTTTTAACAATATTTTTATATTTATTAATGACTAAAGTATGTTAATTGATACAAAACTTGAATGACGGACTAAAATATACAAATATAATAAACTTTAAGGGGTTAATTTTATATATTCTTGTAATGTCTAGGGGTAAAAATATCTTTTTGACTTTTTAGTGATCAAATTGCTGACGAAAGGGACAAAGTGCAAAAAAAAAATGTTAGGGGGTTTAGTGCAAAATAGCCAAAACCTTAGAGGGGGTTTAATGCATTTAACGCTTTTTAATTAATAGGTTTGACAAACAGAAGAAGTGTGGCAAGAAAATTAGTTCCATCATTAAATCTCGTTATAATGGTGCTCATCGTTCATGGAAAAAGATGCCACGAGAAGTAAGAGACTTATGGTTTAGAGAGTTTGGGGTGAGTTATAAATTCTTAAAGTATTATATATTTTCAAATATTATACACTTTCTTTTACCTTAATATGCTAACTCATACTATTTTTTTGGTGCTACAAATTAGAACACTTATTGTTGGGTTCTAGAGAAAGAACATGAAATTCACACGGTGTTTGAGTATCGTGGCTTTGAACAGTTAAAGAATTTGATGGCAAAAGTTAGAAAGAAAAAGAAGAAGCCTCATTGGATTGGGGAGTCTCATTGTCTTGACTTAGAGAAGCAGTGGGATGATAAGGATTATAAGAAAATGTGCAAGACAAATCAAAAGAATCGTGAATCTGATTGCAATGGTCAAGGAAAAGCCAATTCACTTTGGTGGAAGCATCACTTATTTGACCCATCGTGATAGAATGGTAATTGTATTTCTCATATTATTATTTTACCTTTAATTGAATTTCATTTAATATGTCTCATATATTATTTGTTTTAATGGTAGGCAAAAGATCTTAGTGAAGACCCTGGTATAGCTCGAACTTTTCTACATACGCATTCAAAGATGATTGATGGCAATATACGATGGGTAGATGAACGTGCACACGATATTCATGTAAGTATTACATATTAAAATAGAACATATTCTTGAGTGGTATAAGAGATATAATTACATGTACATGTTTTAATGTAAATTGGTGGTTTAACTGATTGCCGATATAATCTTGGAATATGACTTTCCTTTTATGTAATTTGGGAATATGACTTCCATTGGACTGTTTTTACAATGTTGATATCTAACTAATTAAAATCTCAAAATTTTACACTTAAAAAATATAATTACTCCTAAAATGAATATAATTATTATGCGATTGACAGGACAAATTTACTGTAAAGTGGAATGCTATACTGTCTGCTTATAATAGTTCACAAGTTGAGGGAGAGATATCATTACAACTGCCCTCTGAAATGGATGAATGGAAAAAAGAAGTTGGTGGGCCGAAAAAAGGACGAGTTTATGGACTACCAGGGGAATCCAGCTTGGTCAGAAGCAGTTCTAGTTCCACATCAGGGGTCAGTTGGGAGAGAAAATGGGAGGACCAGTTGCACGTAAACGTGTCCCTCAAGAAAACGACTGAGCAGCTTCAGAAAGATTTGCTGTAAAAATTAATTGAAAATGAACAATCAAGGCTAGACTAGATACAATTGAGAGAATAATGGTTTCATCACAGTCCAATCTCGCATAAGCTCATTTGGCTTAGCTTCAAGCTCTGGCTTGCCACCATTTGGTCCACCACTCGGATTTGGTACTTCACATCACAATAATAATGAAGAGGATGAGAATGGTGCATCTGAAGATGACAAGAAAAATAGTGAGAATGATGATAGATCTAGAATGATGAGTGACAGTTCTAGAGTTTAAACTTTAGTCGTGTTTTGTTCTTTTTTAAATATGTGTTTGTTGAATTATGATACATTTAATTCGTAATTGAATTAATTATTGATATTGTTGTTTGATTGGGACATGATAATTTGAAATAATAATTTGGTTGTGGTTTTGATTGGTATTTGTTGGTTTCCAATAAACATTTGATTGTTGGCAGGTTTTGGGTTTTTAAATATTTTAGGGCGATTTATTTATTTATTTAGAGAATTTGCAACCGATTTTCTGTTGCCAATTTAAAATAGATTACTTTCGGTTGGTACCCGTTGCAATAGCAACGACTATTTCTGTTGCTAATTTAGTAACAGAAAATTCGTTGCTAAATTGCAACGGTAAATTCCATTGCTAAAATTTCCGTTGTTAAATCCATGGCAACTTGTTAGCGATGAACTATTTAGCAACGGATTTTTTTTCGTTGCTAACTCTGCTGCTAATCTCATTAGCAACGGATTTTTCAGATAGAAAAATCCATTGCCATTGTTGTTGCTAAAAAGCTTTTTTCTAGTAGTGTATTGTATAATCTTCTTCCTAATTTTCCGAAGTATTAGGCGATGTTGCAAAATAGAATTATACATTTTAGAACTATATGAAAACTTAAGGTCATCCAATGTTAATTTGTTAACCGATTCTTTCGAGGCCCGTGTTTCTGACTTCTGCATAGCTCAATTTGTTCCACCGAAGAGCAAAGCTAATCTAATAGAGGGTTATCACGCAGTGCACCAGAAGTTTTTAACCCCCGTGATGTATCTCAAAAATCCTACGTTTATAGCTTTGGGGTCTTACTCTTGGAATTAGGCATGACTACGGATCCGGAACCGAAGGTTCCGGAACCGCCGGTTCTGGTTTCATGAAGAGCTAGAACCGGAACCTTGGGAGTCGGTTCCGGTTATGGTTCCACGTTTGAATTTTTTTAAAATAATACATTTTGGATAATACTGAAAAAATTAATAAAAACTAAGATGAGAAATAATTGGATTAAATTACATTTTATTTATATTTCAATTATAGACTTTGTTTTTGGGAAAAAAGTACACTATTACATCATTTATCGAACCATTAATAATTAAAGTGAATATATATTTTAGATAATCCATACTAAAAGATAATATAAAGAAAAATTAAATGCATCAATTACATTGGCATATATATATATATATATATTAAAAAATTAATTAAAACTAAGATGAGAAACAAAAAATTACATTTTATTTATATTTCAATTATAGACTTTGTTTTCGTAGAAAAAAATAAAAAAATGTACACTATTACATCATTTATTAAATCATCTAAAATTAAAGTAAAGATACATTTTAGATAATCCACACTAAAAGATAATCTAAAAAAAAAAATTAAATGCATCAATTACATTGGCATACATACATACATACATATATATATAAATATTATATATACTTATTCTTGTTCGAAAATGATAAATTATCTTTTTGTTCCGGTTCCAAAAATTGTATAACCAGAACCAGAATCGCTTCTCCACGGTTCCGAATCCGGTTCCGGAACTGCCGATTTTTGACGATATGGTTCTAGAACCGGAACCGTGGTCATCCCTACTTGGAATTGCTTACTGGGTGAACGTCATAGTTCATACAACTAATTATGTTGTAGATTTACCCAAGTGGGTGAGGTTAATGTTCCAGGAAAAACCAATTATTCATGTGTTTGATGGTGTGTTACGAAAATATGATGATCACATTGAAGAACAAATGGTTCAAATTGTTACAACATGCAGTTTGCTGCACTTTGGAAAATCCAAGTACTTTTCCTTCAATGGCTGCAGTGGCTCATAAAACCGATCATATTTGTAGATATAGGGATTAATTTTATTTTACACCCCTCAACTTATACCCGTTCATTTTGTACCTTAAAGTTTAATTTTGGATATTTTGTACCCCGAATTCTCAAATTTGTCCCACTTCAATCCCTTTTTTTAACGTCGTTTAAAAAATTAACAGAATTTTTTCGTGTACAATAAATTTTTTAGCAAGATGTACAAAGATTCTGTATACTTTTTAATGGAGTTGAAAAAGGGGTTAAAGTTGGACAAATTTGAGAGTAGGAGATGCAAAGTGTCCAAAATTGAAATGTGGAGTGAAAAGTGAGAATTATGTATAAATTGAAGGGTACAAAATGGAATTAATTCTAGATATAATATGCAAGGCCAACATAATCATCTTCGGCTGCTATATTATATGTTTTGCATTCTCGTATCCAATTTGACAATATCTTGAAGGTTGATCAATGAAATTATAACACTATTTTCAATTTCCATTGCAAGTTTTAACCAAACTTTTAACCTTTCTTGTTTTGAATCGAATAAGTGATATCCAGAGGCTCAATTGTTCTTAGAGGATCTATGATTCTAAAAAACCAAGAAAACTTCAAAAAATTTGTAACCTTTTCCAAAACATACTTTAAAATGACAACCACCAATATTTCTTACTTAATAGCCCCAAAAGTTTTTGCCGGTGAAAATTACCAAATGTGTTTTGATTAGCAAAGATGCGAACGTATTTGGAAACATTTGATCTTTGGAATGCTGTAATTGAAGAAAGACCAATAACTCGATTTCCTAGTAATCCTATGTTGGCACAAATTAAAGCTTGTACCTAAGAAAAGACCAAGCGATTCAAAGTCATGATGCTCATCTAAAATTCAGTACCTGACTCAGTGTTTCCAAGAATCATGATTTGTAAGACGGCCAAAGAATCTTGGGACAAACTCAAATTGAAATATCAAGGAAGGAAGTGATAGAACCAGACAAATGCAAGTTTTAAATTTGAAAAAGGGACTTTGAGTTTCTAAATATGCAAGAAGATCAAACTATCAGGAAATATAATGATAGAATTTCCTTAATTGTGAATAAAATGAGATTACTTCATGAAGAGTTTTCTGATAAAAGAATTGTGCAAAAAGTCCTTGTGACACTTTCAGAAAGGTTTGAATCTAAAATTTCCTCTCTAGAAGAATCTAGAGACCTCTCACAAATTCGATCACTTACAGAATTGATGAATGCTATTCAAGTACAAGAGCAAAAGAGAACCATGAGGCATGACAAAGTCACTGTGCATTTCGTGCATAAAACCAATAGAATGACCAGAAAAAGTTCTCATCTTGCAAGTATTGTAAGAAGACAACTTACTTGGAAAAATACTGTTGGTGAAAACTTGATGCTGTGTGTGAAAATTGCAAGGAATTAGGCCATATTCCAAAGGTGTGCAAGTTCAAAAGTAAAGAACCCCAAACTTAAGAAGCATAGACAATTGAAATAGATATTCAAGAAGAGCAACTCTTTGTTGCTTCATGTTTTCAAAGCATGGTAACCAACAATATTTGACTCATCGATAGCAGATCACAAACCACATAACATGTAATGCATCAATGTTCAAAAACCTTGATAAAAGATTCAAATTCGTGGCGAGAATTGGAAATGGAGACCTCATAAATGTGAAAGATAAAGTTGAAGTAAAAAGTTCTACAGGATCAAACTTATTAATACAGATGTTTTATATGTACACGAAATTTGTCAAAACCTACCAAGTGTTGGACAATTGTTAGAAAATAATTATTCTGTAATTCTCAAGTATAAAGTTTGTTTAGTTTATAATTCAGATGGAGGTAAAAAAATTTCAATGAAAATGAAGGGAAAGTATTTTTCTCTATATTTATCACAATGGAACAAGAATAAGCATTATGAGACATTAGACCCTAATACAATTCAGAAGGAGATGATTGATAAATCAGCGCATAATTTTTCAGTTGGATGTACTGATAAATCAACTGAAAAATTTTCAATCTTACCATGTATCAAATTGCTTCCTAATATTAACAAAAAAAATACAATGTTGTTGTGACTGAACTTACAGGTTGTGAAGAAGTTGAAAAAGTTTCAATATGCATTATTCTTATGGATGAAATCAAGAATGATGGTACTGAAAAATTTAATTATGGAGAAAGCACTTCAACGACTAAGCATTTGAAGATATGATGTTATTCCACTAAGATCAAGCTCATGTAAAAGACGAGATTACTTTGATTCGTTGGGACACAATTGAACAACTTCCGGACATTTTAACCAACATTTTGTCCAAGAAGGTTTGAAGATATGAAGATGAAAGAAATTTGGATCAAAAGTAGTAAGGAGGAGTGTTAGCTTATATATGCAACTTCTTTTGCAAATTTAGTGGCCAAAAATCAAGGGAAAAATAATATTTTTCACAGCGGAATATTTTTTCAAATTTTTAACTTTTAGTTAACGTTGAATTGTTCAACTTTATATGAATTAAGTAGTTTTTGTTGAGATTTTTAGGGCAACAATGTTGATTTTTGGTGTATGTAATGCCTATAAATTGAAGGTTAATGAATGAAATTATAATATCATTTTCGATCTCCATTGTTAGTTTTAACAAAATTTTTAACATTTCTTGTTTTGAACCCAACATTTTAGGACACCCTGATTTAGCAAGATATGTCAAATGGAGATTGCAGAAAGTCTTGTTTATCATAGATTAGCAGGAACAAAATAGGTAATATATGCATGTAGACCTGTATTTTGTTAATAGATGTAGAAAGAGGTTACGGGACAAAATAGAGTATGTATAGAGACCTCAGTATCATTAGTAGGAGCTGAAAGAAGTTTCCAAACTGATAACTGATAAGAGAAGTGGTCTTGCAGGCAAAAAATCATTTTTGATGCCCTGTTTGTTCCCACTAGAGTACAATGGTGTGAAGGATATTTAAAGAATAAATTGTTATAATCATATTTCTTTTAGTTTAAAATATATCTTTTCATTCCGATGCTTTTGTTTAAATTCTCAATCCATCTTTTCCATAGTTCTGTACTTTCTTGTTAAAGTATATGGACTAATATGAAATTCTTTCTGGAAATGGAGATGATCCTCTAACGAACGAATACATGATACTCTCTAATACATGGTATAGGTACCAGAATATAATACGATATTTTTTTAAATACATGTATATGGTATACCCATACTCGATATTATATATCGGTGTACGGGATATAGAGAGTTATTCAATAAATCTCATAACTATGCCTCTAAAATAAGGTGAAGCATTGCTTATGGAGAGTTGCTCGTGCAATTGCCTACATTCACACACAAGGACCTAATGATGTTTGTCATGAAAATTTAAGATTACACAATGTTTTCTTACCGAGTACTTTTGATATCCGTGTTTCTGAGTTTGGCTTAGGTCAAACTCTTTCTTGTCAAATCTAAACCGATCCTAAATGATGGTTATCGAGCACCAGAGGTGACGAACTACCACAAAGTTTCTAAGAAGTTTGATGTCTATAGCTTTGGAATCCTGCTCCAGGATTGCTAACCCGCAAGGCTCCATTGGGAGCTATTGGAAGAATAGGAGAAGGGATAGACCTACCTAAGTGGCTGAGGCTAATATTTCAAGAAAAACCTATTCCTCTTTTTCATTTATATTGTCATATTTCGGGATATCTCAAAATGTCACACTTCTCATTTTGGGGTATCCTGAAAAAATATGTCACATTACCTAAAATAGGACATTTTGGGGTATCCCAAAAAACATGTCATATTACCTAAAATAGGTAATTTGTTTTATTGAAATTTCAGATTTATTATTCCAAACATTCAAAATATTCACAACTCTAATAACCAATGGATCCAAGTAATCAATTCATCATCCTTCTTTTCTATCTTCTCTTTCCTATCTCCTCCCAATTAAAACTCTCCAATTCTAAATATTTGTCATTTAATGATATCAAATCAATTCAACTTAATAAGGGCATTTGTGGTCATTTGATATAAATTTATAGTTAACTAAAAATTTGTATAAATATATAATGTGACAATTATATTGGGAATGAAGGAGTATTAAAGATGTGTTTGATGATACGTTGCTCAAATCTGAGAACATTGGGGAACAAAAGGTTCAGTTGTTAGTTGTTACAACTTGCAGTTTTCTGTACTTTCCAGAATCCTAGCAAAAGACCTTCAATGGCTGCAGTGACTAATCAAATTAAACATATCTGTAGACTTGAGTAATATGACGACAGATTCAAATGTGGCTGCCATCTGATATGTTCCATAGTTCATTTCTTTGACAATTATTTTAATATTCAAATTGATTGGAATTAAATGACTTTCCTCTAATTAATTTCAGATTAGTTGATCTTCAAGTGAAGATGAAGTGATGGTCCATAAAGATCAATATTTGCCTATTTTTCCTTTGCGAGTCTATGGTCTACATAGAGATTAGTTCTGGTAATTATAGAGTGGAAAAATAGGAAAATATTGATCTTTATGTATGCTCTTCTAGATTTATACAAATCTTGCACAAAGGGAAATCTGGCCAGCATTGTTTCAGTCTTTAATCTAAGGCAGTTTGTGCTTCGCAAAATCAAATTCCGGGAAAGACAGCGTGTGCGGGACGAAATTTTGAGGGCCAAGTGGAAGAGCATTAGCATTAATCCATGTTATGAATTCAAGAATGCAATTTAAAAGAGTTGAAACTATGTGATATAATAGAACAATAGTCATACTTTTGCATTTACTTGCAAAATGCAAGTTTTTTGCACGTGTATTAAATGTGAGAATTAAAATTTATAGTATTCTAAATTTATCAAGTAATATTCAATCTAAATATAATTGGACAGTAATCAAAAATTACATGGTAAATGGAAACATTTTTCATTTTTCCTACAGAAGGAAAGCAGCCTAAACGTATAATTAGTATGTTTGTTATATTATGTGAAATTTCTTTCCTTTTTCTCCTCAGATTGAATTTGTCATTATGTATTTTTGTGAAAATTTCCACATCTTTTTATTTATTAATCAAAATGTATAAATCATATTCTCTCAAAATCAATGGAGACTTTTTTTTTTTTTTTTAATGAATCTACATTTGATTGCCACAATACAATAATTAAAACCTAGTAACTAAATTATCACAATTTATTCATTTTTTATGAGGCATATATTGCGAATATCAAATCAATAATTTTTTGTCTTAATTTTGAATTTGTCTCTGTCTTTTGTCATACAAATTGTTTATTTGCGAGACAAATTCACAGTCATTTTGGATCTTTTATTTATTTCTCATAACTTTTCTTGTGTCAATTCATCATGATTAATTAACTCTAATTCTGTTAGGGCATTTTATCACGTGAATGTTAATGTTCAAAATGGTTGTATTCACGGCATTACAATGTTCTTTTTTTAGATAAAATTGTAACTTTATTGATGATCATTTAGAAAGAAAGAGTAAACAATAAAGGGTAGCAACCCCAATTATGCATTACAATGTGTTAAAATATGTATAGGTGACAAATTTAATTTCCACAAGACATTACACATTTTTAACTTCAGTATTAACCTTAATTGTGCAAAGTGATATGGCTGTAAGTCAATTCAAGTTACTTGATACTCGAATCCTCATAAGAGTTCGTTCGAATTTAGTTCATCAATAATCACGTCAAACTTGAACAGAATTGATCGTTCGTTAATTTTTTGAGTTAGGCTCAAACTCGACTCGATAACTCTACAAATTTTAAATTTACATGCAAAAATTCCAAGCTACTCGAGATTGACTTGATAAAAGTTCGCTTGAATTTAACTCAAAAAATAAACAAGACAAATTTAAACAAAATTTCAAACTCGTAAAATAATAAAACAAGGTTGAACACCTAGAGTGTCCAAGTTGTTTATATTTATTTACACCCTACAAGTGATTGGAGACAATTTACAAACCTCACCTCTTGTCACTCCTTAGAGGAATAAAATATATCTTCATCTAAAGTCAAGCTTTAGAGTAGGCTTACGAATACAGTTTTGCATTATAATCTCCAATCAATAGTGCAAAATCCCAAATAAATCTATGATATAATTTCATAAAGCTCTCCTGAAATTTATGCTAGTATCACTTAGTATTTTTGAAGTTTATAAAGTTTCACAAAACCTTTTCAAACTTTATATATGTTGTAACAATTTCAACCTAATTGATTAAAATATCATTTAGGAGAGAGAAGCAATTTTGATTCCAGAGCTTTTTAATCCTAGCAAGACAAATCAATTTGGAATAATATTAAAAAAAGAAAAAGAAATTTGGGGATTTAAATGAGATTGTTAGAAAATAACATTGGGATGCAATTTTTCATATTTTTCCTCGTTTAATATCATATATATGTGTGTGTGTTACTTTTAATTTATGAGCTTGTGATATTTCAAAATAAAAAATACCAATTACATTTATTTTACTATAGTACATAGTGTATTTCTACATATTTAAATTTTTATTTAGTTGGAACACAAACACATTAACGCACACATATTTTCATAAATAATTTCACAAAAAATAAAATAAAAGAATACATTTTAATTTTTTTCGCATTACGAGTTTATAATATTCTAAATAAAATACAAACCAGATTTTTAATTATAACGTATGGTTTATTTCTAATCGTTCTATTATTTTTAATTGAAACTAATACATAGAGTATATTTTATAATGTGCTCTTAAATTGTTTTAAGTAAGTTGACAGAAAGACCTTTAAAAAATCATATTTTAATATTTTTAGTTTATGAGTTTTTGATTAACCATACAAAATATCAATTTTTATAAAAAATATGGTGTTTTTATATGTATTAAAAAAAAAATCAAACATTACATATTTTTGCAAATAAGTTGATAAAAATATTTGTTAAAAGACTAAAGGATGCCAACGGAAATTTAAAAAGTTAGGGCAGGTTATTGAAACTACATTTTCCTTATTTAACTAAAGAACAAAGGGTACAATTGTCATTTCATGCTAATTTGGGTCTCACTTACAAAAGATCGGAAGTAAGTAAAATTTCTAAAAGTTGAGAAGTACTAAGTAATATTAGCCTAAATCTCAATGGAGGTTTCTGAACTTATCCTAAATCTATTCTTCAAATAGGGAAGCTAATCAAGCAGGAAAAGTTGATTTTAGCAGCCAAAACTAAATTATTTGGACAAAAATTAAGGAATTCGTGACACTAGGGACTACTATATCCATAAAAGAAACTAAAGATCATGTTGAATTCTAACTCTCCACCAAAATGATGGCCTATATCCTTATCATCATAATATGAATTGCATGATGGTAAGGGATGTGTTAGGAGGAAAGTTTAGGGAGTCTGTTTAAAGCTCATTTAATTACGATTGAAGGAAGTAAATTCCTTGCATCCATCAACCACTTGAGAAGAAGTTTGTTAACAATAGGAAGGGCTTCCATTTACATGCTAAAATCATAGTGTAAATCTTTCTTTGCAGGTGGATCCATTGCAATAATATTTACATTATATTCAATTACCCAAAAGATAAAGTACTAAAGAATTTCTAAAGCATGTCTATGAACTGAAAAGTCAAATTTTGACATGGTTCGGTCAACTCTGATGTAATGTTTCAATATTTATGTTTACAATAGTTATTGGTCAATATTTGCCTATTAGGAAGGTTAAAAAGCCTACAGGACGTAGCCAAGTTGAGAAAAATTAGAATGCATTTTGAAAAAGTTAATGAGGACCCTTCCTTTTTGTCAACTGAATAGTGGAACAAAAGAAGATTTAAGTCAACTATGGTATATTCTAAAAATGAATGAAATATCCTTAGTTTTAATTACTTATGGCATATTCAATCAGAACAATTGGAAGTTAGTTGTTTGTGACAAAATGTAACTAATTTCATGCAATCTAATTATATTTATGAATACACAAAAATACCATAGCTAGTAACATGAAGAAGATAAAAAGTAATTATCTTATGTATGTACAACCCAAATTGAAGAAATGAATGATATGCTAATCGTAATACAAATTGGGCAAAGATATAATTCAGCCCATACCTTGCATCTTCATGTTTAAAATCTTTTGAAACTAAAAGACCGTTGTATCCTTCTTTCTTCTAATTTAGTCTCTAATTTCAGCATCTTCATCATCATTGTATCCTATTTGCCCATGTTCAACTACTAACGCAAAGAAGTTCATAAATAAATGTTTGTGTTTTATTCCTAAGTGATAGGTCTTGCATATGTTCATGCCAATGTCGAATTGAAGAAATAAAAGTTTCGTTGTTCCGTTCCTTCCGATTTAGCCAGCCATCAGATTTAGCTATTTATCTTCTTATATTATGGTTAGTAATACGAAGAAGGCTGGCGTTACTGTCAGAGCAATTCATATCTTACTAGGCAAAAAACATCTATGGTCATTATACTATTTTCATAATCCACGTTTGGCCATTCAATTATTTTTGGTTTCAAGTTAGTTACTAACTATTTTCATAGTTCACTTATGGTTATTCAACTATTTTTTATTTCAAATCACCCATTAAAATTTCTCAAAGGTTTACTATTGACCATTAGGATAAGTTAAATATTTATATAATGGCCATTACTATACTCTTTTAAAAGTTAAATGGCTGATTTGAAAAAAAATAAAATTGGATGATCATAAGTAGACTATGGAAATAATTTAATGATCATATACATTATTTTCCCTATCCTATCAGAGCAACTTTGCTCAGGAGGACAAAAATACACCTAGTAGTCAACCTGCCCTAATTTTAAGGGATTAGCACTTTCTTTTTTCTTTTTTTCTTTTTTGGTATAAGAAAACAAAATTGTCATCTTTGCTTCCTAACAGAACTATCTTTCCATCGACCTCCTCTTCCATCTCAACTTTGGATTTTTCCTTCCTCTGGAACCACCCCCACCCTACTCTCCTTTTCTTCTTTTCAAATAAGCAGGTTTCAGGCCACCATTGCTTTGTCCCTTAATTATCTCTTGTAAACTATTGAAAATTTGCTTTTTTCCTTTAGGAGTGTTTGGTTTATGAATATTTGGGAAAGGAATAGCAATCAAGATTAATGATATCCATAGTTGTTGTTTGATTAATCATAACGGGAATCATTCTATGAGAATGAAACTGTTAGAAAATACCCACTTTCATTCCTTACTTATGACTTATGTTTCAAATTGATTAACTTATCAGTATAGTGAAATACATTCTTATTCAAACCAAGCAAGTAAGAGGGAATGACATAGCGATTGTGTGGTTTCTCTATGAATTCCATTTTAATTCCAATTCTTGAATGTGAAACAAACATCTCCTTAATTTTGTAATTTTGTATCAACTCTTTGGATGAAGAACTTTTTTTTGGGGTTTTAATCTAAGTTTTAGATTTGGCTTATGTGGGTGTCATTTTTTGTGCATGTGCATCAATCTAATTTAAGCTTTCCTACATAAGATATCTACCCCTGATCTTTTCACTACCCAAAATACCAAAGGAATTTAGGGTTGTTTAAAAGTCTGATAAACAGTGATCAAATTATTAACCTTGTCTAATTTATTTCTCTGTTTTGGTACCATGTTTATGGATTATTTATAGGATTCAATACATTGGGATTTGCAAAACCGTTATAAGAGTCTTTCCTTTTCTTTTTTCCCTTTTTTCTAAAAGAATTGTAATTGTTGTAAAAGTAAGTAAAAATTATTAAAATTGAATACAAACTAACAAAAGTAGGAAATATAGTATGTAGTAAGAAATTTTCTAATGCGTTATATTATTCAACTTTCATTAACCTTACAAATAAGGTACCAAAACCCCCTATTTATAGAGTTACAAGATAGAAAATTCATGAATAAATACTTAATATGATACATGAATCACATAAATTAATAAGCCTTCACGTCATTCAGTATAACTAAAGAGATGAATACCATATTATCAATATGCTTGGGGGACAAATGGACATCCATTTTTATAGAATTCATAACACTCCCCCTTGGATGTTCATTTATAAAAGAATATGCCTCATTAAAACCTTACTAGGAAAAACCCTAGTGAAGGAAAAAGAGTACACATTCTTTTGTGGAATACACAATGAAGTACTGCCTCATTAAAAACTTTACCAGGAAAACCTAGTGGAAAAAAACCATAGTGGAGGGAAAAAGACAGTGCATATTCAACATTTATAGTATACTTTTGCATATTGCCTCATTAAAAACCTTTTCAAGAAAACCCATTTGGAAAAAATCATGACCGAGGAAAAAAAGTACGGTGTTTACTTTTACATAATTTTAATCTGTCCCCTTCATAAAAATATTACTTGATATCCTTGAGATAACACATCCCAATTTCGCAAATTAACTTCTCAAATATTGTTGTTGGCAATGCCTTTGTGAACAAATCTGCTAAATTGCCACATAAGCGAATTTGTTAGATATCAATATCATCATTTTTCTCGAAATCATGACTGAAGAAAAAGTTTTGAGAAATATGTTTTGTTACATATCTTTTGGATATGTTGGGGTTGTTAAATCAATGACCTTAGCCAAATATATTCAATACTTTTTTCATGTATTGCGATTATTTTAGCATAATTGCAAGAAATAGCGACTAAATCTTATTTTATTGAATGCCATTATATAGTAATTTCTCCATCTATAAATAACTCTTTCGAGATCGAGATTTATGTTGGATCAGATAAATATCCAATATCTGCATAGCCAACTAATTTTGATAGCAATTCATATGAGTAAAATAGACTCATTTCAATAATACCTCAAATATATTGAAGTATATGCTTAGGGCTATATGTTGTCATTCCAATATCTTCTTATCAAAGAAGAATTAGATCTTGCTAATGAATTTACAGTATATGTTAGTACTGAGATATGGTACTCCAGAGCTAAAAAGTTCTTTAGCATTCTCTTTAGAATGAAAAATTATTATTCTTGAAATCAAGCGATCTTACAACCATTGGTGTACTCAATGAATGTATTTTATCAATATACAGTTGTTCTAATACCTTTTTGGTATAAGTTCATTGATGAATAAATCTGTTCGATAAGTATTCGAACTATAAAACTTTGCCTTGATCTTTTACATCAATTCATTATCATTTGAATCTCTTCAAGAGTTCAAATAATATTTATATCATCAACATATATAGTTGTTATCACAAACTCTGGTCTTGTTCTTTTTATGAAACCACATAAGCAAATTAGATCATTTTTCTAACTCTTATTCAAGAGATACTCATTGCAGCGATTATATCTTATCCATCTAATTTATTATTAATCTAATCCATACCAGGATTTTACGTAATCTTTTCAGCAATATTCTTTGAAAACTTTATATGCCTCAAGCGTGTTAAATCCATCAAGGATTTTCATATAGATATTAATATTAAATGAGTCATACAAAATATGCTCAATATCCATTAGATGCATTTTAATTTTTTTAATGAATTTCCACACATATTAGATATCTAAAGGTGATCGCATCCACCACTAGAGAATATATCTTCATAATTAATTCCAGATCTTTTGCAAAAAACTTTGTTAAACAATGTGAACTTTGTATGACACAATTTTATTTTTCTCAATTTGTTTTTTACAAATATTAATTTGTATCATACTGACTTTACACCTTTAGGACTTTGGACTGCAAGTCCAAAATTTTTACTTTTTTAAACGTGAATTTAATTCTACTTATATTGCGTCTTTCTATTTTGTTTAATCTTTTCTATTTTGGTCAATCATTTCTATGTTCATATTTTTCAAAAAATTTACATTTAAAATTCTCGTTTTAATTCAAAACATCATGAAAACTGATATTATAAATAATAATATGTTGTTGACAACAATAGCTTTTTGATTCCATCTTTTTCAATAGTGACATAACGTATCGAGATCTCTTTATTTTCATTAGATTCAGATACCTAATCCACTTATGGGCTTTTATGATTAGTTATGTCTAGGTCTCTTTTGGAGTACTCGCCTCTATTGTATAACCATCTTTAACATTTGCTCCTTTTCTCTTACAAGAAGTTTTGTCTTTTGGAACCAATTGATCAACCACACCTTATGCGTGGTTAACTATAATTTGTAATACGTTGTCCTACTGGAACACCAATTCGAATTGAAACATTTCAGCTGATATATGAGATTTCACTCACTTTAAGTTAGTAATAAATCTAAAAGTTAATTCACAATATTTTGCAAATGAATTATCTTTTGAACTTCTAGTTTGCAAGGACCAAAATGCGATAATTCATTTCATTCAATTTTTCTTTATCCAATTGCTTATATTCTCCTTCTAATATTTGGAAATATCACATTTTTATGACAATCAAAAAATGTTCTGTAAATAAGTCTCCTATGAATATTTCAAGATATTTAATTAGAAGGGATGACTCATATATATATTCTCAATTTTCTTTTATGACCCATATTTGTGTGTTGTGATGGAACAATTAAACATATACCCCACAATCGAAAAACCTTATATGTGAAAATTAAACTCCTGACTAAAACTCAATTGTAATGGGAAGAATTTAAAATATTTTGTTCTTATAATCAATATTCTAACTATTAATTATATGTTTTAATTAATTAATAATTCTATTAGACCACTTAGGGTATGAACATGTGTTTCAAAATGTTCATTATTCGTATCAATTTGCATACAGATGTCTAAGATATAAATTCATCAACATTATCCAGACATATTTTCTTGATTGCATAATTTGAAAATTGTTCTCTTATTCAATCTAATTATTTGAGCTAGCAATTTCATAAACTCCAAGTTGCAAGTCAATAACAAGTACACAGTGAGTATGTCTTAGTAGATGCATATATCAAAATCATAATATATCTAAATGTACACATAAAGGGAGAGTGGACCTACATATATCACCCTTTAATGTGTTCCAAAAATTTAAGAGATTCAATCCTTATTTTAGCTGCTGATGATCTAATAATTAATTTTCCTTGAAAACAAGCAACACAAAAGAATCTATTGAATTAAAAAATCTTCTGGTTCTCCAATGTATGTAAATTTTCAATAATTTTTACGCATCATAATTGACCCGAGATGGTCTAACTGGTCATTGCCAAATAATAAAAGTATTTGAATCAGTAAATTTCTGATTTATTTTTGCATGTGCTTCAATTGTACTAATATATGTATAGTACAAAGCAAAAGAAAGGACATGTAATTTTTTCATAATATATTTCATTCCTAATATTACACAAATACTGAAAATCTTCTTCATTTATAGTCTCAAAATGATATCCTTTTTGACAAATATCTTTTGAAACTTAATAAATTTTTTTGAGACCTTGTAGAAATAATATTGCATCATAATAATGAACTTTGTTCCTTTGAGTAATAATATGGTGACTTTTCCAGAACTTTCAATTAGTTTAGTATTACTTGATAAGAAAAAATATTTCTTACTTTTGAATATCATATGTTTTGTTGCACTGTCATAGACATATATCTTCGTATCTCGGATATATTTAAATGTATATCCTTATATTTCTCATTAAACAAATTAAATATAATAACAAAGCAATATAAGCCAACAAAATAATGCTAAAGAACAAAACATATAGAATTTATAATATAACGAAGACATGTTAAATAAAATATCACGACATGTTCTTTCTCAGATCTTTTCACTGTGAACCAAACCATCAATACTTCCCTCAGGGAAGAAACCAATAATACAATGACCATGGTAAAGATCATTATAGAGAAAACTTATTTCTAGAACTTTCTCCTTATCTTTCAATGATGTTGAATATAATTTAAGAACGTGTTTTGGTATATCCACAATCAGTGGTCATTAGCATACCACAAAGTATAACATTCATTTTTCACATCTTTCTATTTTGCCTATTGTTATCTTTGTTTTTTATCTCTTTACTAGTTTGGCACTTCTGGTGGTGAGATGTAGTGTTACAAAAAAAATAATTACTTATTATGACCACCATATCTACGTCCATATGTTTTATTTAAATTTTGTCACATTTACTTCGGGGAATGAGCATAATCAGTTGGACAAGATTCATTTGAGTAATAGATCATTATTTTGTTCAGTCCTAAAAAGACATGAAAGTTAGAATATTTCTTAAAATTCTTTGTCAGTATTGCTTCTTCAAGAGAATATTTAAGGCAAGAAAAGTAGAGAAATTTGCTCCAATATGTATAATTTCCCCTTAGATTTGGTGGATGTTTTAAATAGGAAAAATTTTGAATCCTTCACATATATAATGACGAAATTCATAGATTTTATTTCATCCTACTTGGATATAATATTTTTCCTTTTTTAATTGTATCTTCAGGACACATGGAATTATGGCGCACCCCCCCCCACAACCTGCGGTCTGGCTGGCACCTTTGGGACCGGCACCGTCGCCATGTGGTGCTCGTGAAATAGGTGATTAAATGCAAAAATCGTATTTACTATTTTCAAACATAAATTACCTACTTACTATTACAAATTTAAATGAATCACCTATTTACTATTACATAACGGGGCTTTAAATGCGACTATGAATTGTACAAAAATAATCTAAGCTAGGGAACACAGGATTGGAGTTGCCACCCGGTGTGTTGGTGCGCCGGGACACAAAAATACATCAAAATTTAAAGAGAAAATAAACCCTAGTCTAGATTGACTCCTGGTCCACGTAATTCAAAAAAAAAAACATGAGTTCGGGAATCCTGTTGTAAAATGGGAAGGCTTGGGATAGATTTGAATTTCCCTCGGCACCCACTTTACCCGGCGTTGGACCGGTTGCATGATTTTATCGCGTTTCTCTTTTTAATTTTAGTATTCATTATTGCCGACTTTGTAGCGTACGTGTGCATTGAGATAGTTTAAAAGTAATAAAATATGTACATATTAATGAGGAAATGAAAATAAATGGTAAATAATAACATTGACAGGTAAATTTAGCCCGGGGTCCAATTTAACACATTTAGCTTGTAGTGCCCTTTAACTCACAAGGGGCAAAACAGTCATTTGTCATGCACGCCAGAGTTTACTTCTAGCCCAATTTTATATTATTGATACAGTTATTAAGTCATGGACTAAATTGAGTTTGATTCAAATATTTAATGTCTAGTCGTGCAGCTAAACAAAATTTGAGGACAGAAGAGTAGATTCACATCATTTAACAAGTAAGAAAAAGCATAAATATTATATCGAGACCAACAAACATAAAAAATAAAGCACAAATCATCACAAAAGAAACTAATCGAAAAATATGTGCAAAATCAGAGCCTATTTACAATTTAATACTCATAAGGGCAAAACGGTAATTTCACAATCAAAGGGTAATTAAACATATTAAAATGTCAAACAAAAATCAAATTAACTATGTGTAAGTTTCGTGGTTATTGTCATTAAAAATGTAACTTAGAAGAAATTTGAAAAGAAAAAATAGTAATATTAAAGAAAATTTCTTAAGGGCCTAAATGTAATTTAGAAAATTATTTGAGGGCTAAAATGCAAAAATTTGAAATCTGGAGGGTCGAAACGCAAATGAATATTTTTCTAAACTTTTTTTTAGGAATTGCCACGTCATCGCTGACGTGGCAGCCCTATGGACCCAAGGGGGAAAAACTAAAAACCTAAGGAAAATAGGGGCAAGGAGATTTGAACCCAAGCCCCCATGGAGTAATACTTACTGCTGAACCACAGGCCCAGAGCCATTTTTGGGTTATTATTCAGTTTGTTTTTATTTATACACTTGAAAGTTTCTCTACATTCCCCCAACTTCTTCCTCTTCTTCCCCAACGGTAACCAACTATTCAAAATTCTTCCAACTCCATAACCACCCCAAAAAGTGAAACCTTCAAACCTTAACCCAAAAACTCTAAGAAAATAGCCATAAACTTTCTAATTTTTACATAGATCATGAAGATATAACAATTAATTAACATAAACAACTACATAAACATAAATCAAAGGGTGAAAGTGGGCATATGAACCAAACACAAACTTGCATAAAACATCTACAAAATTTTCGTGTAAACCTTTAGAGACACTCCAAAAATATTCTAAAGCCAATAAAAATATTAAATTTAAACATTTTGAACTATAAAATTAAATTCGAAAATTAAGTCATAAATAATGTAAAAATAGTAAGACAGGCATTTTGTCACCAAAACAATCGATTCAAAAGCCCATTTAACTCACCTCAACCTCAGGAATATGGTGGAATTGGTTATACTTGGCTTGGAGTGCGTTTGAGCCGAATTTGCTTTCGGCACCTCCAAGCTTCCGGTTGATGAACCGGCCTTCTTCCACCACATTTTTCACCCACCAGATGAACGATTTTGCTTGAGTTTTACAAAGCGAAGTTGTAGTCCCGGTACCCTCTACACCTTTTCTTCTTTGACTTTAGTCTAATTCCTCTTCGATCACTTGGAATCTTGGCTCAAAGTTGGCTGTCTGGAAAATTTTCCAGACTTAAAAAAATTTCTCTTTTTTTTCTGCAGATTTTCTTGGCCACCAGCCTTCTTCTACCACGTTTTGACCCTCCAAATGAATGATTTTGCTTGAGCTTTACAAAGAGAAGTTGTAGTCCCAGGTACCCTCTACAACTTTTCTTCTTTGAATTTAGTCTAATTCCTTTTCAATCATTTGGAATTTTGGCTCAAAGTTGGCTGTTTGGAAGATTTTTAAACTTAGAAAAAAAAATTCTTTCTTTTCTTCCTGCAGAAATTTTCTTTCCCCTCCTTCTTTAGGCTGATTTTTTTTTGCTTTGAACGAAGTGGATTGAGTGTAAAAATGGTCAAAGACCATTCCTTGTCATGTTGGGAGTATGGAGCATCTGATATTTGGTAAGAATGGGTGAAAAAACGCAGAGAAAAACGTGGCCAAAACAGCTCTGTCGAGCTGATGGGAGACTGTTCGGCGCGTGAACAGTGCACGAGTACTGTTCACGCGCTGAATTTTGATTTTTGATTTTTTTTTGATTTGATTTTTTTTAATTCTAAAAACTTAATAATATTAAAACTCATTCTTAGTATTTCAAATACGTAAAACACATAATAATTAAACACCATATGACCAATTAAGAAGGAATTAAAGGGTAAATTGAAAGGAAATCAAAGAGCAGGTTAAGAAGAAATTAAAAAGTGAATTAAAAAGAAAATTAAGAGTCAAATTAAGAGGAAAATATGAGACAACTTAAGGGACAAAAATAGGTGTCTACAGAATCTGAATAGATTTCAACATTCAAAATCCAAGATAGATTATTCTTGCCCATTATGCTAAGGGCCCTAAATTCAAATTTAGTGTAATTTGACATGATTCAAACTAATCAAAATAAATTCTAATAATATTGTGTTGATACAATTAAAAGAATAAAAATAAAAGATAGTAATAGAGAATACCCGAAATCTATAATTATCATACCCAAAATCTATAAATCATACCTTAGTAGTGATAATTTAAAATTCTACGTATCTTCGTCGTGTTGAAAGTTCTACGTACCTTCGTTGTGTAGATTTAAAATTATATTTCAATTGGTCAGAGTCTTGTGCTGATAATGTATTGTACAACTAAGTCAAGATTATTAAATTTGACTACAAAACTAACTAAAGTAGGAAATATAATAACTGTAGATAAGGGAAAAGTAGACTAAGAAATAATAAGAAATTCTATAATATTCTATATTATCAACTTTCATTAGCCTTAGAAATGAGGTACCAAAGTTCCCTATTTATAGAGTTACAAGATAGGGAGTTCATGAATAAACACTTAATATGATACATGAATCACGTGGATTAGTACATAATTTAATATAACATAACTAAGGGGGTGAATATCACATTAATCGATGTGCTTAGGGTGACGACTGGACATCCATCTTTGTAGAAATCATAATAATAATTTCATTTTCAACCTCTTCTCCTAATTTATTTATTATTACTATTACTATGAAATGCATTTTCTCTTAGGGTCTGCTTGGTAAGATGGAAAATATTTTCTTTGTGAAAATACATTCCAAGAATTTTTTTTCCAGAAAATAAGTTGATTTTCATAGATTTTTTGGTATTTGGATTTTTTTTTTTTTTTGGGAAAAAAATATTCAAGATAGATGACAATAAAAAACATCCCTTGCTCTAATTTTTTTTTTTTTCATAATTCTATGCTTGTCCTTTTACAACCTAGATGTCCCTTGGCCTATCCCCACCACCATATCCAATATTCATACACTACAACACCACTGTCACCAATATTTCCTTGGTTGGTCACCTTCTTTCTCCTCTCTAGCTAATCTACCAATCAATCCCTCCACTCTCTGGATCTAAAATACTCAAATCAGCCCCATGTGTTTTTATGTTCTATGAGGAGTCTCCTTGCTAGTTGCAAGTGTCAACTATGAAGTGCGGGTTTAGTGCGCGAAAGGAAGGAAATCAAACTTGGTGATATATGTCCGACTGTATATGTGCTTTTTATAATTTAGAAAAGCAATGAGAATTATGAACGAAGTCACCTGAAAAGTCTAGCACAATCTCGTTAACGTCACCTTCAAAGACAACAACACAATTTTGGGAATTACCTAATCGGAATTACCCAACCGGAATTGTTAAGGTAGTCTATGTTAGAGAAGCAAGTGGGCAGAGAGAGTAATTGAGGAACTAGTTGATCCACATCCCTAATGAAGGAAAATAACTTCAATTTATTTATTTTTGGCAGTATTTTACACCCAAGGACGTAAAAGATTTTTCATGGGAAAATATTTTCACCACTTATATTTCAACCAAACATCGGAAGTGAAAGAAAATATTTTCCATATATTGGTTTCTTGCTATACTTATGTTTTCCTTATTGTTTGTTGGCAATGAAGTAGACTTTTGACAAAATGCCTTGTGATCTAATACTAGTACTATAGGAAATTCTTAACCTAGGATTTTCAAATTATTTTTAAAATCATCGTCGGTATTTATTTATTTATTTATTTATTGTATTCTTGTAGTATTTTTTGTTATTTAGAAATAAAGAACAAGAAACTAGGTGCAAACCTGTGATAAGCATTTAATATCGATCTTATTTGGATTAAAAAAATTATTGTTTGCAAATGATAGTGGCAGTCCATATTGTGATTTCTTTCGCTTTGATACATTGCGGAGATAATAGCCTCTAATATACCTAATTAAATTGTTTTAAACAAAATAACTTATATTCTTTACTATTGACAGGAAAACTATTTTCATACGTTTGTTCTATCTAATTCTTTTGATTGGGTTTTGGTTTGTTTGGTAATTGATAATCTCGTACTATTGGAGGCATTGGTTTTGAGGGAATTAAATCATTATTTGAAACCTAATAGAGGATCTACTTTAGTGATATTATGCTTGTTTTTGGTCATGGAAGAAGTTAGTAATGGAATGATTGTTTTGTATTTCTTCCTAATATGATTTATGTATTATACATGATATGATGACTTGCAATTTAGAAATGCCTTTTTTAGTTAATTTAACTTTTCAATGATTGTTTCATTTGTTAATTTTATATTTTCTAGCATTTAAAGAGCTATCTCATTGGTGAAAATGGTCCTTTTGATTTATGGCACCGAGGATTATAACATTGAGCAGCTTGTGCACTGTATTTTGACCTATAAATTCTCAGTTTGAGAAGCCTATGCGGCACACAGTCAATTATTACCTATGCTAGCACAGATTACAAATCAGCATTGTCAAGTTCAAGTTTTTACGGTACAATATATATCTTGAGCACCTAAAGATTGGAAATGACAGTTGGTCCATAAGACATTATTTTTGTTCAATTGCTACAATCGTGACCGTCTCCCCATTTCAATATGCATTTGGGAGTTATAGAAGATGATAAACTATGACAAGTTATAGTTCATTTGTATAGTTAGTGAGGAAGTAAGACTACTGATAACTGTTGATATATAGCCAAGTAGTGCTTTCTTTTTTCTTTTTTCCCCCCTTTTTTTATGTAATCCCAGGAATCTCTCTGTGAGATGTTGCTAATATGAATAAAATAAAGGCTTTGCACCATCATCTATCCACATCTCATTCACTGAACATAGAAGTTGTATGCATCATCTCTATCATGGTAAAATGTTTAGGCATTCAAACTATTTTTAGAAAAAAATTTTTGCTACTCACTCCTTATTGCAAAGTGAGTATTATAGATTGTTGGATGATTAAAACTAAGATGGGACTTTCTTACTTTTCAGTCTTCTCAACAGCTATCATACTTACTCCGCGTTGTGCAGTGAGTAGCCAAGACTTACTCCTATATTTTTATCTCATCCATTTATTCAAGAATATAAATAACTACTTTTCTAAATGAAGTAATCTTTTGACAATTGCAAATGGCAACATATCTAAACAACATTCCTAACAAAAAAAGAAAAAAAAAAAGAACAACATTCCTCAACTTGTAAATTCCCAAAAAATGGATTTTCACATTAAGAGTAGTCATTTCAATGGAAACAAGATGCAAAGATAAAAACCATTCTTGCAAATCCCAAAAGAACTCATCACTTAATCTTAGCTTGGGTAACATTCATTTAGAAAGGACTACAGAGCAAAAAATTCTAAGCTTGAAAAAGAGATTTGAAAACATAGGAGGAGATGAAATTTGTAGAGGGAAAGTGAAAAAGAAAAATAGAAAAAAAGGCAAGATATTTGGGTAGGAGTAGAAGTGGAAGGAGAAAAAAACAAAATTTTGTAAAATTGGTGAGGTTTTACTAGTAGGGGTATTTTTGTCTTGCTGAGCAAAGTTGCTTTAGCATGATATAAATTGCTCTGGCAGTAACGCCACCCTATGAAGAAGTTCCAAGAAAATAATACTTTTATTTATTATTATTTTTATCTTTTCCTATGTCCCAAAATATTATTTCTTTTTATTTTTCACTGCAAATTTTCAAGATTTCAGATTTTATCAAAATGTTATAATATTGGAATATTTTATTGTTGGATATTGGGCCTAAAATTAAAATTCTCAAATAGTGAAAATAATCAAATTGATAACACAAATTTCTATTTTAATACAACTATATTAATATTAAAGTAGTAACTCACAATAATAACACTTAAAAACAATACAACTCTTTATTTAAGCTAACACCGAAGCTCTATTGGATAACGAGACTTAAGCATTCGATTATAAATTTTGAAACTTATAACTTGAACTCTTGAAACTACTAACACCACTGAAGTTGGGATACCTGAAAACTAAAACCAAGGAACCAATTTATACTAGTAAGTTTCTCGATAATGTATAGTAAATTTCCTCGTTCATTTAATGCTCAATCCACGTGTGAAGATTTGGTGTGTTTCAGGCTTGATCTAAAGAGAAATCTCTGGTATCAAATCGTCAAAATTTGTAGTTGGAAATCATGTAAAGATTTTGCAACTAGCCATCCCTATGCCTACTACTACACTAGCAAACAAAGGCTTCAATAAATGGAACAAAACATCTCCCAAAATTCTTTGTTGACTAAAGACAATACTGCCTATCTTCTCAGTATTCTCCTTCAACATTGACTTTTCTTGTAGTCATACCGAGCAATTCTCAGAACTTTAAGAATTTGAATGTAGCCAAACTCTAAGTGAATATGTCTACAACTTGATCATCTATATTGATATATTTCAAATCGATTTCACCCTGCAGTACCTTCTCACAAAAAGAAGTGATAATGTACATCAATATGCTTCGTTCTTACTTGAAAAATTGGATTCTCTAGCATGCGTATCGCTAACTGGTTGCCACAGTATAGCTGAACTGAGTCATCAGTTGGTTGGTGCAAATCCTCATAAGTTGCACTAACCATGTACTCTCCTATGCTGTTGAAATTGATGCTCTATACGCAACTTCTGTATTTGACAATGATATTGTTTGTTGTCTCTTACTACACCATGAAATCGCTACTGATCTAAGATTAAACACATAACTTGTGGTTGACCTTCGTGCATCGGCATAATCTGCATCATAGTAACTCCTACCATTTTATATTGTTCTCCTTTATGGTAGAACAAACCATAGTCTATAGTCCCTTTAGCATATCTCAAGATCCAGTGTATAGCTTCCAAGTGTTGCTTCTTTGAATTCTGCATGAATCAACTCACGATCCTAACTGCATAGGATATGTCAAGTCTAGTCAAAGTGAGATAGATAGATTAAACTATCTATCAACTATCGAAACATGATAGTATCCTCTAGGTCTTTGCCCTCAGCAGAAATATTTGGTATTGACCTCCATCAGAGTTTAGATTAGCTTATAATCAAGCATGCCAAACTTCTCAGGAAAATCTTTAGCATACTTCTTTTGACACAAGAACAAACTTTCACTGGTTCTATCAATTTCAAGATCAAGAAAATGTTTTAACTCTCCGAGTTCATTCATTTGGAAATGTACAGACAAATTTCCTCTAATCTGGCTGATCTCTACTTCATCATCACCTGTAATGATAAGATCATCAACATACACAAGAACATTTGCTAGATATAACCTTTCACCAATAGCTTTCACAAACAAGCTGGACTGTGCTAGTGCCACAACATATCCACTTTGAAGTAAGAGCTCAGCTATCTTGTTATACTATGCTCTTGGTGCCTACTTTAATCCATATAAAGCTTTTTTCAACTTACAAATATTACCTAGTCGAACCATATCTTCAAGCCCCAATGGTTGCTCCATGTACATATCTCGATCAAGCTCTCCATATAGGAAAATGCTCTTGACATCCATTTCCTGGAGCTTCCATGACTTGCTAGATGCAAGGGTTGATAAAACTCGAATGGTGGTCAGTTTTGCCACCAGGCTAAATGTTTCATCATAATTTAGCTCATAATTTTGTGAAAATCCACAAGCGATGATACGAGCCTTATATCTCTCAATTGGACCATTTGGACGAGTCTTAACCATTTAGACCCATTTGCAAGAGATAGATTTGACATCTCTTAGTTTTGGAACAAAATCCCACCTCTCATTTTGCCTATGTGCCTGAATATGAAATTTCCTCTATGGCCTTCTTCCACTTGGTGCTTTGAACTACCTCCTGATAAGTGGATAGTTCACCTAGTCCATCATCTTTTGTCAAAGCAGCATTAGTATACCTGGAATTTGGCTTTTTCTGTCTCATTGATATGCAAAGTTGTTCGAGAGATTTAACACTATCATCTATCTTCTTGTACTGGCTCGATCTTTCATCTTCTTAGATCTGAGTATGCAACCCTGTACGTCAAGGATTTGTATTTTTCTCAGGAAAATAAATGCTTACCATATCTTGAGTTGGTAAAAACTCCACCTTTTCTTGGCTTGCTTCCTCCTTTGTGGTTAGTTGATCATCTGATCTCTCCAACAACTTTTCCTCCATCTTCTTTGAATTTGGTAGTAGCATTGCCTGTGGTGACCACCAATATGCATGATCCCACATTTAATATCACATTTCATGTGGCATAGCACTTTCCACTTGTAGAATCACAGCATCTCCAACCCTTTCACTAGTTATCATAAACATTCACAAATATATACACCGTATAGCCTTCTTATCAAACTTGCTCCAAATGTGATTTGGAACAAACACATAATAAACATACCCAAATACTCTAAAGTGGGTAACATTGCATTTGACGCTCCACAACTTCTCGAATAGAGAGATAAATTCAAATTTGGGCTGAGATAGTCTGTTGGTGAAATGAGATGTCGTCTTCATGCTTTCTACCCAAAAACTTTGGGAGTTATGTTTCTGGCGTGTATCATACTCTTGCAAATCTCTGCAAGATGCTGATTCTTCTATTTTGCTACTCAGCCGCCTTGTCTTGTACTCTTGGAAGGATCAGGTGAATTCATTTGATATGCATTCACATCTATTGCCCGTGCATAGACACCTTATCTTTCGACCTATTTCTTTCTCCACCTTATCCTTGAACTCTTTGAACTTATCCAAGATTTTGGATTTTCTTAAAAAATTTAATATTTTGCATAGTTAAATCCTTGCTCAACTTGATCTCACCCATGCAATCTCACACACTTGAGATATTGTTTGTGTGAGTCAGAGCCATTCAATATATCAAATCTTTAATTATATTCCTTAATTTTAGAGAAACACCTTTTGATTCTAATTGTCAATTAATTAATTTAATTTTTAGTTAAATAAACGAGAATAGGAGGATTTATATAATATTTACTTTTGGAGTTGTACCAAAATAATATACTTAGGCTATCTATATACCCGTTACCGGGATCAAACCTTGCATAGTTCGTGTGAATGAAATTCACTTGTATTTGGAGCATTTGTTTTGATTTTGGGATAATAAATTAATTTTAACTCATTTTGTACTTTTTATGAATTAATTAAACTTGACCAATTTTTAATTTTGTGGAATTTTAATTTATGTAAAAACTCCACAAAATAAAATTTTTGTAGTTCTTGTGGCTGAAACCTTTAGAGTGGTTTCCTACATATCTAGATTGGAATCAATCCACATGTAGTTTTAGGACAACTCTAATATCTTAAATATCAATTTGCTTTTTAACCTTTTGAGGGAATTGACATTTAAATAGAGTTTTGGCCATTAAAGGCTAAAATAATTTAGACGAGTTCAAAAGCTTGTTCAATTATTTTATTGAATATTTTTATGATGCCTCTAAAGGCAAGATTGACATAAAGTTCAAATTAATTCAATACGTGTCTTTATTATTGTAAACGGTAACATGGATACCAAGGCCAAAGACAATTTGATTTTATATCTATAAGACAAACTTGGATATTAAGATTGATTGGTGCCTTAAAAAGCAAATTTGGTAATAAGGACAACTAATTTGATTTATTACCTTCTGTCTCTTAATTTTAGATGCTAAAACCAATTTATTTAATTTGTGCCGTTAAAGGTGAATTTGGGCATTAAAGCTAATAAATATTGTTTATTACCATAAAATATAATTTTAGGCAATAAAACCAATTTATTTAATTTGGTGCCTTTAAAGGCATTTTTGGCACTAAAGTCGAGTAATTTAATTTTATGCCTTAATAAAGGCAAATTTGAGCACAAAGGCTAATTAATTTAAGAAAAAATATTTACAAATTCATAAATTCATAACCACTTGCCAAAATCATTCCACGTAGCAAGATCTTATCAAATCACAACCTCTCTGATTTTAGATCCTCAACCAAATTTCTTTCCTTATTTATCGGATATAGTGATACCTCGTGGCTTTTATTTGTCACTTTGTATTTATTATATTGTATAGATGTACTCGTAATTTAATTTGGTTCCTTAAAAAGAAATTTGACAAAATAAGGCACTAAAATTAATTGTAGACACTAAGGCCAATTAATTTAATATAGTGCCTTAAATAATTTAAGAGGCAAGATAAGGACATGGGCTCTAAGGCCACATTTTATCATCTCAATGTAATTTTGACAAAGGCAAACACAAAGAATAGAGCTAGAAAAGATAGGACCAATTAATGAACCTGTAAATTTTAACTCCTTAAGAAATTAAAAAAGTTAGTAGGCCACTAATTTTTTTTAAGGTTACAGACCCTATCAATGGCATGAGAAAACTATGAGTACATTGTGGCTTGTAGGATTTAAAAGTTAGATACTAAAAGATGACACATGTAGTATACGAGAATTCATTACACTATGAAATTGACGAGTCTTCATCTGCATGTGAATTTTTTTTTTTTTTTTAACGTTAAACTAACTCTTTCCTTTGCCACTAAATTGGTTAGTTTATTTAAAAGTTCAACTATGCCCAATAGAAATTGACTTTTACCCAAGTCAAAATTCCTCACGATCTTTTTAATGGTAAAGATACGCGATCATATGATTAGAAAAGGATACAATGTGGAGTATCATTTTCCTTTTTGAAAACTAATTAGACATATATAACATCATTATAAAAGAATTTAACTTCTGAAAGTTTCTTATACAGAAAATAAAAATAAAAATTGCTACAATAGCGACGGATTGATAGTCCTTTCCTCCGACAAATTTCTTCTTCTTTGATTTTTTTCCTTATGCCCACAAGAAAACCTTGAATTAATTTGGTTTTTTTTAAGTATACTCTTTTGCTTTTTTGTTTCTTTTATTTAAGCATCCTTTTTTCTTTTTCATTTTGCTGAAATGAACCTCTTATATAGTGCGTTCAATACTCGTTTTGTTGCCCACTACTTCCCGCAATTTCTCATATAATCCGCACTTTTAGATTGGCCTTTGAATATTTTTTGTGTTGCTGCCTTGGTATTTCCAATCATAGCCACGTTTATCTTTCCCTTATGGCCTTCAAATGAAGTGTTGTTTTGACCACTTTAGCATTTTAGCCATGACTCTTTTTTTTGAAAATTTTGGTTTAACATTTGCCCCTCGAGTATTGTATATGGAAAAACATCATTTACTTGACATGTGCAAGGCTCGATTATTTGTTAATTTCTTTTTTTATGAGTTTTGAAGACCTTAGATTAAATACAAATTTTTTGATTGGTTTTTACACTCAACTCTGTCGACTACGAGCTCACATGATTTTGAGACTTTGGCCTAGTCCCACTTGGTGGATAGTTGTATTTGTACTTCTTAACCGCAAGCCAACTTTTCTAGGCTTAGCATTTTTGTCTTATTATTTTTATAAATTTGAGTTGTATCAGAAATAATAGTACAACAATCACATAAAACTCTATCAACTCTTTCAAGAATTCATATGATAAAATGTTTGAAAATGAATCAGTTTAACCACTTGAAATAATTGGTGGATGGGTTTTGAAACATTAATCAATTTAACCACATGAAAAATTGGTAGACTATTCTTTGATGCATTAATCAGTTTAACTACTTGAAAGTGGATTTTTATTTTGAGGATTAATCAGTTTAGCCACTTAAAAATATATTGTTGGAAATTTCTTCGAAGCATTTGATCAGTTTTACCACTTGAAAATATATCGGTGGAAAAACTTTTTAAAGGGCAACATATACCTTTTGATAAGAGGGGCGGCATCAGTTCAAGACTAAACTAGCTACATACCCAAACATTGGGATCTAGCCATTTGTAATTCAGTTATATAGCGGTTGTCAGATTGCCATTTAGGTAAATTACCTTTTGATAAGTTCACTATTTATATAAGAATCCTCACATCTGCATTTGAGGGAGAATGTATATTCGTTACTTTAGTAAACTTCAATGATAACTTAAGGACCAACATACTTGAATTGAAAATTTTATTTAATCCTTCAAGTGATTTTCAATTTTTTTCACACTTAAGAAGGATATAAATTTCACTATTAGAGTGCAATCAACATTTTTGAGGTGATAGATTTCATGTCCTCATTATTTTTTTTTGCAAAAGACCACTTTTATCAATCGGGAATTAATTGGATTAAAATCCTCATAAGATGACTAACAATTCGACAAATATATGTTTTGCTCTTTGGTTTGTTAATTTAAAGTCACCATCACTTTTGCTCAGGCAATATTATTGTCAATCCTTTCATGTAATCTACATCTTCATTTTAGAAGTGTATCTTACAATTTTTTTTCTTTCTTTTAAAGTAGCCCATTTGTGACCCACTTTTTTTTATTGCTATTAACAAAAAATTTTATTGGTATTTACAAAGGTTGTCATTGATTGACTTTTCTTATCAACAACTTTTTGTCTTTGATTTGTATAAGATTCCTTTTTTTTTTTGTAATCTCTTATCGAGAAATTTGTCTCTCAACATTGCAAGCTATTGAAACAAGTGCTTTGAATGTTTCAGGTTCAACGATTCTAACAAATGTTGCTATTTCGGGCAACAAATTATTATAGCACATTTGAGCAATATCTTGTTTAGTTAAATTTTTAATGGATTAGAGATTATAATTTCTCCATTGTGCAATGAAATTAGTGACACTTTCATTTGGATGTTGTTGTGCATCAGCCAAGTCTATGATAGAAACCTTTTTTTTTGAACGCACAAATTGAGCAAGGAAAGCTCTTTACATGTCATCCCAAGTGTAGATCGATCCAATTTGTAGTTGAGTGTACCAATTAAAAGCAGATCCCTTAAGGGATTGCACAAATTGGTAGATTAACAGGGCATCAATTGGTTTCTCTACTTGAGCTGATTCATCACAGGCCGAGTAAAAATGAGTTAAGTGCTCAAGAGGTCAACCATTGATTCCATCAAACTTTTCAAATTGTGATTTTCAATAATTAAAGGGATATGGTATCGTGTCATAATAAAAAGGATTTGGCTTACGATATCCAATTATAGGAGGATTTAAAGATGCTTGAAACTTCTTTATTCCCTCAAATATCAAACTTTTTATATCATCTCGTGTAAGAAGTGCAGTTAAGTTTCGACCAATTTCGTGGACTTGCATGTGCTTACGAGCAGATGTACTTGCTTGGCTGGCAACTTGAGAAGCCGAAGCTGCTATTTCAGCTTCTTTTTCAACTATCTTTCTTTTCAACTCTTGAATTTCTTCTTCAAGAGAAGTAATACTAGTAACTAGTATCAACGTGTATTCATTTTGAATCTCTTCAAGCTTCAAGGTTGCTTTTGTCTTTTTGTTTGAAACCTTTGAAGAGGATATAACCCCGGCATTTCTCAAGGTTTTTGATGTGTATTATTGCATGAGAAGTCAGAGAAATAATATTTTCTTGCTCTTGAGGAAATGTTGCTATTACAGTTTCAGTTGATGACAAGTCGATCACAATTCACCCAAAAATAATTTGCTTGGGTTTGATGTTGGCCTCCTCAACCATATTAATGGAAACTTAGTCTTTGTTCGACTTAGTAATGATAGACTTGCGAGATGACTTTTGAATAGGGTTCGCGTCTTCTATCGAAACCTTTTTAACTTGCTTATTACGAGCATTAGCAATTGAATTTTATCTTGCCCTTTTAATGTCAAAGTAATTTTTTGATACTCCTTGTACGATATCACTTTTGGAGCATTTATTTTTCGCTCGTTAGTAACTTTAGAACAATGGACACCTTCCTTTTGCCCCCCCACAGTCTTGGCGATTAGGAGTGGAGAAATTTTATTTTGCCACCTAGAATTCTTGAAAATTATAGATGGAGTAAATTTCTTCCACCCCTTGGTAATTAGAGTGGGTTTCTTTTGTCTACCCGTCATATCCTGAACGGACACAAATGGAGCATCTTCTTTTTGCCCTCTAGTGTAGAGAAAATCTATTTTGCCCCTTAGCAACCTTGGCATTTGCAAGTAGAGCAAATTTATTTTGGACCTTCCCGACTTTATCGGACGGAGCGCTTTTCTTTTGCCTCCTTACTTCTTTGTCAATCGCAAGCGGAGCAAATGGAGACGTGATTATTTCTAAAGAATTTTTCGATGGTCTATTGTGAAGGTCACCATACAGTCGCCCTTCCTTGGTCCTTGTCCCCTTCCTTGTTTGGCACTTGGAAAGTTCATGGAAATGAAGCACGATCTTTGGTGCCATCTTAAACCTCCAAGACAACACGATAAAATTAATTAATCGAACAATTAGAGATGAAAACGAGAATAGGTCCCGTGGGGTGTGCCAAAAATCATGTTAAACAAAAATTTAATTATTTTTCATAGTTAAATCCTATCTCAACATGATCTCACCCGTGCAATTCACTCGTAAGAGAGCGTTTAAAATAAAGAGAGTTTGTATTTGCGTGAGTCGAAGCCATTCAAGATATTAAATCCTTATTTACGTTCCCTAATTTTAGAGAAACGCCTTTTGATTATAATTGTCAATTAATTAATTTAACTTCTAATTAAATAAATGAGAATAGGGGGATTTATATAATACATATTTTTGATGTTGTACCTAATAATATGCTTAGGCTGCCTACGTACTCGTTACTGGGATCAAATCTTACGTAGTTCATGTGCATAAAAATTCACTTGTATTTTAATGGGATAACAAATTAATTTTAACCATTTTGTACTTTTGATGAATTAATTAAACTTGACCAATTTTTAATTTTATGGAATTTTAATTTATGTAAAAACTCCACAAAATAATACTTTTGTGGCTCTTGCTGCTGAGCCCTTTAGAGGTGTTTCCTACGTATCCAGATTGGAATCAAACCACACGTAGTTCAAGGACAAATGCAATTTCTTAAATATCAATTCCTTTTAACCTTTTGACGGAATTGACATCTCTTAAATAGAGTTTTGGCCATTAAAGGCAAAAATAATTTAGACAAGTTCAAACACTTGTCTGATTATTTTGTTTAATGTTTTTGTGATGCCTATAAAAGTAAAAGATACGAAGTCCAAATTTAATTCATGTCTTATTACCGTAAATGGCATGGACACCAAAGCCAAACACAATTCGATTTTATATCTTACAAGACAAATTTGGGTACTAAAACCCATTGGTACTTTAAAAGGCAAATTTGACAAGAAAGCCAACTAGTTTGATTTATTACCTTAAAAGGTAATTTTAGCAACTGAAACCAATTAATTTAATTTGGTGCCTTTTAAGGCAAATTTGGGTTTTACAATAAATATTGTTTATTATCATAAAAGATAATTTTAGACACTAAAATCAATTAATTTAATTTGGTGCCTTAAAAGGCATTTTTGACACTAAAGCCGAGTAAGGCCAATTGATTTCATATAGTGCCTTAAATAATTTGAGAGGCAAGACAAGGACATGGGCTCTAAGGCCATATTTTATCATCTCAATGTAATTTTTGAGAAAGCCAAACACAAACAGTAGGGCAAGAAAAAGATAGGACCAATTAATGAACCTAAGTTAATTTTAACTTCTTAAGAAGAAAAAAAAAAGTTGCAACAAGCCCCTAATTTTTCTTTGGGACCCAAACAAAGGCATGAGAAAACTATGAGTACATTGTGCTTGTAGGATTTAAATGTTAGAAACTAAAAAATGACACATGCAATATACGAGACTTCATTAGAATATGAAACTGATGTGTCTTTATGTGCATGTGCAAAAAAAAAAAAAATTTACGTTCTTATAACTCTATGCTTTGCCACTAATTTGGTTATTTTATTTAAAACTTCAACTGTGACCAATGGAAATTGACTTTTACCAAAGTCAGAATTCCTCACGACCATTTGAATATTAGAGATACGTGATCATATGATTAGAAAAGGATACAGTGTGGAGTATACTTTTGCTTTTAGAACACTAATGATACATATATGAAGCTTGAGATAATATCATTATAAAATAATTTAACTTTTGAAAGTTTCTTATATAGAAAAATAAATTTTGCTACGACAGTAAGGAATTGATAGTCCTTACCTTCGACAAATTTCCTCTTCTTTGATTTTTTTCCTTATGCCCACAAGATAACCTTGAATTATCTGATTTTGTTGTATACTCTCTTTGCCCTTTTTTTCTTCTGTTTAAGCCTCTCTCGCCCTCTCTGTATTTGTTTAATTGCCTTCTTGTTTCTGCCTCCCTTTTTTTTATTTTGCAAAAATTGACCCCCTTATATAGATTGTTCAACACTCGTTTTGTTGTCCACTACTTCCCACAATTTCTCATATAATCCCCACTTTTAGATTGGTTAGCTTGTGTCCAAAAATAGACCATATGAAGTGGTGGTGTAGTGGATTTTGTCCATGTTTTTTTGTTTGCGGATGGCTGCATGGCCTTTCAATATCTTTTGTGCTGCTGCGTATTTCCACTCATGGCCACGTTTATCTTTCCTGATTATTATGGCCATCAAGTAAAGTGGTGTTTTGACCACTTCAATTTTTTTATCCACAACTTTTTTTAAAAAAAAATTTTGATTTAACAATCTTTTTCTTCATGAAGTCCATCTAGACAAATCTAGAAAATTCATTAAGAAACACAATCATATATCTCATACCGCTTATTGATGGCTTCGTCACTCAACCGAACACATCTTAGTGAACTAACTCTAGAGGCACCTTAGTCCTGAATTTTGACTTCTTGTATTGAAGTTGATGAGCTTTTCCATATTAGCAACCTATACAAACAATATCACCTCGAACATCTAACTAAGGAAGCAGCTTCACCATCGACTTCAACATCATGATCATCAAATTGTAGTAACTCACATGCCCCAATCTGGCATGCCAAAGATCAGCTATCTCATTCTTTCTCGCCTTATCAACATAGGTTTCTTGTGATGACATCACATACAATGTCTCCAACCGTCTCCCTTGCATTATGGTGTACCTGTTATCTTCTGATTAAAATTGATGCACCTTGACTTCATCTGGTCTGAAAGATACAAAATTGCCGAAAGCTGTTAGTTGAGAAACTAACAGCAAATTATTCTTCATTCCAAGCACATGGTTGACATGTTGTAACTCTACTTGTTAAGAATTGTATCTAGGTAATATAGTCACATTACCAATGTGAGTAATTGGTAATTTGGAATTATCAGCTGTGACCACCACTTGACCTCCTTTGTACTCTATCAAATTTATTAGCTTTCTTTTATCTCCGATCATGTAATTAGAGCATTCAAAGTCAATAATCCAATTATCATTATAATTGATAAGATTGGTACTCACTATTGTAAGAGCTAACTCATCTTTTTGGTCAGTGGTGTAACAAAATGCAAACTCTTCTATTGCAAAAGATATTTGTACATCCCAATTTTCATCATCTTTATTAATCTTTTGAGAGGATGTGGCAGTATTACTTTCCACTAGTGGTGACCCGTAAAATTTAGTGTGATGCCTTTATTATAAAAGGACATTTGTAGCAATTATCATTGCGCCATCTTTGGTTGCCTTATGACCTTTGATGCCTTTTTTCTTGGCCATCTGTACCTTAGTTTTGGCCGGCTCCTCTTTGACTGGTGAGCGTTCACTGCTTCTTTTTCTTTTCTCCTTTTCTCTTGGTGAAGAGTGCATTTTCATTGTTAGTAGACACTTTAGACGTAAAATTGTCTAAAGCTTTTTCTTTGGCAATTAAACTTTCCAACTCAACCAAAGTTGGTTCTTTGGCCATACTCGGGTAGCAGTGATAATACCTTTGTATTCTGGCCTTAAACCATGGACAATAATTTTTCTCATGCTCATTTCTGTTATTGCATTTTAAGGATCCATTTGGATATTTCTTCACAAATTGATTTAACCTTGAAGAAATATTGACCTACTATCATATTTTGTTGTGAAATAGAAAGTAACTTATTCTCAATCTTTTGGAGCTTTGTATCATTGGTCATTGCAATTAATGATGAGAGTCTGACCCACGCCTATCTTTCCGTGTCTTGACATCCTTGATCCGCTACAACGAGTTATTTTCTATAGCCATTGTCAAAGCATACATCGATTCGCCGGCTTTAGCTTTCCACTTCTTAAGTGGCTCTGTCTCTGTTGGTGGTGTTGTATCATCTCCATTGACAACAATCCGCAAGTCTTGTACAAGAATGTAGAACTTCATACGAGTACATCAGGAACCGTAGTTGTTGGAATTGATACTTACTTTATCAATGTTTCTAACTAAGATAGAAACCTCCGCCAACTTTTTATGGCTCAAACCACAACCTATGTGTGACATAAAAATTTACAGTATTTAACTGTGCTTCTGGAGAATGGTAGTATATTTGCAAATAAAGAAACAAGAACTGGTTTAGGACAAACCCGTTTTGATACTAGTTTGTTGGATATCGGACCCAGAATTAAAATTCTCAAATAGAGAAAATAATCAAATTTATAACACAAAGTTCTACTTTAATACAACTATATTAATATTAAAATAGTGACACAACAATGATAATACTCACAAACAATATAACTCTTTGTTTAATCTAATACTGAAGCTCTATTGGACAATGGGACTTAAGCGCTCAGTTATAAACTTTGAAGCTTATAATTTAAAATCTTGAAACTGCTAACACAATTAAACTTGGGTTGGGACACCTGAAACTAAAACAAAGAACCACTATTTATACTAGTAAGTTTCCCAACAATGAAAAGTAATTTCCACGTGGATTTAATGCTCAATCCATGAGTAAAGATTTGGTGTATTTCACGCTTGATCTAAAGAGAAATCCTTGGCATCAAATTGTCAAAATCTGCAGTTGGAAATCACGCAAAGATTTTAGAACTAGCTATCCTAAGCCTACTATTACACTAGCAAACAAAGGCTTCAATAAATGCAACAAAACATCTCCCAACTTTGTTGACTAAGGGCAATGCTTGCCGTCTTCTCAATATTTATCACAGTAACATGCTATAATCAATCTTAAATTTTATATCAAAGCGAATTATTGAACTCCACCAGTACTCGTCTCAGTTTTATCACCTCCACATTTTCTTATATGTAAAAACAAAATAATTTGAAGTCAAATAAATTATATCCTAATCGAATAAACAAATCAACAAAACTATGACCTACCTAAATGAAAAGCGAACATGATGGAGAGTGGACATGTTGTGTATATACACCTCGAAGGCCAAAAATGAGTACGAGTCATTGTTTTAATGTGCCACAGTCAATGCGAAGGCATTCAGTCCTAACACTCTCAATCACAGGCTCCCCATAAACTGATATAGAGATGGCTTTGGCTTCTCATACCTTTAGAACACATATAAATGATTATGTCGCATGTTCCAAGAGATGAGGGAGTTTCACTCAAAGGATCCAATGCAATCATTTGAAAATGACTTCTTTGTCTGCTATTTTGGATTCATAATTTTTTAATTTACGGGTATAATAGGTAGATTAAAGAAGAAGAAGAAGAAGAAGATAATTTGAAGTCAAATAAATTATATCATTCTAATCGAATAAACAAATCAACAAAACTATGACCTACCTAAATGAAAAGCGAACATGGTGGAGAGTGGACATGTTGTGTATACACACCTCGAAGGCCAAAAATGAGTACGAGTCATTGTTTTAATGTGCCACAGTCAATGCGAAGGCATTCAGTCCTAACACTCTCAATCACAGGCTCCCCATAGACTGATATAGAGATGGCTTTGGCTTCTCATACCTTTAGAACACATATAAATGATTATGTCGCATGTTCCAAGAGATGAGGGAGTTTCACTGTCTCTTATACACAATGCAATCATTTGAAAATGACTTCTTTGTCTGCTATTTTGGATTCATAATTTTTTAATTTACGGGTATAATAGGTAGATTAAAGAAGAAGAAGAAGAAGAAGAAGAAGAAGAAGAAGAAGAAACACTAAATGAAAAAATACAACCCATACTTTTATAGTAACTAAAAATATGGCACGTGCATTGTACGTGTCGTTGAAGAAGAAGAAACACTAAAGAAGAAGAAGAAGAAGAAGAAGAAGAAGAAGAAACACTAAATGGAAAAATACAACCCATACTTTTATAGTAACTAGAAATATGGCACGTGCATTGTACGTGTCGTTGAAGAAGAAGAAACACTAAATGAAAAAATACAACCCATACTTTTATAGTAACTAGAAATATGGCACGTGCATTGTACGTGTCGTTGAATTTTTTAATATTATACTTAGCATAAAGAATTACAAAATTTAGTAGATAATTTTATAATTACATGATCATATAAATACATTTTCACTAAAGTAAATTTACAAAAGTAAATTTTGTTCAATCAAAATAATACTAAGTACAAAGAGTATCATGTAGCAATTTTCTGAAATGTGGTATATATGTGAGATAAATAGGTAAATGAAAAATGTGTTAGGAAATAGCTGCAAAATATTATTTGAAGAATAATGGATCATGAACGCTATCCAAATAAAGCCATGATTGGTAGACCTAATTTTTTTTGATAGTGCATTGTCACGAGGTATTGTTTAATTTCTTTATTATCTTTATGATTATAATTTTAAACTTCATGTATAAATAGGAACCCTTGATTTGCATATAAATATAGTTTTTTATTTCTTTAATTATAATTAACTTTGATTTTCAAAAGCAAGTCTTTCCTATCATTCATTTATTCTTATTTTCTCACGGATCATTTTCTCAATTCAATAATTGAAAGTTGATAATTTTTTAATATGTTGTTTTGGTTTCTCCTTCATAGTTACTTAAGTTACAATATTTCATTCATATATATCTTATAACTATATTAAAGTTACACATTCCTTGAATATTTCATTCTTTATTAGGATTATTTTATTATATATCTTATTGGTGGTTATTTTTATTTTCAAGTTTGATTGGTACGTAAATTCTACATACTTGATATCCATAAGTTCAAATATACGATTATTTTTTTAGAAATAAAAAATTGCGAGTTAATTTACATTTATTATAATTAAAGCTATATAACATTCTTAAGGATGTCGCTAAAACACGACTTTCATTTGGTGAATCATCTATTTATTAGATCATGCTAAATTATTGTGTGGGATAAAATAGAAAACAAGAAAGGGAAGTCCAAACCTCATGTGTGATATATTTATTTCTTTAAATTTTAAGTAAGATACATTTTTATTCCTTCATGGAAATTATTTCTACTATTGCTAAAGGTTTAACACCATATTTGCAGGGATAAAAGTGTATCTGAATCAAAATTTAAAGAAACCATCTTAATTACATTACCATAGGTATCTAATTTTAAAATTTTTCGAGGAATCTAAAATAAGTTACAATAAACTATACTTTAATATGGATTTGAGTTATTTAAATTAGTAATGTATGGTCTTTCAATATTTTTAATAGGTGAAACGAAAAATATAAAGGTTAAACGAAATAAAGGTTCTTCCATAATGCAAAACTCTTAAGGAATCAAATATTCCAAATTAGTATACGCTTGTCAAAACTTTCCCATCCTTTAAGATCTTCAACCAAAATTGTGTTCATAAAATTTTTATCTTCCACTCTTTTCTTTTTTTTTTTTTGTAATTAGTCAAACTAGATAACTTAGTTGACATCAAACAAAGGACTTGTGTGATTAATATTGTGAAATTTTACATGTTATTGTGATACAAAAAAATTTAAACTTTCCAAGACAATAATTTGTCCAACTATTTTGTTTGAATCGTAATTGATTCTTATCCAAACCATCTTGAAATCAAAATTTTAAAAGACATAAATTTCACTTAATTTAATTGGCAAAATAATAAAGTTTCAACAAAATAAATATCTTCAAGAAATAGTAGTACACCTTACGCTGGTAAAGTTCTTTTAAAAGTAATTTCTAACTTGTTGTACTCCCTGTGTTTCAAATTCTTGTCACATTTTGACTTTTTTTGGTAAATGCATCAAATTTTCATTAGAAAGCGTCTTACCAGCTAAATTATATTTACACGACTTTTTAATTAAGAAGGACAATTAATGCACTAAATACATGTCCAATTATAAAATATTTTGTTGATCATGGGTTCTTTCTTTTTTATCCTTCAACATTATGAATGTAATATCATCAAAATCCAACCTTTCACATATCAAGATTGTGTAATTTTGTTCAATAGATTAAATTATAACATATGAGATATTTTTATTGACTTATATATGATCCATTATTCTTAAACAAAGGAAGAAATAAAAATTACAATATGTAACTCATTTTCGATAAGCAACTTACAAATTTTACATTTTTAGCTTAATTTAATTGGCAAAATAATAAAGTTTCAACAAAATAAATATCTTTAAGAAATAGTAGTACACTTACATTGGTAAAGTTCTTTTAACAGTAATTTCTAACTTCTTGTGCTCTCTGTTTTCCAAATTCTTTGTCACATTTTGACTTTTTTTTGGTAAATGCATCAAATTTTCATTAGAAAACGTCTTACCATCTATATTATACTTACATGGCTTTTTAATTAAGAAGGATAATTAATGCACTAAATGCATATCCAATTATAAATTACTTTGTTGATCATGGGTTCTTTCTTTTTTTATCCTTCGATATTATGAATGCAATATCTCAAATCCAAACCTTTCACATATCAAGATTGTGTATTTTCATTCAATACATTAAATTATAACATATGAGATATTTTTATTTACTTATATATGATTCATTATTCTTAAACAAAGGAAGAAATAAAAATTACAATATTTATGAATTCGATAAGCAACTTATAATTTTACATTTTTAGCTTAATTTAATTGGCAAAATAATAAAGTTTCAACAAAATAAATATCTTCAAGAAATAGTAATACACCATACATTGGTAAAGTTCTTTTAAAAGTAATTTCTAACTTCTTATACTCCTTGTGTTCCAAATTCTTTGTCGCATTTTCACTTTTTTGGTAAATGCATCAAATTTTCATTAGAAAGCATCTTACCATCTAAATTATACTTATACGACTTGTTAATTAAGAAGGACAATTAATGCACTAAATGCATGTCCAAGTACCGTATGTTATAAAATATTTTATGGGTTCGTTTTTTTTTATCCTTCGATATTATGAATGCAATATCATCAAAATCCAACCTTTCACATATCAAGATTGTGTATTTTCGTTCAATAGATTAAATTATAACATATGAGATATTTTTATTTACTTATAAATGGTTCATAATTCTTGAACAAAGGAAGAAATAAAAACTACAATATGTATGAACTCATTTTCAATAAGCAACTTATAATTTTACACTTTTAGTTTAGTCTGCTCATATACAAAAATGTATAAGAATCATTGTTTCAAGAAGTAAAAGAAATGAAAGTATATATGAAATAATATTTACTTTTGGATTATTGAAAACTAGGGCTAATAATAGTTTTAGATTTTGGTATATATTTGGGAAATACTTTTTCCCCTTATTAAAAAGTCATGTGACTTTTTATTCGATTAGTATTTAGTTACACATTTTGCAAATCTCCAGTATATTTTTTAGTTTAATTGATTATTTATTTCTAAAATGAAGACAGGTAAAACTTTTTAATTTTGGGTAAACTAATTTAAAAGGCATCGAATTTATAACATGTTGGAACTCATTTGATTTTTTAATCTTACCACAGATACACCTATGTACATGGAAAGCTTTTTCATTATTGGACATGGAATGCTCTCACTGTCTTTTTCAATTATGTTATGTTAGATAACAATCAAGATAAGTAAAAGAAAAACAATGGATACTTTTCTTTTTTGTAGAGTGAAATTTTATAATATAGTTGATTTTTCGTATTCATTTTATAAAGTGAAATACAAGTATTATCAACATGTAACAATTAAAATTAAAAACTAAAAAGGAGTATTCTACGGATTTACAGACTTACACATTCTCTAGTTGATTTATAAAGAATTGGATTTTCTTTTGCCTCTTGATAATTTTACTAGATCAAGCTCCCAATTCTAAAGATGATAATCATCTATCCCATCTTGAAATTGACAATTACGTCTAAGATGATTGTGACATATATTAGGCTCAGTTGAGTGTCGACACAATATTTCTTTTCGACACTTTTATTTTGTTTGTTTTTGGATAATGTTTGTTGGAATACTATTGAGGTGTTTTTTTTTTTTTTTTTTTTTAAAGATGAATTTTGATGGGGTTAGACATTAAATTCTTAGTGATTTTTCTAACTTTTTTAATTAAGTTTAATTAATACCAATTTTTTAATTTTTCATTAGTGCCCTTTCTTTATATGATTGTAAAGTATAATTAAATTTCCTTTTGACTCATGACAATTTTGTTAGATCAACCTCCTAATTCAAAATAATATACCAATCAATTCCATCTTGAATTGACAAAATACGTCTAAGATGATTGTCACATATATAGGAATTTCGAGACTCAAATCATATAATTTTTATAAGAAATATTGTCATTTTTTTTTTTTTTTTGTGTTTTTGGATAATATTTTATGGAGTATTCCTAAATTTTTATTAGGAGTTTAGTTTTTTGTTTTAGGATGATTTTTGATGGGGTTACACATTTAATTCTTATTGATTTTTCTAATTTGTTTATTTAAGTTGAATTTAAAGTATAATTATTATTATTATTATTTTAATTATACCTTTTGACAATTTTATTAGATCAATCTCCCAATTCAAAATAAGATAACTGTCAATTCTATCTTGAAATTGACAAATACGTCTAAGATGATTGTTTTATATATAAGAATTTCGAGACTCGGTTGACACAATTTTCTTTTGATCCTCTTTTTCTTTTTCTTTTTTGAGGGTTTGGAGTATTGATAAAGTTTTTTAGCATTTTAGTTTTTGTGTAGGATATTTTTTTATGGGGTTACACATTTTATTCTTGTTGGCTCTTCTAATTTGTTCAATTAAGTTGAATTTAATTCCAATTCTTTATTTTCATTAATGTCCTTTCTTTAAATGACTGTAAAGTATCAAATTGAGGATATTTTTGGAAAAAAATATTAAAAAATTAACCTCTTCATACTTTTATATATCGATCTTAAAATTGGCAAATACTTTTAAGATGATTGTCAATTATAAATACATAGGAATTTTGATACTCATGAGACACAATTTTCTTTTACAATACTCTTTTTTTTTTTTTTTTTTTCAGATAATGCTTACTAGAGTATTGATGAAATTTTATTAGGATATTAATTTTTTGTTTAGGATGACTTTTGTTAGGGTTAGACATTTATTTCTTATTGACTCTTCTAATTTGTTTAATTAAGTTGAATTGAATTCCATTTCTTTAATTTTTCATTAATGCCCTTTCTTTAAATGATTGTAAAGCATCTAATTGGGGGTAATTTTGGAATAGAAAATGTCAAAAACATTAAGCTCTTCATACTTTTATATATAGTATAAATCTAGATATAGATATAGATATATAGTATATATATATATATATATATATATATATATTGACAAATACTTTTAAGATGATTGTCAAATACGTAGGAATTTTGATACTCATGAGACACAATTTTTTTTTTTTTTTTTTTTGCTCAGATAATGCTTGCTAGAGTATTGCTGAAATTTTATTAGGATATTATATTTAATTTTTTGTTTAGGATGACTTTTGATGGGGCTAGACATTTATTTCTTATTGACTTTTCTAATTTATTTAATTAAGTTGAATTTAATTCCATTTCTTTAAATTTCATTAATGGGGGTAATTTTGGAATAAAAAAATGTCAAAAATTAAGCTCTTCATACTTTTATATGTAGTATAAATGCTTAGGATGATTTTTGATTGGGCTAGACATTTATTTCTTACTGACTTTTCTAATTTATTTAATTAAGTTGAATTTAATTCTATTTCTTTAATTTTTCATTAATGCCCTTTCTTTAAATGATTGTAACGCATCTAATTGGGGGTAATTTTGAAACAAAAAAATGTCAAAAGCATTACACTCTCCATACTTTTATATGTAATATAATTATAGATATAGATATCTGTAATATAATTACAGATAATGTATAGATTTAGATAAGATTCTCTAATGAACAAATGGTTGAAATAGAATTCGAAAAGGATGCATCCTGCCACCAAACATCTATGACTTGAAGAAGACAACGATCCACCCTGAGAGTCAAGAATCAGCATTATCTGTTCTTTAAGAAAATTGGATGAATATTGTGACGAATTTTAAAAAATAAGTAGAAGAAAGGTAGATACCCATTGACCTTGTAGGGGTATGAAGGCCAGGTCAATCATCTGCCAGAAACAATTTGATATTCTCTTATGTACCTGATCGCCTTTGACCTGGTACTTAGTTCAGAGAGAAAATTATTCACACATTTCATTCTTTTATTGTTCTGTAATTTATATGTTATTGCTTCCCTTTCATCCATTAGAACTAATCTCAGATATATATATATATATATTACAGATCTATATATATATATATATATATATATATGTTCTAGTACGTATTTCCTAATGACACTCGAACTCTTGAATACAATATCATTATCTAGAATATACAAAGGCCTTCAAGAACCTAAAGACATTGAACTTGTATCCAATTTTCTCTATCCTTTCCTCTTTGACTTCACTCGTTGGTTATGGCTAACAAAGATAAAAGGCACACAAGTTGAAATATGATCTAGCTTTCTTTGCAAACGCAGAGAAAGAACACAACTCATGATATGTGCATTTATTGCTTTTCTCACTAGCTATTTTCTCAATCTCATTACTTTCTGTGTTCTTTATATATTCTACTTTGTCTCATTAAAAGGTTGATGTCATGAAAAATTTTAATCTTTGAAGATCAAGGGAGGGGGAGTTAATCAGATTTTGCATCAGCCAGACATGTCTAGTAACCAATCTATAGAGACTAGGCTGGTCTTCTTTGGATATGGTGATGGTGATCATTCGTTTAAGGAACTGTTCCTTTCGGCATCAAAGGTGTCTTGGAAGGGAACTTTCGGAACTAGTTTTAAGACAGACTTGAAGGGTGGCAAGCCTATTATTGTGAGGAGATTGAAAGATGGTGGTTCTTCGGAGATAGAATTCAAGGTGAGAGTTCACGAGATCGGATTACTACATCATGAAAATCTGAAGTTTAAGACCTTCCTCTTAGAGCATATTGCTTCCATCATAATGAAGGATATCTTGTGTATGATTACATGCGTATGGGAAGCCTGGCTAAGCTTTTGCATGGTAAATCATCTTATTTTTTACTTGTTAATCACATAACAATTGCTACTTTCCTTTAACTATATGATATATGATCATGTTTGAAGAAGTAGTTTCCTCCATTAAAGTGTGAAACCTTCTCTGGTCCTGCTTGAATCAAATATGTTCGGACAAATATTTAGAACATGATTTTGATCTGTTTTGGGACGAAAAGCTTTTACCAATTTTTAACTTCTTTGATGACTGAACAAATTTATTTAATGACTAGAAATTCATTTGTATTTTCTATTACCTGGACAATTTGTCAGAGGGTTTTCATGCATAATTGATCAGAAGATGATAGTTAATTGTGTATGTAATCTTGGTTTAGTAAATTACTTGAGAAATACTTCAGTTGTAACTTGCAAAGATGTATGTGTATTGACATTTTATAGACATAATTAAAATTTTAAAAGCTTTGGAGTATTGTTCTACACTACTTCTGGAATTTTGAGTCCTTCCATCTTATTACATTGTGGTTAGCCGATTTAATCGAGAACAAAATCATAAAGGACTAAACCATGATTTGAATTGGAGAATACTTACGATCCATTAACATTGACATGTTCAAGAAGGAAGCTAGGGAATGATGTCTGATGTCTACATGTAAATTCTGAATTTCAAACATCAAGGATTAGGAGAGAAACAGAAAGCATGCAGAACAAGAATAGTATGCTTACCATTTAATGCTGCTATCATTTCTGATGGAAACAGGACATAGAACTTCAAAGAATATTATAGACACTTGGGAAGTCAGATGTAGGATTGTTTATGGTGTCGCTCAAGCTATTCTATATCTCCACACAAATGGCTCAAATATTTTACATGGAAATATACGATCATCAAATGTTCTCTTGACTGATTCTCTAGATGCCCGCCTGTCTGAATTTGGCATGGTACGATCTTGTTTCACCAGACTATAAACCCAAACTCATCGGCGGTTATCGTGCACCAGAAGTGAGAAATGCTCAGGAAGTTTCACATAAATCTGACGTCTACAGCTTCGGTGTCCTGCTTCTGGAACTACTAACTGGAAAGGCACCATTAGGGGCCAGTACTACCACTACTGGTGTTGAACTACCTAAGTGGGTAAGAACAATGTTTAGGGAAAAACCAATTCTGGATGTTTTTGACAGTGAATTAGTACTTCAATATCAAGAATTTGGGGAGCAAATGGTTCAAATTTTGGAACTTGCTGTATGCTGTACTTTCCAGCAACCAAACAGAAGGCCTTCGATGGTGGCAGTGCTGAATCAGTTAAGGGAGACGTGTAGGTTTCTGTGTTCAGATTAACATTTGTCAAGAGTTAGTGGAACAATACTATATCAGTGCTTTTGCAAGTTGAATTTGCTAAAAAGAAAACAATACTTTTCCTGTTATTTTCCTTTTCTTTATTTCTTGTTGGTCTATATCTTAGAAGAGGAAAAGAATAAAGAAACTACAGCAGAATATGAATTAAGACAAGAAATAAGACCAGTAGAAGTTGAGGTGATGATTAAGCAGAATGGATCATGCTAAATAAAAGTTTTATTACAGGACTACAATAAGTTAATTTGACTAAAATACTATTTACCACAAAAACGATGGAAGTGTTAAAGAATCAAAGCATGTTATGGTGGTGAATGAAAAAGAAGAAGAAGAAGAAGAAGAAGAAGAAGATGATGATGATGATTAACCGTCTTTTGGAGATGATACTAAAGCAAGCTAGGCAAAGGGACTTTGGGAAGAAATGAAGCAGAAAGCAAGGAAATGTAAACAACTGCAAAAACCAGAATATTCATTAGAATTGTCTAAAAAGAAAGAAAAAGGATCCATTTCTCCACTGCAAATCTTTGGCCTCGTGCCATAACTCCCCATGACCAATCCCCTAACATGTGTATGCTATGTTTGCTATTATTGTACTGCCAATTCACAGAGAGTCTTGCTAAGGGAAAAAAATCAATGTGTGTGTGATGAATGTTTATGTAGTCCTAATGAAATTGAAAAAAAAGGGTTGATTACTAGGAGGCTCAAATGCTTCTATTGATATGAAATGTTAGAAATTTCGTCCACCAATATCAGTTGAGTTTATAAGAACATTCACATGCAAGAATCGAATCCCTTCACCCCTAGTTGTATGGGGAAAAAAATGTCAGCAATTTCTACTATCATCCATGATGCAGTTATTTTACAATTTTTACTTTTACAATCAAGAACACCAAACTATGCGTTTTACATAAACAAAAAACAAACAAACCATTCAAAAATTCAGTTGCAATTTATTGTACAATGTGAAGTGAATTTAAGCTGGTCTGTGCAGTTTCTCAAACTTCTTGAAGAGCTCTACACATGAAAATCATGATTATGCAAAACAAGATCATGAAAAATAGAACTCAGAACCAAAACTAAACCATTTGGACTACCCTACTTGTTAGTTTCATTCGAGTTCAGCTGTCCAGATTAATAACTCCACCTGCACCTCCTCAAGCACGGTCAAATGATTTCTTTCGTTATCTTTTATTTTCTTCTTTAGAGAATCCAGGATCCAAACTTGCCTGATGGTAATTATGATGCAAGTGTAATACTAAGAATCCTGATCTGTTCATTTAACTTTGTTTTGGCCACCTTATCAGATAGATTTACAAAGATCATTACATAAAAACATAGGTGATCAAAATAAGCATGTAAAAGTTATGAACATTATCAAGCTATTAGCTTGAGCTATTAAAGGTGACATCCCTGAGGATCAGAAGGAGATGGTGATCCGTCAATGTTATAACGTTGCCATTTCAAAATGAATTTGCTTACTCAATCTGGACAAAAAACACACTGTGGACCTGAACATCTCAGGAGAGTATGGAAGCACAAGTTATGTTGCCTCTCCAATTGTTTCCAATCTCTTAGAACATTCTCTTGCATCCCATGATATTCCAACGAAATTGAACTATTGTGAAACTACAACCAAATTCCAGCATAATACTACTAGTAAAAGAACAGCAACAAAAACAAGCCATGTAGTGTAACTACGGAATCCAAAAAGATTTATAGAACATTCCAAACTTGCAGAAATGAGAAAGTTGAAGATGCCCAAATCTGTTGATGGTTTAGTCATGGCCAGGTTAGCCAACCAAGAAACAGAGAAAAACAGCAAAGCCAACATAAGAGAAACAGAATTTTCCCTGGTGAAATACTGGGCTACAAGGATGCCTGACAGGCCAACTATAGCTTCAATAGTTTTCCTTTTCCTATAAGTATATGAAATGATATCTGACATATTCAAGATATCTTTGAAGAAGGGATGCAAAGTTTGATACAACTCAAGCAGTAGACAGTCCCTAACGAAAAATACCAATGACAGAAAACCACAAGAAAGATTGGAAATTCACGTAAAAAGAATTTGGTATATCCAAGCAAGAAATACAAATTAATAAACAATATCCAGCAAACTTTATGTGTTGGATAGTCTAGTATAATCAAGGGACCGAAAAATCCAGTCAGAAAATTTCGTATTTGCTTTGAATCATAGAAATGAACGGCTATCAACAGAAGGGTGACACATAAAGTTAAAAGGGATCTAAGTGAAGCAGAAACTGTGATCAGAATAATGGAGGATGATGAAAACTTTGACGAGTGATTCAATTTCACTGCAAACAAAGGAATGAAACTATAGGCAAGTGAAATAACCAATAACAGATGTTGGTAGAATTGCTGGAATTTATGACCACCATTGAGCTCTGCCTGCTCCAGTAGAGGACGGAAAAGAAATGCATAACAAGACCAAGTGCACATGGAGAAGGATAACACAACCTTTAACTGAAGCATGAGACTATCAGGAACTTGAAGGGCTGCTTTATCTAATACATGAAGTCCAGATACTAAAAACGCCAAACTAATGACAGAGCAAAGTGAGAAATACCTAACTGATGAGAACTCCAAACTGAAGATGTCAATAGGGCTGATGAATTGGAGACCTGTCTAAACTTGCTAGAAAATTATGGGAAATTGCTGGTTTTTGTGCTTTTTATAGAAAGAAGATGTGTACAACAATGGTGGCATTGATTTCAGCGCCAAAAAATAGGATGAAAATGAAAGATAAACATAGTTTTTTTTTCTCATAAATGTTAGTTTGGAAAAGAGCCAAAAGCTAAAAATTAGTAACGAATTGAAACATACATGTCGTTACATACATGTAGAGCCATTTTTTCTGTCCTACTACAAGGTTCAGGGAAATATACAGAAATTTTGCCTCTTTCTTACTGCGTACTTGTGGAACACTTTTTAAAATAGTTAATGTCATTTTACATGCAAAAGGTAGGAAATTGAGATCATTCTCAGGTTCGAATTTTTTATCCCAATTATTACTGTAGCAACAAACTACACAAGAGAAAAGCATAAAATGAAAGAAAAAGGCAATATTAGATATGAGTAAATCATACCTCCATATATTTTCATTACCCAAATCCACTTTTAAAACTGTTAATAAATGTTCTTGTCTCGGTTATTTAAACAGATCGAAGTGTTATGACTGCCAATAATTGACTGCTAATTCAAGCAAAACCTGTATAATATGTTGGAAAATAGCTACCGGTGGGATTTTCAGTGCTACACTAATCTAAGAATGCAATTATATACAGTTGATCACGTAAGGATGAGAGGATTAGTAAATAGTGAAGATACAACAATCCCAAAATTCCAAAATTTTGATGTAGACTCTCTATAAATTACGCGCAAGTGACTAAAATATAACTGCTAGATTAAATATAGAATCCTATGTATTTTTTGTATTAATCAGATTTCAGGGTTCATTACTCATATATAAAAAAACTAAGACAACACCAGAACCTGTGCTATTGATTTATTAGTTTGTTGCACACTTAACGTTGGCTGTCTCCTCTCACACCAAATTTAGTGACAGAAAACTATCAAAAAATTCCCTGTCATTTTCTTTGTGCTCCTTTCTTGCTGCTTTTTAGATTGCTAGACATCTATAGTATAACCATTCATTTGTGGCACGCTAATCACATCATGGCAGAAGAAGAAATCTTGATTAAGTAAGAAATTCGAATTTTCTTGGCTCCTTATATGTTACATACCTGAGGGTTAGCAGCAGAATCTTTCTCCGAAAATTTCTTTAACTAATTAAGCTCCTGGTCCTTCATTGATTTTCCCTTTCAAATGATTCAACCTCAAACAGTACTTGCAAGGCATTATAATTTCATGGAACTAAAACCAGACAGGTGGTGATCTTTGTGTAACCCTCTTTTCATTAATGTCCGAAATTGCTAACTGAATGATCAGAATTTCATATATTTGTTTTTTTTTTTTTTTGGTCATATATTTGTTGATGCTTAAATTTTTGTTCCCAAGCTAACACTTTATTTGGATGGGAAGAAAAGGAGAGAAAACAAAAGATTAGGAAAGAAAGCTAAAAACTCTCTCTATTGCAATTTTAAAAATAAAACTCCATTTCTTTAGTGGAGAATTATTGAGGAATTATACAACATGAACTCATTTGTATTCTATACAACTTCAAGGACAGGAAAAGTTCAAATGATTATTATACTGGAGTACAATATATGACATGAAATAGTATTATAGTTTATTATTACATCCATTCTGTAAGTTTAATAATCAAAGAGCGAAGTGTAGTCCTAAAAGATGTTCACAATTTTTAAAGTTTATTAGAACCCTTTGTTCTCTTCAATTATTCAAGTCCTATCCTAACAATTTTGGATTTATCAAGCATTAGCGTATTTGAATATTCTTGAATCCCTAGAGCTCTCTTGAAACCATTCATGTGCAAACACTAAATAGCAATTTCTAATTAGGAAATAAAGAATATGTAGTTTGCACAATATAGGAATTATATCATAAAAATAGAAAAAAAAAAGTAAAAAATATTCTATCATTTGACAAGTTATAGCATGAAATTTATTAATTAATCCATTATATTGAAACTATCAATTTGTATAATAGTAAATTGAAAGGTAGATATTGAATATTATACGACTTTTATAGATAAAATAAATCCAACTACATAGAGTTACAGTAACTATCAACCTATATAGTAATAATTCAGAAAAAATAATAGACATTCAGTATTTAGGTTTTATTAGATAAAGTATACTTTAATTAAAATCTAATTAATAATTGATTTGATATTATTATTTTTCAGTATGTAATTCATACGGTTACTAATATTTAACATAAGATGTTTACAAGTTCAAAAATAGTAATAATAATTTTTTGTTGGAAAATAATAATTGTCTATTAAGAATTTTAGACTAATATAATTTAGGAACTAATTTTGATTATAGGCAAAGTTTAACTTGAATTAAATAGGTGCTAATTATTCAATGCATGAAAAAGGGAACTAAAAGAAAAGTAAGAATTACAAGATAAGAAGTATAGTCTTTTAAGAAAAACAAAATAGATATGGATCACATTTTTCACCTCCTTTCCTACTCATCCAATAATAAAAAATATATGTTCTATATTATTCTTGTTTTAATCTAATACACACACATAAGTCAAATTCTTTTGTTTATATTCTGGACGACAAATCTCTTTCATCATTACAAAGTCCAGACAACAATATTAGAGGCAAAATAAATGATATTGGGACAAGAAAGATGAACACGTTGACAGTATTTTATGTAGGATACTGCCTTTGTTAATTTAAATTTAGATGGCCTTAAGACTTTTTAAATAAATTTATATCTCCTTTGCTCTTTGTTTTTTTTTTCCTTTTCTATCCAAAGTAGAAAAAAAAATTAGAATTATTCTCTAAGAAGAGTCCAAAATATTTATACGTTATATGTCTTCTTCCTTTTTTGTATAAAGATAATTCTAACTATTATTTAACTTAATTCCTAATCATAAAAAAGTTTTGTTCGCATACTTATGCAATTTCTAGAATTCATCTTTAAAAAAATTTATACCAGATGGACTTTATTCTATACAGAATCTTATTCTAATTACAAATTAATTATTAAGATTGAAATTAATTTTTAAACTGGAGTGCTTTTGTTCGAAAAGGTTAATGGTATTTTGGTGTATCTGAATACATTTTCATTTTGAAGGGTAAATTAGAAGAATTTTTTAGTTTGGAAGGCCGAATTCAGAATTTTTTTGGTTTGGGATTACATTGGGATATTTGTTTTAGTTTGGAGAACTAAATTGAAACTTTTTCACTCTGGAGAACTATATTAGAATATTTTTGAATTTGGAGATCAAATTGAGGCCTTTTCAATTTAAAAAGCCATATTTAGTTTTTTGCATAGTTTGAAGGATAAAATGGTATTAAACCCTTTAAATAACATTGTTTTCCTTCTTTTCCTTTTGTCAAAAAGAATTTTTCTTTTCTTTTTAATAGACTTGTTGATAAACTTTTATTTTTTCTAATTCCATAAAAGTGCTGTCTAGTTTATAGATGTATTCACAACCTATATATATTGTTGATAGTCATATGCATAATTCGATTTAATGAGAAATTTTATTTGATTAATTTATTTTTTAATAATTTATTTAATATTCATCTTTTAATTTCTAAATCTATCCTAAAATTTTACTTTATGAGAAGATTTATTTTAATCAAACACAATTGTAAACATGAAGTTTCAAAAAGTTAGTTTTATTTCCTGTGTACTTTTTTATGATATTTTATTTCAATGAAATTTATTTTTTAATATGAAGTCTGAAAATTAATTTTTATTTCTAATTTTATTCTTTAAGGAGCATTTACATAAATAAAAATTATTCCCGACTCTACTTTAATTTTTAAAACCCATTCCTAATTTTCTATTACATAAAAAAATTTACTTCAATCAAATTTATTCCATAATATGAAATCTTAGAAGTAGGTTCTATTTCCTTTTTACTCTTTGAAGAGTATTTACATAAATAACCTGGACAATTATTAAAAAAAAAAGGCATTCAAGTTTGGGGATAAAACAAAGTCATTAAATCCTATAGCTAGGATAACTTTGGGGAAAAAATCTAAATCACTAAATCATACTGGCAATAAACTTTTAGTTTCTTTAATTGTAATTTAAGTATTGTCTAATCTATGGATGTATCCACAACCTATGTATGTTGTTAATAGTCATATGCGTAATTCGATTTAATGAGAACTTTTATTTAATTTATTTATTTTTTAAGAATTTTATTTAATATTCATCTTTAATTCTAAATCCATACCAAAATTTTATTTTATGAGGAGATATATTTCAATCAAACTCAATTATAAAATATGAAGTCTTAAAAAGTTAGTTTTATTTCCTGGGTATTTTTTTATGATTTTTATATTCTTCTTTAATTTCTAAATCCATATCAAAATTTTATCGGATGAGGAGATTTATTTCAATGAACTCAATTGTAAAATACGAAGTCTCAAAAAGTTAGTTTTATTTCTTATGTACTTTCTTATGATTTTTTATTTCAATCAAATTTATTTCCTAATATGAAGTCTTGAATTTAGGTTTATTTCCTCTTTTAGTCTGGAGCATTTATATAAATAAAAATTATTTTCTACTCTTCTTAAATTTCTAAGTACCCATTCCTAATCTTCTATTACATAAGAAAATTTACTTCAATTAAATTTATTTCCTAATATGAAGTCTTACATGTAGGTCTATTTCTTCTTTAACTTTTTGAGGAGTATTTACATAAATAATTTAAACAATAATTATAAAAAAAAGACATCAAGCTTGGGGACATAACAAAGTAATTAAATTTTACAGTAAGGATAACTTTGGGAAAAAAATCTGAATCACTAAATCATTTTGATTCTTTTAATATAGTCTGTGTGTATATATATATATTACATAAATAACTTAAACAATAATTTAAATATAAAAAAAAAAAGACATTCAAGCTTGGGGACATAACAAAGTAATTAAATTTTATAGTAAGGATAACTTTGGGAAAAAAAAATCTGAATCACTAAATCATTTTGATTCTTTTAATATAGTGTGTGTGTGTGTGTGTGTGTGTGTGTGTGTGTATATATATATATATATATATATATATATATAAAGTCATAACAAAACATTGCAATAGATCTATTCAAGTATGATGTAATTTTGATAATATGAAATTATGAACTATTTTATTGGTTGTTGGATTTTACTTTAGATAGGCTTTCTTTTCAGATTTTGTATTGAGGATTTCAATCTAATGTCAATGAGTCCAATTATCAAATATGATTAATCAAATTCAAGACTAATTACCGAATTCGAATTTGATTAATCAGATTTTATTCCAAATTAAATTCAAAATTGAAACTAGTTAATAATTTTAAGTTTTATTTTCAAATTTCTACTGAATGATTTGACCGATTAACTGATCGGTTAACCAATTCTCACTTTTACTCATTTGGGACTTTAGATGGAGGGAAAAGAAGAGAAATAGAGGGATTTAACCAACTTAAAATGTCTCATGTTTCTTTCTTTCCTTTTCTTCTCAAGTGTGGGATGAAATGGGAGAAAAGTTAGTTTTGTTCATTAATTTTTTTAATGTCATTTTACCCATGAAACAAAAATCAAAGTTCTAAAAATTGAAGGATATATTTGTAAATCTAATATATTACTAAACTTTTCCCTTCCTTCCTTCCCTCCCTAAAACTTCCAAACAACAAAAAAAGAAAATTCTTATCTCTTCTGTTCTTTTCTTTTCTCTCTTAACCTATTTTTTCTCTTCTCACCTAATCTCCCAAACTAAGCCTAAAGAGAGAATGAAATATTGAGGCTTTGTTCAAACACATTCATTATTTTAGGAATAATATTTTGCAATCTTTTTTTAACACATTTTCAATTATTTTTGTACCTTATATGCATCATATTTCAAAAGTCGATATAATAATTATTTCAATAATATTCCGAATAAGATCCTAAATAATAGTTATCCAAACAGAACTTAAACTACTGAGAACTGATGAAATAAATTATGAGAAAAGTTGTTTTCGACCTTCTTTTTTGGATTAATTTCACTTACACCTATGTGGTTGAACCATTCTCCGCAATTACCCCAATATAGTTTAAAAACCTATAAATAACCCCATGTGCTTAGGTTTAAGGTCTTGTCCAACAAATGAAATAGTGTAGACTTTCTACTAGATAATTATACCATCCTATCTTTCTTTCTTTTTTTTCTTTTTCTCCTTTCTAACTAACTTCTTCTAATACTTTAAGTAAATAAAAAAATAAAATAAAAATTAGGAAAAATAAATTTAGAAATAATTTTCATAGGTTTAAAATAAAATAAATAAAATGAAAAATCAAAAGAAAATTAATGGAATAAAATTAATGAAGAAAATTAAAATATTGATGATGCAAAAGAATCAAAAATCATTAAAAAAAATGGAGAGAAAACACTTTCTTCCACGTCCACATCCAACCTGTCTCATCTTCTCTCACACCATTAACCACTCCTCATCTTCCTACGCTATCAACCACCCATCCCACTATTCCACCATCCCTTTCCCACCTTGTTGCCTCTTCCTTCTCGAACCCTTCTCTAGCTAGATCGACCATCCTTGCCTTGTTCTCTAGATCCTGACCCTACCATTCCCTCCCTATAGCCCTAAGACAATTCTCTCATTCAGCCCCTTCCTTGCTTAGATCTACTACCCCTCCTGCTTCCATTCTTACCACTCTCCCAGCTCTACTTCTCTCTCTCCCTCCCTCTTCGCCACCCTTTCATTTTTTGTTAAATAACTTGTTGTGTTTTCTTATTTTGTATTCTTCTTCTTCTATTCTCCTCCTTTTGTATTTTGTCAAGGTTCTAAATATTTAAATGGCTTTGTATATCGCAAAAATTTATGATTCTATTTTACTTGGAGAAAACAAACTTTTAGCAGGCTACAAGTAGTGAATCGCGAAAATGAGCATTCAAAATTGGGCTACTAGGATAGGGATTCGAGATGGTGGAGTCTGGGCGGCTTGGGGTATGGTGGAGGTAGCAAGGCTAGGATGAGATTTGGGAAAGACGTGAGAAGGCAGCAGGAGGCTTGGGAAAGAGAAAAGGGATGGGGTGAGATAAATGGGATCTGTACAAGGTGGCAATGGATGAGGAGAGATGAGAAGGGAGGTGGGGCTGGGGACGAGATGGCTGTAGTTCTTAAGGCAGAGAAGAGTGTAAGGTGGTTGCAGGGAAAGGTCGTTCAAGCAGGGAAGGAGAAAATTTTTTGGTTTATAAGTTGACCCCAAAATTTTGTATTTTTATATTTTGCCTCGAATTAGTTCAATATGAATCATTTGGTATTTATAACGCATAATTTGGAAAGAAATTGTAAAAGATGTCATAATTTTCAAAACCAAGTATATCACTCGCACGTGATATTCAAACTTTCATTACTGAATTACTTGGAACATTTTCCATCTTCTAGACACTTAAACTGAAAGTATAGGGAATGTTTATAAGTTTTAAACCATATGGAGATCATGTGAAAAATGACCAAACAATTTTCCTTTTTCTTTAAGTAACTTGTTTTCATTCTTAAACTTAAGTATGCAACCACAAAAGAAAAATTGACTCTTGATTCTTGCACCATTTATTTTCAAAGAAAAAATTTAGGATACTCATAATATACTGTTATAAAAAATAAAAAAAAATAAAAAAAAGCTATATAATTACATTATAGTTGATTGAACTACCAAAAAAACTCTGAGATTTGGCCAACTAACATATACCACCTTTACCAGTAACTTTCCTTAATTTATATTAACAGATGTAGTGAGAAACCTAACTACCTTAATCTTCTAGAATAGGATTATTTAAAACCCAAAAAAAAAAAAAAACAAATTGTTAGCAAAATAAACACAAAAGCCCTATTCTTTCCTTCTCCAAACCACCTCACTCCATTGCATATCTCTACCATTTCTACTCCACCACCTACTTTCTCTTACTCAAATTACTCTCTATCCTAGTTCGCAGTTTCTATCGTCCAATCCCACTACCCTAATCTTTCTCCTTCCCACTCCTACTCAGATTGTCCCCTCCTTATTCTTCTCATTCCCTTATCCAAAACCCTCATTTTCTCTTGACCACTCTGAATTAGCAACAATCTCTCCCTTGCAACAAGCCTGCTCCAACTCCTAGGCCATCCGACCTTCTCCTCCACATTTGAATCTACAAGAATAGAACAATAGAGAATCACAAACCAGAAACCAAATAATCAATGTTAGTTTGAAACAAAACTACTCTAAATTGCTCATCCTCGTTATTAGCAATGTGTGGATATGTGTGTTTATCTAAAAAAAGAAATTAATGTTATTTCGGTATCATACTTTTATAAATTTTTTTGTTGGCTTGTTTTGTAATGTCTTTGTTGATTTAGTATTAAGATGGTTTATCAGTATAGGTATTTGGATTAGTTTTTTGGTATTGGTGGTTTGAAATTATTTGAGATGGGTATTGATTAATTGGCTTCAAATATAGAGGTCAATTTATTGGAGGAAATCTTTGTGTCAATGGTGATTGTAGTATTAGAAGTGGCAGTTGCCTAGTCTCAATTTATAGAATGATAGATAGTGAACATGGGTACAGGGAATATGGGTAGAGAGTGAGACAAGTGTGGTGGAACTGAAGAAGTGAAGTTTTGATAAGCAACCTTGGCCATATTTTGGCCCTGGTGTGGGAGTGGTGGTGGACTATGAAATATGAAGTTTTGGTAGTGATGAACAAATGAGTATGGACGATAGAGTTGTAGTTGGTCTTTTTTTTTTTTCTTTTGTTTCTCAATGAGAAGGAATTTCAATAAGTTTATATGGTTAAAATAACATAGTGGATAGCAAAGGCGATTTAGTAATTTGACTAGTTACTTTTGGTTAATGCCATCAATACCTCTAACAGCTTTAGAGGCCAAGGATTTGTTTGTTAAATGGTTAAGTAATCAAAGGGGTATCTATTATTTAGTTAAAACTCAAGGTTTATTTGGTAATTTGTTCAAAATTCAGGGGAGGTAAACGTAATTAACCCTTAAAAGTACAATTCATATGGCTACTTGGATGTAAATGTCTTGCAATTATACATGAAATGTTAAATGATATCATCATATTCGATATTCATTGACATCAAATATTTGATTTGACAAAAACTCATATAGGCTTGTTTGAATAGACTCTAACCAAACATATAAAAGTGACTCTTATATGTGAGTCCTATTTGGGTACGAAAGATTATTTATTAGAATAGAAATCAGCTATAAATCATCCTGGGGAAGAAAATTCCCTTGAGGCCTTCAATTAAAATATTTCATAGAGATGGGGAATTCCATTAAATGGGAAAATGAAAAAAAAAATGTTTTCCACCCATATTTGTCAATCCATCAGCCAGCCTATTGGCCTTCCTAAAGATTTGCTTTGGGTTTGCTGAAATCTGGTCATTAACAACCTCCAATTATCATGGGAGCAAGTTCATTAGTTGAGAGACAATTTTTAAGCAAGGACAGAATTAAAGTAGAATTACCTTCGATTTCAAGCATGAGAATGTCTAAAGAAGAAGCAAGTTCTAATCCATCCCTTAAGGCCCAAATCTCACATAAGAGTTAGCTGTAATAACCAAGTTCATGACAATGCCAAGTTTCCATGATGATCTCTAATGGTTCCACTAACTCTAGCAAGGCCAAGAGTTGCCAAAGGAGAAACCATCAATGCTCAACTTGAACTAATTATGGAATTGGAAGAGTTCATCCCACAAGTATTTCTTGTTTGTGTCTCTGGTGATGAATTTTCATAGGCCCAAGGCGGCAGAATTCTTCTTCCAGAAAGAAGGCGTGCTTGATAGGATCATGGATCCTTTTGGTGGGTTCAAAAAGAGTTCTATTTCTATTATTCCACGAGGTCCAGGTTGTGAAGGCAAAGATAGTTCCCCAATGAATATTAGAGAAGCAGGATGTAATGTCACACTAACATCTATTCTTCAGCCAATCGGTGAAGGGGGTTGAGTGGTCAACATAGATAGAGGCTAGAGTCTAAACAGTTCCAAATCTTAGAGGTAGTGGGGCAAAATCACAGAAAATGCTTTGAGATGTTAAGATTAATTTCACATAATGGGTAAAATAAATATGGGATGATGTTTCATTTGTGGGAGTGTGGTTGAGTGGGAGTTTATTTTGGATTACTACCTATACTAAAAGGTCTTATCTCTAGAAGTGACATTCATGTTCCAAATCCAATTAAATGAGGGGTTTGTTTGCAGGTTTGTTGATAAATAGGAATTTTGAAGATGACAAGCTGATTTTTGGGTAAAAATACCATTACTGTACGTAGCTGTCAGAGTTGGTCAAGAGTCTTATAGTGGTTTTTTCTTAGGACAGAGATCAACGCATGTGTAAGGGAATAGGATAATTTATAACAGAGTCTAGAGAAGGCCCATGTGGCGTTAGGTGCAAAAAAATTCATGCACCTTTAAAAAATCATCCTTGGGGGAAAGGGAAGTGGTTGAGAAAACCATAGATGGAAAATCTAAGGGGCCCAATATGCATGGATAACTAATTGTCATACCAGAATAGACAGTGCGCCCATTATTTATGGACCATGTAAATCCCTTATTAAAAAGTTTGTGGCCCATGTTTAGGGCTTTGAGGTTCATAGGACAAGGTGAGGGCTTGAGTGTTAACTGGGTAGTTTCCTCCTATAGTTTTGTTCCTGTCCACATATTGTGATCACAACACTTGCACCCAAGGCTAGTTTACTTGAGGATGGACGCTACATACTTGTTGGAGGATCAATTTGCGACCAGCAAAGGACAACATATTACTTTCAATCCCTGAAGTTTGGCTTGAATGCACAGATGTTTCTACATTGGGCTTTTGGTAAGTGGTTAAAGCGAAACCCAAGTATTGAACTAAATCCTCCATTTGTTGGAGTTAAAGAGCGGTTGAAATTCTATCTCTAGAATAGGTAGGAGTATTTGGAGAAAAGAGGATTCTTGACCTTTCAAGCTTAATTGAAAAACTCGAGCAAAGGGAAAAGTTGTCAAGGGTATTGTTAAACCACTTGGAAAATTCATCAATGTCACAACAAGGATTATGTCATCTACAAAAATGCAGTGTGAGATTTTGGGGGCATTTCTACCAAGAATGAGAGGTTTCTAAAGACAAGCACTCACTGCAAAATTTATACAGGAGGATAGGTATATACCATGCACATGATGAAGATACAAGGTGAGAGTGGGTCCCCTTGGCAAATTCTTCTAGACGGAAAAATCCAATAAGTGGGCATTGCTATTTTTGGAGTATTGGCAATCTAGAGGCAGTGATACAATCAAAGATGATTTTGACGATTCTAGGAGCCAAGTGAAAATGATAGAGAACTTCTCTTATAAAACACCATTCAAGCTTGTCAACGTTTTTCTAAGTCAATTTTAATCACACTAAACCCTTTTTTGCGCTTCTTAAGTTTGATTTTGTGAAGGGCTTCTTGAAATAAGATGACAGTATCTCATATACTTGTGCCTGGGAGAAAAATATCAATTTGTCAAGGAAAGGCATTAGTCAATTGACAATGAGCCTTGTCAAGATTTTGTAGGAAGTGTTGCATAAGCTGATGGGTCTAAAATGTTTGGCGGTTTTCGTGTTTGGAATAAGGCAAATAAACATGTCATTGACACCCACTAGAAAAGGTTTGTGATAGGAGTAAACTATTCTAAATACATTTTGTGATTAAAGGTTCCACAAAGTTCCAGAAGAGTTGGTACAATGGGGATGCAGGACATCTGGTCGTAGAGCTTTGAGGAGTTTATGGTCCTTGACAGTTAGTGTGATAGAGAAGGTTTGGCAGCAAGGGAATGTTTCTTTTGGGTTTCCAAGTAGATTGAGAGGGTGCAAAAAATATTAACAATCCTATTGGAGTAGACGAAGCCTGAGGAGAAAATATTGGAGAAGGATGCATAAATATGAGCTTTAATTTGTATTGGGGACAAGAATATATATATATATATATATATATATATATATATATATTTATATTTTAGGGTTTCTAGGATAAGTGGTTCAACCAGATCTTCTGCAGACCAGAGTGATTGTTTGGAAAAATTTACAATTCAGGTCATCCTAAATTAGGGCATTGGCCTAAAGATCATGTTCTTGACCAAGGATTTAATTCAATTCACGGATCAGGATCTCTTCAAGATTAGCAAGAAATGTGGATACATTGGATCTGTCTCAGGTTTGGACTGAATAGTTTTTTGGATGCCCTTGATTCTAACAGTCAGATGGTTTTTCTTTTTGTAAAAATTGTCAAAAGTTGACTTGCTCCAAATATGCATAGTTTCTATGAGAGAGTCAATGGAGATATCTATAGTATGTGGTGCCAGTGTCCAAGAATGTTGGACAATGGAAGGGTAGGCAGGGTGGGAGAGCCAAATTTTCTCAAGTCTGAAGGGCACATATGTGAGTGATTGAGTAATTGATTTCGAAGCCTGATAAGGATGGCTAATTTCTCAAGTTTAAATGGCTTATACGAGATATTTACCGTGTCATATTTCATTTATCTCTAGATTAACCAAGCTTGAGACAATATGATTGTTGACATATCAAATTGTCATAGATGATATCCTGTATCCTATTGTTCCTGAACTCATAAAATAGTCTATTGCTATTGGATTTGTTTAAATCATGTCGTCTATATGTCTATGGCTGTCTCTGTGATTGATATTCAAATTATGTTGAGTGCTCTGCTGTTTTGCTCTTCCATGTGTATCAGCATATTCATATGGTTGTATTCCTTTCATTTTTTCTTAGTTGGACCTGTGATTTTCTTTCTCTAGCGGTAGCATACTCTTAATTTAACTCAAAGTGGCTATTTTTTCTAGCAAGATATTCTAAAGTAACCTGTCTCAATCTAAAAGAGCAATTTATTTGCTCCATGATCTTCTTTGGGTTTGAGTTTTCTTTTCTTTTTTGTGCTAAATAATCATTTTCTTCATTTTAGGTCAAATCAAAATAGAAAGAAACAATTTCAATGAACAACAAAGGATTGTCTCGGAAAAATACCATGTGCAAACTCTAAGAATATATCAGAGAATGTGAGAGTATAAAATACTAATACTTTAGAATATGATCTCTTGTGGATATATGGGGTAATCTGGAATAGCAGTAAGTGATCTTATATTAGTTAATATATTTCCATTGAGTAGACAAGAACCACATTTCTTGTATTATGTTCCCCTACTAAACTAGATGAAGCTCTCACCAGTGCAAAAGTAGTAATTTACGATATGCATGCCTATGCTTATTTGAATGATATGTTCAGTTTTTTATTTAATATATCTTAATCTGAATTTTTTCTTATCTCTATTATTGGCATTAGATATATCACAACATTACAGTACAATTATATAAAAGTTGTGTTTATGTACAAGTGTAGCTAATTTGGTCGTGTTATTTTCTAAAGTCATCAGTTACCAGATTTGCACTCAAATAATTGGGCATAGAGTTTGAGCTGTTACATTATTACATCTAGTGCTTATAAAATAGCAGGTGATCCCATATTTTCCTGTAGCCAGACATAGAGCAGTAACACTTGAAGTCTTGAAGAGGAGGATCTGGTTCCTACAATTGTAGTCAAATTTAGACCTCTTCAAATAGATTTAGTTGTTTTTACAGGAGTATGTAATGACTCGTGGAAATTAGTGAACTTCTTGTTTCTGATTCAGCCATTAGTCCATGATGAATTCATTAGATGTTCATAACCTTATTTCAGCAGTACACCTGAAGGAAAATTGTGAAGAATTTTGTACATCGATCTTGTATATAAATTTTTGTTAACATTATCTAGTCTTCTTTGGCACTAATTGATTTTAAGTCTTTTAGATAAATCTCTTTACCTTCTGAATGTCGTGCAAACTTTTTTCTTTTTTTTGTTTTAAATTTTTGGCTAATATAAAAATTGTTCAATGCCAAAATAGATAAGGTTTATAAAGTTGGAACTAGTTAAAGCAAAAGAGTTTGAGTTACATTTTCAGGCTCTTTTATTTCTTGTAATGGACTAATAATTTTGAATCAGTATTTCTCATTTTAGTTACAAGTAATTCTGTGCTACTCAGATGACTTGTTCTATTACTTCTCAATCAATTTAATGGTATATAGGATATGCCTGGACATTAATTATCAGGTGAGTAGTATGGATATATATTCATAGATTAGGTACCTGTCGATTTACCAAAAAACAACCTGACTCAATCTCATCAAATGAGCAACAGAAAATATTCGACCCTATATTCGATCCATACGACCAGGTATTCTCAAAACCAAATTGGGTATACTGGGTACCCGACCAACAAACCATCCAAATTGCTTATGGACCTGGCTTCAAAAAATGCCCAAAGGTTTTCTCTTTCCCACTAATTACTTAGAATTTTGACTACTTAATTTTTACATAGAGCAAAATTTATATATTTTAGTTTTACTTCTATGTATAAAAATTAGAATTTTGTGAAACAGAAATTATTAGATTTTACTATGATGAAGAGAAAATAAGTACTTCCCTATAAAAGGGTCCAATTCTTGGTTCTTCCTAAAAGTGAAAACCAAAGTCTTCTGTGGAAAATTTTGAGAAATCAGCCTCAAAACCTAATCAAGTAATTTTATTCATAATTCAAAGAATTCTTCTTCTTCTTCTCTTTTTTAAATTCTAAGAGAGCGAGAGTGGGCAGAGCGGACTACTGATGAACTTGTGGTAGTAGGGTGGGTTTAAAACTTGAGAGATGCAAGAGATGAAGACTAAATTAGATAGATGGGGGCTAGATCAGATAGAGGGGTTGGCAAGAGGGCTGAGACTTAAGAGTTGGGCTAAGATCGAATTAGTAATCATTGATAAGTGATGAGAGAAGAATGAAATGGAGAGAATGATCAGATGAGTAATGCTTTGACTAATGAGAGATAGAGGAGATGTGAGAAAAAAAAGGCAAAGGGATATGTGCTATTAAATTCCAATTGGTAACCCTAAATATGCAAATTTACAAAAGTATCCCTAAAATGAAGTTGGTCGAGTACCCATTGGGTATAAAGGAAAATATTGAAATAGATCCGATATTTGGCCCAACCTGGAATCCTTGTGGTCAAAATTTAATTTTATGAAATTTTACTTATATCAACTGATGTTATATATTCCATAAGGGTTAATCCATACTACAGAATTTACAAGTAGGTCAAAGGTCAGATCTACCTAAATATTTGTCGGGTATAAAAATATGATCGGCTATCCAACCCAATTCACACAATATGTACTATGGATACCTTATTGTATTGGATTGAAATGGACCGGTTTATTAAAATTTTTGAATCGACAGGTCAAGATGAACTCTTTTAAGAACTAATGAGTAGCAAATACTTTTTCCAGATACCAAACCTTGACCTTTGGTAGTGACCTTCTTGCGAAACCTCGGCTGCACAGTAAGGAAAGGGATACTAGCCATATAACCTACCCACGAGTAGAGTTCTTATGCATATTAAGAAAATCTTGAACTCTCTCTTTATATATACATATATATATATATGTATGTGTGTATATATATATATATGTATGTATCTATGTATATAAACCATTGTCACTGTCACTTTGGTGGTAGTCGCATACTTGTTCATTTAAATAGGCAAAAATACAAAAATGGAGACTATGTTAAAATTCCCCTGTGGAGTACAGTTGATGAATTTTCCTATTCTAACGGTAGGAATTTGCAATAAATCTATACAAATAATACCTACTATTTCACTAGGGATCTACAAGAAGAAGTAAATGTCAAATCAAACTTACAAGAGCTACTGCGTAATCTAGCAAGTCGATCCGCCACTTGTTTCGTTTCACGAATCACAATAAATATGGTGCAAGAGGAAAATACTGATTTGCAACAATCTCTTATTTTTCGAATACTGAGATTATGGGCGTTTATTATTGATCCGCTGATCTAAAAAATTTGCTGAATCGATCTGACCCGAATCAAAAAAGAGGGTACCCGAACTGCATATTGAAAGTGGGTCGGGTCACTCAAGTTGAGGGTCGAGTAGAGGGTCATATTTTTGTGACCCGTCGGGTACCCGACCCGATCCATTTCAGGGGTAATTTTATAAATTTGATTATTAAGATTTCATTAGAAGTAAATACTTAACAGGTTTATTGGTGGCCTCTTATCTCTTCTTTTTTCAATCATTTTTTCCCTTCTTTTTTCGCCTCAATCATTTCTTCCCTTCCTCTATCTCGAATCCTCATTACTCACACTCGCGTCTGTTGAAATGTATTTTGCGATGTTTTAATTATTATTGCTATTAGCCTGTTGCTACTTTTTAGTTTGTTGCTATTGAGATGTAATATTGTACCGTATTTTGTAACTTAGATTTAATTATTGTTGACTTAATTGTGAAATTAACTTACTTAACTATAATTATTTAAATTTTATATTTGTTCTAGTGGTAGAGAAGTGATCCGTGATGGTAGGTCGGGTACCCACTTTGTATGGATCGGATAGAGGGTCGGAATTTTCTTGACCCGATCAGTGAGGGTTAGGTATTTTTTTTAGTTCATCCTAACTGACCCGGTCCATGAACACTCCTAACTGAGATCAATTTTCCAAGTAACCAATATCTCTCCAATACGCATTTGACGAAGAACCAAAGAGTCAACTTCAACTAATGTTTGAGTATGACCCTGAGCCTTGCATAATAACAAACCCTCCAGTAACACAAATGCCTCGGCCTCAAATTAGAACAGGCATCGAAAGATTTCCCAAAACCACAAAGAAGCTTACTGTACTCCCAGTATCATCACGGATCACTTCTCTACCACTAGACAAACCAGGATTGCCGATGTAAGAACCGTCCACATTCAACTTACAAAAAACATGTTTAGACCAAAGAACTGCAATAGGGCTTCCCTGTTTCTTTCTGGCGGTATGAACAAGAAGAGGGCAGCCACGGGAGCCGTGCACATGTATGTTGGAGATGAAAGGCTAAATGTAACTTTGTTGATAAAGCCGTTGTCTAATCCTCCGAACAGTCAAATTTGGATTTTATGGATTTTCCCTCAAAGACGAGCATTCTTTGCCAACCACAACTCCCAACATGTGTAGGATGGAAAAAATATTAGCTTGAACTTAGCCACCATATTTGAAGCTGCTGGTGAATAGAGGCTGCCCAGACATTCGGAACACCAAACTGAGCCGCAAAGACCAGCCAAATAGGACAATCCAAACCTTAAACTCTATCATTATTTAGCTTATACATCTCCATATTTCAATTTGGTCATTGATAAATGATACACATAAGTTACAATTTTAACTACCCAATAAGAATCAAGTATTTTTCTATCAATCGGAGTTGTGTAAAGTTTGGTCAGGTAACCGAGATCCCAAATGAATGCTTTCTCTTGAGAAATTGGAATACCCTCTGCCCATGTCCCAATCTGCGTTGCCCCATGCTCAGTAAAAACTTATGTCCAAGCCTTTATTTTTCAGTTTAGTGTTGATTTGACTGCCATGCCTTTTCTTTTCATATATTGGAAAATTTTAAAATACACCTGATTCACGGTACTAAGTTAACTTTGCTAATAATTTGAGTGTTCTTTTGTTCAAGAAGATCATTAGCCAGCAGTTTAGCAACATATAATGGGCCATTCTTAGATAGATCTATTTTAAAATTGACCATATTATTTATATAAATGATGTGGTCAATTTTAAATCAACAAATCCACAACATAGTATCGTAAAGTGGACCTATTTAAGAATGACCCATTATATATTGTTAAACTGCTAGCTAATGATCTACATCTTGAACAAAAAGAACACTCAAATTATTAGCAAAGTAATCATTAATGGACCTTAAGATGGATTTAAATGAGGATGCACAAATTGAAATTTTTGTTCGAAAATTTGCCTTACAAGGATGGATTTCCCCTCACTTCTCTTCATTTATCTTTGCCCTTTGGGTAATAAATAATTAGCTCATGACACGTCAGGTTTAAAAAACAATAATAGCGTGATATGCAGGCTATTAGAAAATGGAATATAAGTTTCTTGGTATATTCTGCACGTGTTTGTGTATGATTTGTAAAATTCAAAATTATGGTTTGAAGAACATTACACAATTTGTGGAAAGTAACGACTTTTACCTTCCCCGAGACAGTATTGAGTGGCCGGCTATTAAAGATAAGCAAGCATTTTTTTTTTTTTAATACTTCTTCCGTCCTATTTTATTTGGTATGGTCAAATTTGTACATAGTTTAAAAAAAATTGATATTTGACCTAAGATATTTTTTTCATAATTGTCCTTCAATTTATAAAAACACAAAAATTGTTAGTTAATTTTGGAGTCCCAAATTTTGAAATAACTTGTGAGAGCAATTAATGTTAAGACATGAATTTAATGCTATGTCTTTGGAACTTGCATGGGTAAAAAGTAAAATGACATTTAAAAATTTATCATTTTAAGGGGTGACAAATAATTTGGGACAAACAAAAATAAAAAGAGTGATATATAAATTGGGACGACAAATAATTTGGGACAAACAAAAATAAAAAGAGTGATATATAAATTGGGACGGAAAGAATATCTTTTAGTAAACTTAATGAGAATAAAACGCTAGTCCTTTGAGTGGCTTATATTTACTGGCTTGGCAAGCGATATCTACCCACAATTGGGCATGCATATCATATGGGAAACTACATCCAACTTAATCTTACTGTTCCTTGGAGGATATGTAACGTTTTGTAAAGATATAATCAATAACTATACATAAATGTGATGTGTTGGCATCAAATAAGTGCGACAAGCAAAGGCAAGTAGAGGTACCCTCTTGAACATATAAAGAAATTCATATTTTAAACCAGTCAAAAGCAATGTGGTTTGCATGTTCATATGTCTACTTTCACAAAAATCATGTATGTTAATTTCTTAGTGGTTAAAAGACACAGCGGTGCTCATCAAAAGCAATGTGATTTACATGTTCATACGTCTACTTTCACAAAAATCATTTATGTTAATTTATTAGTGGTTCAAAGACACAGCGGTGCTCATTGGATGAAGGAAATAGATGGTGCTTGTGAGTAATCAATTATTATTGGCAACAAAGAAGGGAACATGGGTGTGATTGTGTATGTTTTCTTCTTTTGATTTTCTATATGGTAATTGCTTCAATAAGAAATCATCCTACTATACTTTTATATGACAGTGCTCTACAAAGGAAAGACATGCAACAATCCGTTGTAATTCTCACCATCACTCAATTATCATCACAATGGCTTCAGTAGGTTTCTTCGATCAATTTCAAATTTTGAACCTAGATAACATTTAATGATTTAGTTAAACTAGAAAAAAAATTAATTTAAACAAGTCCAATACTCTAATGTTTAAATTTATTTAATTATTTTAAACAATTTATATATAATTTCGTTAAAATTTGACTTACTTATCTTTTGATTCAAATTCAAAAAAATTTTACAAAACTAAACTGGTATATTTTGAATATTTTACTTATTGTTTTGTGTATCAACTCTGAAGTACTTACACATGATGAACCTACAACTTTTGCTATATTAAGTAGATTTTAAATAAATTTGAAGCACATCAAAATAGAAAGCATTAGACAAGGCAAAATGGAGGGATCGGCGCTTACTCCTAACCTTTATCTCTTCTCAAAACCTAATGGTAAGGCAAAGGGTGGTTGGAACCAATAGTAGCATGTGATTCCTTCATTTGATTACTTTCAGCTGACAAAAGCTTTGTTCCCAAAGTTTCGTCCAATATTATATGAAAGTACAAAAGGAATCTTCGCAAACTTCGAGGTGGCTTCAAACCAAATTCCTTTCCCAACCTTGAAACAAAACAAAGGATTATATATATATATATATATATATATATATATATATATATATATGAGATTTCTATTTTTCAGTTCATCTAACTATTGTGGTTAAAAACTCTATGTCACAAAGAATTTTTGTCATGTACCGGTAATATCAACATTTTTTTTAAAAAAAAAAGGGGGCAAAATATTTATCTTGTTATATAGTTCTGATCATGTGGTTAAAAACTCTATGTCACAAAGAATTTTTGTCATGTACCGGTAATATCAACATTTTAAAAAAAAAAAAAAGGGGGCAAAATATTTATCTTGTTATATAGTTCTGATCATGAGCACTTTGTCAACGACTTAAAGGAGACTCGGATAGGATGTGATGATTCTTCAAGATTTTAGATGAAAGATCAAATACATGTCTCTGGTTCTCCAAACATTATCTTGCTTTAATATTATTGTCGGAATAAATAAAAGAGAGACAATTATGTAGCCAAGGATAAGGAAACGAGGAAAGAATCAAGGCCGGTTGTGATGGCTACACAAACATATTCTACTTTAGTGTGATTGACATTGTATTTCAAACGTCCAACATATTAGCCAACCTAACCACATGGAAATAAATAATAATAATAACAACATGATTAATTACTCTTTGATTGTTATAATCTTGATTGTGTGTCATATTAACAGACTAAGTCAAGTGTTTAGTCAGACCGTTTGTTAATGATGAAAACTTTTAAATTGGCCTTATATATTTAGTGTAGAGAATTTTTTTTTTTTTTTTTAAGTGTGGAGGCAAATTACCCTTTTGGCACAAAACATGGTCCACGAATCCAAAAAATAAGAGACAGGTTCATATCTTCTTTATTGGAATTCCTCTTAGCAACCTCTGTAGATGTCTAAGATATACAGGAAATTTAGCTCCCAAATTAAATTGGTGATCTAGGAATCTTCGTAGACCTTTAATCCAACTTCAAAAGTAAGTTTTTTCCAAGGCACTTGACTTTTCTGGGGTATATTGGAAGTGTCTCTGGAACATGGAAATTGCTTTTTGGGGGCAAAAGGGCACATTAGTCTTCCTAGACTATTCAAAAGTCAATCAAATCGAACTATCGAATTGAGTCAAAACAAAACAAAAAGTTTGACCTGACTTATTTGACTTTCAACAGGATTTTGAATCGAAATCAATTAAATAATCGTCTACTCGACTCAATTTGTTTAATTTTCCAATTCAAAATATCAATAACTAATAAGTCAAACAATTACATTTTTTTAATATTTTAGTCATATATTATAATAATATATTAATATTTATGTAAATAATAATATTTTTAATTCTTAATATTTAAATATCTTAATAGAACTAATAATATTCTTAATTATCAATATTTAAATATCTTTTCTTTGTATAATTATTGGAGTTATTAATATAATATTTCATATTATGTACAATTTATGTACTTATGTATTAATATAAATGTATAAATTATGGGCTTATTCTACTTTGCACCTCGTAGACATCTAACTTGTACCTGATTCTTACTTTGTACCTATACTTATTTTTTAGACATATTGTACCTTGAACTCTCAAATTTATTCATTTCAGTCTAATTTTAATATTGTTATAAATATTAAAAGATGTTCTAGTCATGCACACCATGCACTTAAAGTGCAACGTTTATCAATTTTTTTATACGATTAAAAATTGGACCAAAGCGAGACTAATTTAAAAGTTAGATGTGCAATATTTCAATATTTAGAACTGGGGGTGTAAATAGAGAATTGATGATATGTTATTGGGTGCAAAGTGGAATCAATTATGACTAAAGGTGGTAATTTCGAACACAACATGACAAGACGATACAAACACGATACTAATTAACAAGACTAAACATGACTCGAATTTAATTGGGCTGTTATCAAATCGACTCATTAATAACCCGATAATAAATAAGTCGTGTCGTGTTAACCTACAAGTTGCCCTGATAACCCATTATCTTATGAGTAACCCAATACGACCTGTATAACAGATAGTTAGGATATCGGCTAACCAAACCCGTTAATTGATTGGGACATTTATGAAAATTTGACACAATAATATACTTTTAATGACATATCGTCTTATTCGGGTCAATTGGTCAATGAGTTAATTATAAGCTCTCATGTCATTTGGGATAAATTAAGTAACTTCTGTATTAGTGTAAAAAAATTAATAGGATAATCAGTCATGTCGAGTCAACCCATTAATAAGTAGGTCATGATGTCACGCCCCCAAAACGGGACAATGACACGCCGCACCTCGGGATCACCCCAAACATGCAAGGCACAGTACAAGAGCAATATACAAACCATAATACCTGTCATTTGACCTCCAGATCAACCAACACAAGACCACAAAATATATTCAACAGTCCTATTCATAACAATCCACAATAACCAAATCACAGTCATATACAAACAACAAACCACAATCCCACAACAGTCAATTATTTTCACCTGTCTCTTATACACATCTAGATCGAGTGTATAAGAGACTAAATATAAATTACCAACCTCACATGTTATGATAAACAGGAAAATACTATCCCCAATAACTGGGGTCTGTACTATAATCCCCTCCTTGATCAGCACTCGACTCAGGACCTCGACTGCAAACAAAGGGAAAATAATAATGGAGTAAGCACTTCGTGTTTAGTAAATAACATTTAAACCTAATTACAGATAACATGTATACAATCAGTACAGGGAACAATATACGAGACATTATCATTATTTAAAATGCAAATGTCAATCAATGAGCTCAATTACCAAAGTCTTCCCAGCACTGGATCCAGGTCTACCTATTATCCGCCCGAGTAGACAAGGCTCTGACGAAGTGCTTATCCATTTCTATTTATACATTTATCTTTGTATAACATTTACAAAGCAGAGTACTCAGTATATCATTTCATTCACTCACTCATAGCCAAGTCCACTAGAGTGACCCATTGAGCTCTTCACAGTAATCATTCATTAACACATAGTACAATAATGAACCATAATTGATACATTACATAACAAACATATAATTTATAAAACGTACTTACCTTATAAATATTAATCGAAATAAATATACTTACCTTAATACCACTTATTCTATGATTACAATACCAATCATAAACAGGGTATCGATAAAAAAGAGTAAACGTTACTTACCTCGAAAATCGATATCGTAGACGTATCCTAATTTCGACGGCCTAAAACTCTAATTCCAAATCACCTAAATCAGGAGAGTGTTATACCATTAGGATAAATATCGAGATAGGGATTCACTTTTGGGCATCACTCAAAATCTCAAATTAGTCATTAATTGAACGCAATTAAATAAGGATTGACTTAAATTTGTGAAAATGAGATAAAAATCTAAGAATTAGGGTTTATAATTTCAAATATCTCTCTAGGTTAAGAATTGTCAAAACCCTAATTCAAATCTCACAAAAATAATAGTTAAAAAGTCATTTCGAACCATAAATTCAGTCCCAATAGCTCATAAATATATTTGATAATCAAATCAATTCATAAACAACAAAATTAAACAAATTAATTTCCTGAAGAACTTGGAATTTAACATAAAAATCATACAGATCTAAAAGTAAAACTTACTTTTGAAGTTGGATTAAAGGTCTACGAAGATTCCTAGATCACCAATTTAATTTGGGAGCTAAATTTCCTGAACTAGTATTAGGATTTGAAATTTGGAATTTGAAAGATATTGAAGATATGTTCTCTGCAATTCCTTTGCTACTTGGAGATGATAAAGGATATATACGACTGAATTAGAAACTTCGTGATGAGGTTTAAATAAACTTTTCAGGATTTGCATTTTAGTCCCTCGAGTTTTGTAAAATTATACTTTGACCCGAAAATTTTAAAAAATGTTTAAAAAGGGTAAAACGATTATTTAATATTTGAAAGGGATATTAATGAGTATTTAAAAGTATAAAATCAAAAGCGAAAATGTGTGAAATGATAAAAAAAGTCGGGTATTACACTCTCCCCTCCTTAAGAAAAGTGAGTTTCGACCTCGAAACTTAACGTACCTACGAGACAAACAAGTAAGGGTACTTGTTTCGCATGTCGATTTCGGATTCCCATGTTGCTTCCCTTTCTGAATGATTAGACCACTGGACTTTAACAAATGGAATAGACCGATGTCGAAGGACTTGTTCTTTGGTATCAATAATGCGGACCGGTACCTCTTCATAAACCAATTCTTCCTTACCACTGAGAGGTTGGTACTCCATCACGTGGCTTGGATCGGATATGTATTTTCGATACTGTGAAAGATGAAATATATTTTGCATTGGAGCCAAATGGAGAAAAAGTTGTAAGATCTGCTTGATTTCCAACTCTTTTCAGTATCTCGAAGGGTTCCACAAATCTTGGGCTCAATTTTCCACTTTTTCCAAATCTCAAACCCCTCTAGTCGGTGAAACCTTTTAATATACCTTGTCTCCAACCTGAAACTCCAATGGTCTTCTTTTCATATCTGCCCAACTCTTTTGCCTATCCTGAGTAGCTTTGAATTTGTCTCGGATGATGGTTATCTTGTCCACTGTAATTTGAATCAATTCTGGCCCTGTTAATCTTCTTTCTTCGACTTCATCCCAATATAAAGGTGAAAGACATTTTCTTCCGTACAGAAATTCATAGGACAGATGCCAATGCTACTGTGGTCTTTCTGTTATTACAGGAGAATTCTAAGACATCAGATTATGGTTCCCATAGAATTGTAAATCAATGGTGATCAGTTGATCTTAACATACACATCTAGAGTCTGAATTAAGAGACAGGTGTACCTGTTAGTATGAAATGCAGAACTCATAACTACTTCTGTACCCATGGCTTGTTGATAAGCTGTCCAAAACCTAGAAGTGAAACGTGGATCCCGATCTGAAATAATACTAACAGGTACACCATGTAATTTCACAATATTATCCATATAGATCCGTACTAACCTATCCACAGGAGTAGAAACCTTCAATGGTAAGAAATGAGCAGATTTTGTTAACTTGTCTACAATAACCCAAATGCAATACACATGTCCCAATCTGGTTCTGGGCAACCCACTAACGAAATCCATTGTGATATACTCCCATTTCCACTTTGGAATAGGCAATGGATTCAATAAACCACTGGGCTTTTGGTGCTCAGCCTTTACCTGTTGACAAACCAAACACTTGGATACAAATTCAGCAATTTTCCTTTTCATGTTGTTCCACCAAAAATGTTGTTTCAAATCTTTGTACATTTTAGTACTTGCCAGGAATTTAGGATTAGAAAATCTCTTATGTGAGCTTCAGCCATGACTTCTTTCTTCAAATCTTCATTTGCAGGTACACAAAGCCGACTTTGCATCCAAACAATGCCATAATCAACTCGAAATTCTCCTGGATCTCCACTTTCTACTTTGTTCCTGACCTTTATTAACTCTGGATCTGCAACCTGAGCTTGTTTAATCCTGTCTATCAAAGTCGGTTGTACCACAAGTGCTGCAAAAATATTGGCTGTGGACTCCACAATCTCTAAATTTAATTCCTCCATTTGCCTTATCAATATTTATAAGGTAAGTACCTGTCTCTTATACACATCTAGATGTGTATAAGAGACAGGTTTGGCAGGTTACTACCGAAAGTTTGAAGAAAGATTTTCCTTGATAGATGTGCCATTGACCAGACTTACACAGAAGAAGACCAAGTTTGTGTGAATTAGCAGCCATTGTAATATTGAATAACTGAAGGACTTGGTAATCTATCTTTATACACATCTAGATGTTTATAAGAAGACAGATGTTTACTCTGGTCAATGGCACATCTATCAAGGAAGACTAATCTTTCTTCAAACTTTCGGTAGTAACCTGCCAAACCCAAGAAACTGCGAACCTCTGTCACATTAGTCGGTCTGGCCCAGTCAACAATTGCCTCAATTTTCTTGGGATCCACTGATACTCCACTCTCCCATAAGTTATGGTGCAGTAGAAATGTTACAGAGTTAAGCCAAAAATGACATTTATGAACTTTGCATACAACTTCTGCTCCCTTAACTTCTGTAAGGCCAGTCTGAGATGGGTTTCGTGCTCTTCCGTTGAAGGTGAGTAAACCTAGATATCATCAATGAATACTATCACGAACCTGTCTAAATAAGGTTGGAAAACCCTATTCATCAAGTCCATGAAAGCTGCAGGTGCATTAGTTAATCCAAAAGCATCACCAAGAATTCAGAATGCCCATATCTTGTTCGAAAGGCATTCTTTGGAACATCTGCTAACTTGATCCTCAGCTGATGGTACCCGGATCTCAGATCTATTTTAGAAAATACCCTGACACCTTTCAATTGGTCAAGACAAATCATCGATCCTTGGCAAAGGATATTTATTCTTGATGGTGACTTTGTTCAATTCTCGGTAGTCAATACACAATCTTAGGCTGCCATCTTTCTTCTTCACGAACAATACTGGAGCCCCCCAAGGAGATACACTGGGTCTAATAAATTTCTTATCTAATAACTCTTGCAATTGCGTCTTCAATTCCTTAAGCTCTGTTGGGCCATTATGTAAGGAGCCAGAGATTGGGGCAGTGGAAGGAAGTGGTAGATTAATTTCAAACTCTATTTCTCGCTCTGGTGGCAAGCCTGGTAAATCCTCTGGAAAGACATCTGGAAACTCTCGGACTACTGGAATATCTTCTAGTTTAGCACCTTCTTTTTCTGTATTGATCACATAAACCAATAATGCTTCACAACCTTTCCTCAATGCCCTCTGTGCCTGTAATGCTGACAGTAGTGGTATAGGTTGTCTCTCTGGTTTCTTGATACCACCCTGATATACAATTTCTTCTTTCTCTAGAATACAGGAAACCTAACTTTCTTCTCCCTGCAATCTAAGTGAGCATAATTGTGAGGCAACCAATCCATACCCAGTATTATATCAAAATCAGACATATTAAGTTGTACTAAATTAGCATCGGACTTGTAATCACCCAATGATACCTTACAATTAGGATATATCCATCTACATTCAAGAATTCTATCCCCTGGTGTACCCACTCTATAAGGGATATCATGCCAATCAGGTTTAACGTTTAACTTTCTACCAAATCTTCCAGAAATGAAGGAATGCATGGCACCACTATCAAATAGAGCATTCGCAGACACATTATTAATTAATATCATTCCTGTCACAACTTGACCCGATCTATCTACTTCTTGCTGGGTCAGAGCATAAACTCGAGCTGTAGGTGGTCTGTCGCTTACGCTCCTCCCCTATGGCATCACCTTTGTGATGGTCCCGGCAAGGTAGAGCGATCTCGATCCCGTGCTCAAAATCGCCTGAGCTAAGCATGCTCCGAATCTCCACCTACACTCTCCCACGTGATAACGATGACAATAACTACACTCCAGAATACGTGGGCATGCCTGAAGTGGGACTGGTACTGATACTGTCCCCCACCCTCTTATCAATAACCCGAGAGGGTTCAGCGATAGCTAAAGGTGGTCGTGGTCTCACCTGTGGTGGCTGGGGTCTGAAACCACGAAATTGTGAAAATGATGGCTGTGGTGGTCGTACACTGCGGACTGGAGGTACTACAGGTCTATAAATTAGTCTCTACGAAGGAACATATAGACCTCGGTCATCCCTCTCTTCCGCTGCCTGTCGTCTCAGGTATGTATCTACACGGGCACTAGCATCATACAACTTTTTGAATGTATCTGTGTCTACAGCTGCTATTCTGTCTCGAATGTCTTTTAGCAAAACTGAAGCGATCGCATTTTTCCACCCTCACTCATGACCCCGAGCAAACATCCCAAAGTGCATGAAATCTGTGAATATTCTACGGACATCACTGAGATTCTGGATTTAGACAGACAGAGGGATATTATACTGCATCTCCAACCAAATAGGGCTTAACTATCGGGACCCTATACTCATCAGGCACCTTCAACAATTCTAAATTTTCTTCAATTTGAACCAACCATTTTTCTGCTTCATCTGGATCGTGTCTACCTTCAAAGGTAGGAATATTGATCTTCGTGATGGCCCGATAATAGTAATCAACATCCTTAGCCTCTGGTTGTGGTTGTGGATTAGATGCAGGAGTCATAGGATTAGTATGAAGAGTTGCATGCACAGCTTGCCCTACAATCGCCGCAATTGTGGCGTAATCTATCACCGGCACAGGTGTTTGTGATGGTTGAGAGTGTTGTAATTGCTGTACCTGTTGGGTCTGTAACTCAGTATCAATCTGTCCTCTTGCCCCTTGATCGATTCCAACAGATTCCTCAGGCTTGTGTTTGACTGGTCCCCGTTTCTTGCCTAGGTGCCCCCTCCTGAGATATAACATTCTGTGTCTGTCTATTCAATTCAGATTCCATTTTCTGCATATTTCATATAGGGTAAGTATTACAGTCAATTCTTATTTAAACATTAACTCTGAAATAATACACTTACACACTTCAACCACTCCCCACCTAAGCATTACGAACAAGGAATTGCAGTAACTCCTAGTTTAGGTTGGCCAATCCTAAACCCTGAGTTACATACAAGTCCAAGTCCCCATTACTGGGTCTTCACATAAGATCTGTCTGTGTATACACACATGATTGAATAATTTATGCTCTGATATCACTCAATGTCACGCCCCTAAAACGGGACAATGACACGCAGCATTTCAAGATCCTGTGTCAAGCATGCAAGGCACAGTACAAAAGCAATATAAAACCATAATATTGTCATTTGACCTCCAGATCAACCTGTACAAGACCACAAAATATATTCAACAGTCATCTTGATAGAGATGTGTATAAGAGACAGATCCTAGTGTGAGGTTGGTTTTTATATTTAGGCCTGTGTGCCTATGGACTTGATAAACAGGAAAATACTATCCCCAATAACCGGGTGCTCAGACTATAATCCCCTCCTTGATCAGCACTCGACTCAGGACCTACTAACTTCTCCTGTTGGTCCTCGACTGCAAACAAAGGGGAAATAATAACGGAGTAAGCACATCGTGCTTAGTAAAATAACATTTAAACCTAATTACAGATAACATGTATACAAGCAGTACAGGGAACAATATACGAGACATTATCATTATTTAAAATGCAAATGTCAATCAATGAGCTCAAGGTTTACCAAAGTCTTCCCAGCACTGGATCCAGGTCTACCTATTATCCGCCGAGTAGATAGGCATAACGGAGTGTCTATCACTTGTCTTCTCGATAGACTAGGGTATAACATTTACAGCAGTACTCATATGTGTATAAGAGACAGACCCTACTCATGTACTATTAGCAGCCATTGTATTTGCTTCACATGTAATCATTCATTAACACATAGTACAATAATGAACAATTGATACATTACATGTGTAAACATATAATTTATAAAACGTACTTACCTTATAAATATTAATCGAAATAAATATACTTACCTTAATACCACTTATTCTATGATTACAATACCAATCATAAACAGGGTATCGATAAAAAGGAGTAAACGTTACTTACCTCAAAAATCGATATTGTGGACGAATCCTAATTTCGACGGTCTAAAACTCTAATTCCAAATCACCTAAATCAGGAGAGTGTTATACCATTAGGATAAATATCGAGATAGGGATTCACTTTTGGGCATCACTCAAAATCTCAAATTAGTCATTAATTGAACGCAATTAAATAAGGATTGACTTAAATTTGTGAAAATGAGATAAAAATCTAAGAATTAGGGTTTACCTAATTTCAAATATCTCTCTAGGTTAAGAATTGTCAAAACCCTAATTCAAATCTCACAAAAATAGATAGTATATGAAAGTCAACAACACAAGAATAACTGGTATTAAGGTAAGTATACACAGATCTGTCTCTTATACACATCTAGATGTAAACAAATTAATTTCCTGAAGAACTTGGAATTTAACATAAAAATCATACAGATCTGAAAGTAAAACTTACTTTTGAAGTTGGATTAAAGGTCTACGAAGATTCCTAGACTACCAATTTAATTTGGGAGCTAAATTTCCTGAACTAGTATTAGGATTTGAAATTTGGAATTTGAAAGATATTGAAGATATGTTCTCTGCAATTCCTTTGCTACTTGGAGATGATAAAGGATATATACGACTGAATTAGAAATTTCGTGATGAGGTTTAAATAAACTTTTCAGGATTTGCACTTTAGTCCCTCAAGTTTTGTAAAATTATACTTTGACCCAAAAATTTTAAAAAAGGTTTAAAAAGAGATGTGTAGGGTAAAACGATTATTTAATATTTGAAAGGGATATTAATGAGTATTTAAAAGTATAAAATCAAATGCGAAAATGTGTAAAATGATCAGAAAAGTAGGGTATTACACATGACACGATACAACACGAATAGTTAATGGGTCATTTCTGGATTCAGGTTTTTTTGACACGAACCAGATAAAGACCCGACATGACCCGTTGACGCCCCTTGCTTCCATAGCCCCTAAACAAGTGCATGGTTTGCATTTACTTAATATTCATTAACTTTGATAACAATGTTAAAAATTGGATTGAAATAGAAAAAATCTTAGAGTTCATGATGCCATGTATCCAAAGAAGAAAAAAAATATAAGGTACAAAGTGAAAATTGGGTACAAGTTAGAGGGTGCAAACTAGAGAAAGGCCTACAACTAATTAATGTAACAGTTTTGTTTTAATTACTAATTAAATGGATTACTAATTTTCTTTTAATACATATAGACTAGAGTTAATTAATATGTAAATATACATACATACCGCATACATATACACACACAAACGACGAATAGAGTTAAAAATTTTAATACTTATTGAAGAGTGCTGTGATTGTCAGTTTTTCTATCGTGGTTATGTATTCTACTTGTATTAGCTAACAAGTATGAACTTGTAATCTTGAATCAATTTCTGTATCTAGTATGTCATACTTGGAATTGTGGAATGACAGTATGTCATATTTTGAATTTGTAAGATAATGTATTAAATTTTAGAATTAAAATATGAATTCTATAGAATGATGTATTAAATTTTAGAATTGGAATATGGAATTTGTGGAATATTATTTTTAGAATTAGAATATGGAATGAATGTAGATTTTGTTTAATTTATTCGACTTATTGACCGAATAAATTGAATTTAAGTGACTCGACTTTAATAACTTTGATATTGAAATTTTCAAATCGAAAGTTAACTAAGTCAAAAAATTGAATATCAATCGAACGAATACCCTTGGCTTCACAGTAATTATATGAGGTCAATATAGTGACAATTTTTTTATCATTCACTAACGATCTGATTAACTCTTGTCTTTGACTCTTAGTTAGGGGTTAACTACCTATAGGTAACATTGAAACATGGTCAAGATTAAGGGGGCAAACCGTAAAATACCAAAAATAATATCCTAGACTAAGATATTCGAAGAAATCAATAAAAATAAGTTTTTTGTGCTTACACAAAATCTTATTATTGTTCCACTCCCCACCCAAATTTTTTTGTAAATATCTTGCTACTTTTTCTTTGAACCACTCCCCAGCAAAGCAAGCTGCTTTTCTGGTTTCCCTTCAACAGGTAGAATTGCATTGCATAAAAAGAAGTAAAAAGAAATAGGTCAAAGCCAACTTTAATATGAATCTCATATAGAAGTTAATCATAAATTAATCTGCAAATTGACCTTGAATCAAGCTAACTAGCACCTACTTTACATAAACTACGATATACCGTTGCTTTCGAAAAATGTAGGACCCAATTTATAACTTGTCAAAAAGTCTTAGAGAGTCGTTAACTACACTTATTCTTTTCTACTACTAAGTCAATAATGCAAAAGCAAAATCTAGTGGTGTAAAACTTTTTCATTTTTTTACTAATGCCCCTTGACTCTCACAACTTCTCATTAATCACTAACAAATAACTTTTCATTTTCATTTTAAATTCATTTTTTCCATTTTTTTTCTTTATATGCACACGTATAATGCATACCATTTTCACTAGTTGTTATTATTCTTCCTTTTTATCCTTCTTTTTGGTCTTTGAATAGATCGTGATTCAAAACCGAAGGGCTTAGTCAGTCTCCAATATGATGAGCATCAGATAGATTTACCGAAAAGTCAATGCTCCAAACAAACGCATAAATAAGATATAGGGTTAATTACACTTTATTCCTTGAACCTATATTTCAGTTACACTTTATTTTCTGAACGCTAAAAATATATACTTTACCTCCTCTGAAAGATTCCATCATATATATAATTACAAAAAAATGATGTGGACATTTATTTTGACATTATGCATCATATTGCCTACCTTACAAACATTTGTAAACAAATTATATTCCTTTTTATTTCATTTTAATGATTTCATATAATATATATTTATTTCATAAGAATTATAGAATTTTTTTATCACATTTTCTTTAATATAATTATATATTATTTTTCTTCATTTTTAAAACTAAAATACTAATAGAGCGATCTTTTACAATATTTTTTCTTCAATTTTTTTTACAGGATCTAAACACATTGAAAATAAAATAAGTAAGTAGATTTCTTTTATATAAACTTAACAAAAAATTGTAAAAAAATAAAAAATGAAAAAAATTTCATGTGTTTTGATGTCATAAAAAAAAAAGAAAAAAAGAAAAATGTACTTATTTAGTTAAAAGATATTCTTCTTGCACCTTATTATTAATTGTGAAATGGAAATTATATTCTTATATAAGATATCTTTTAATTTAAAAAATTATTTAGTAATTTATATTTAACATATTTAGTTCATGCAAAATGAAAATGAACAAAAAATAGTTGTATCAAAATCTCCTTTTTGTATTTAGTTTTATAAATGAACAAAATAATATATAAGTTGATTAAAGAAATTTGACAATTCATAAAATTCTCTTATAGTCCCGAAATACAAATAAATAAATAAATAAATAAAAAGAATGTGTTCAATCATTAGAAATTAAGTAAAAGTGGAATAATTTTAAACATAAATTGTTGGAGGCTATTTTTGTCAAAATAAATATCCACATCATCTTTTTATAATTATTTATATAATGGAATGTTTTAAAAGAGGACAAAGTGTACATTATTTGGGTTCAAGGGGCAAAGTGCAACTATAGTGCAGGTTCAAGGGGGTAAAGTGTAATTAACCCTAAGATATACAAATAGGGTCAAAAATTAAGTCTACCTAAATATTTTTTATCTACACAATATCTCTAAACGTTGTTTCATTTTCTTTAACACACTTTCCTTCTCACGAGATAAAGGTAATTCAGTAAAGTGAGATATTGTAATGTAGTGTTTAAATTTAGTAATTATTGTCAAACAAATATTACTTTATTAATTCAACATTTAAATTTCAGACTTCAAACTTAAGCTTTATCAAACAAGCCCTTAGCATCTAATTGTGTTATTTTTTATAGTTATCTATACTATATATCTATCTATCTATACTATATATAAAACAAGAGAGTTGATGTAGTGTGATGTAATAATATGTTTTGCTTTATTTACCCTTATTCTTATAATGATTTTCATTAGTACTATTCATACGTAACTACCATCAAGTACCTTTTTCTTTATTTTTTTAAAAAAATCTTTTATATAAGTATTGTTTAAAATTATACATCTCTTGAGTTGTGCTTCATTCACTAATTATAGCAACTTATGTACGCCTTGTACTACGCCACTCTTAATTATGTTAATTACTTTTTCTTTTCTTTTTTTCTAAGGGTCGTCTAGTCAGATGCCCAATTAATGAAGGGGTTAAGTGTCACACCCCGCTCCCAGGAGTCCCATGGCGTCGTGCCCTCACTGTCCCCCAAGGACACTAAGCTCATAATAATTTTCAATTTTTGAGCAAACCGCTTAATCGAATCTATTATTGTAACCTGCAAAAATGTTAATTTTGTGGGGTGAGCGACAAGTCACTCTACAACTAGCTAACACCACCTTTGCTAGACCAAACAAGTTATATACATATATATTTTACAAAGTTTTAACACATAGTCATACGAAAGTTTTTCAAAAACAAGGTTTTATTCAACATTAAAGCAAAATCTTATTCACATAATCCCAAATGTTTCTTTTCAAAAACAAAACGTACATAATTTTATAGCAAGTGGCATTACATCAAAGATTTGAATAACAGAATTCACAGATATCAAAATTCCAAAATCAGAATCAGAATACAAGAATCAGAATTCATAATCAGAGTTCAAAAATTCAAATCAGAATATCAGAGTCAAAATCCATAATCGGAGTTCAAAACTCATATCATGGTTCATTATAGACTCATAAAAAAAACACGATATCATCGGCTTACTCGATGAGTACTCAGCCTAGTACTAAGAGACCCCACTAGAAAAGGCTGCTGAAGGTTCTCGCGAAAATCATCTTAAACAGAATTCAGAGTTCAGAGTTCAGAGTTTGGAGGCCAAAAGTTATCTTATATGGTGGTTCAGAAAGTACAGAACTATAGTTCCTACCGACTATTCATGATTATTTTAAGAGTCTTGGTCCATTATTATTTACCGAGCAAATATTCCATGCACATACACATGCGAAATAATCATACAAAGTACAAAATAATGCCACTTATATAAATTCATAATTTAAAACAATTAAAGTATCCATGTATGGCCAAATTTAATGACTAAAATAATACGTTGCCAAAAATAATATTTAGACAAAATATTTTCGAAATTTCAAAGGGGTAATAACCACTTACCTCAACGTAGCCAACATAACCATAGCAAAATCCAATTAATTTCCTATAAAAAGTAAGTCACATAATACTTAAATTCAAATGTAAAATAACCATATTTGTATATAGAATTTTGCTATCATGCCATTTACAAATTATTTAAAACCCAAATTATTCTAAATAGTAGTGTTATATCAAAGTCCATTAATTTTCGAAAATAATATTTTCGAATGTAATACTAAAGCTATTAATTTACTATACCGTAAAATATTTATCATATTTATTCTTGTATAAATATTATTATAAAAGTACTATACTTCTCTATTTTTAAAATATTTAATCATGTTCATATTATAATAAAATAATTTTTCTAAATATATCTAAAAGTATAACATTCAAAATATATAGCCGATACTAATAGTATAAAAGTATTTAATAAGTTATTACAAAAGTATCCATCTAATAATCTTTAAATTGCTTATATCAAAAGTATTTAAGTTTTCAATACATAATTTAAATAGTCAAAAGCTTTGGGACTTAATATGCAAATGACCTAAACTAACCACATGTCAGAAGCCTTTCTTTCTTCCCTATTCTCGAGACCAAACTCTTTCTCTCTCTCTTATTATTATTATTTTTCCATCTTTATTCTTTCTTTTTCTATTTCTTCTTCCTTTCTTTTATCCCATCTCCTATCAGTCCCAAATATCATCGCATCCAAGTGCTACCAGTTCAAGCAGCAGGACCCGGACAACAACAGCGAAGCTGCCTGCAACAGTTTTTTTTCCCAAAAATCTTAATTTTTGTTGGTCCCAAAGCAACCTAAGAAGGGGGGTGAATTAGGTTTCTAAAAATACTTTTAGAAATATTAAGCTTATTAAGATTTTTCAACTAATAATTAATATAATAGAATCAATGAAACTGTGAAGTAATAAAGAGAGAAAATTAAACAACCAATACTTCCAAGCTAACAAGGTTGAAGTATTAATTCACTAGAATGCTTTACACACTTGGTGAGCCAATAATCTTTACAAAGTAGGGAAATTCTTGCTCACACTAAAACTCTTTTAGTTGAGCCAAGAATTTTACTCACAATCTCACTTTCGTACAAGATTATCATCCACTCAAAATTGAATTGCACTCTAAGCTGCACCAGATTCAATACAATATAGCACTATAGCCAATTTGTACTAAAATTGCTCTTTTCTAAGATTTGTATTCAATGTATTAGATGATCTTTACAGAATAGTAGAGCAGTTATTTATAGGAGTAATAAATAGTGGTTGCAACTACTTCCCAACGGCTAAATAATAAATGCACAAAAAGTAGCCGTTGAGGTTTTGGACGTCTGAGGAAAGTAGGATGCGTCCGACACAGCGTTCGATCTCTATACAGTTGGTGAAGAACATCGTTCGGACGGCCGTGCATGCATCCGTTCCATCGTCCGATCAGAGTTTCGGACGGTTGTGTTCGTCCGAAAGAGACTTTGTTCGAACAGTTGTGTGCGTCCGTAGAGAAGCAGTGAGAACCTTGCTTTCTGCCTGTTGGATCGGACGGTGAAATGCATCCGAGAAGCTTGACATAGTTCGGACGGTGTACTGCATCCGAACACCCTGTCTCCAGCAGAACAAGTAAAAGACTTGCAAAGCTTGTTTACATGATCCTAGTTTAGTGCTTATGTCATCATCAAAATAAGGTTTGCAAAACATCAATCTCCCCCTTTTTGATGATGACAAACAGTCATGGAATAATTATGTAAAATCAACAGATATGAGTGATAACCAATCATTTTGCAATATAAATTACTACTCCCCCTTTTGACATCATCAAACAAAGCTCCCCCTGAGCAAGTGCAAATATTCAACAGAAATAGTGCAAAAAGATAAACTAATTCATAAAAGGATAAAACCGAGAGCGAATCGAACTAGTCAAAGGAAACAATTCAGAGAAATGCCAAAACTAAAATACATATTATTAAACAATCGAAGTCGAGTCATTTTTCTTCTTAGAGCGTTTTTCGATCTTACGACGTTTGGAAAGGGCGTCAACATCAGTAGCCTCACTGTCTTCATCTTCTTCATTACGGCGTTGCATGATGAAATTGAATGTGTCGTCAACATCCTCATCGTCGCCTTCATCTTCATTGGCAGCACCTTGATTATTTGTGTCCTCTTCGTCATTCTCACGAACATCCTCTTCTTCGGCATTGCCATCACTTTCGGTAGAGGAGTCGAATGGATATTGTGATTGAATATTAGCAAATTGAACCTGAGCTGAAGCAGACATGCCCAAGCTAAGTGCCTCTTGGAGAATCAACTGATGAGTTTCAAGTCGCTTTAACTTATGATTAGTGCGACGTTGAAAGGAACTTACTTGAGTGCTCAAAGAAGTGAGAGAAGGCCACAGATTTGAGAAAGTGAAGGTTCAGAGGAAGATGGACGAGGATCATGGATTGGTGGAGGTGTTTGAGGAGGAGGAGAATGGGGAACTGCCAAACCAGAGGTAGAGGCCTGGGATTTTGAACGTTCAATATCAAAAGCTACCTTAGTTAACCATTGATCGTTAAAAAAATGGAGGCCTTTTCGTTCAATATAAGATTTGTTGAAATAGGGGGAAAATTGTTTATTTCCGCTGAAAGGTATATCAAGGAAATAAATACTTTGGTGAGAAATGTTTCAACAAGGAATGTTTCGTCGGGTATCAGTAAGAAAGAATTCCCACAGAGAGCAGAAAAGATACCCAAAGTCAAGAGCAATTCCCTTGAAAACACAAAAAAATAAATAAAACTGCATTTTTTTGGACTCAGTGCGATGCCCATCTGTTGGTAACAACAATTTCGTGACAAAAGTGTACAAAATGTTCAGTTCAGGAGTGAGCAATGTGGTTTTGGCTTCCGAGGCCTGTTTGAAATTGATGTTAAAAATAGCTCTGACCTCATCAATGTCAAATCATAGCTAGCTGTTAAGTAAAGTAGGCTTCCAATCATACCTCTATAGTGTTTTTCATCAACACTATTACATCTTTCATCTTTATCAAGTTTGGTTGACGTGCACATAGGCGTACCAACTTGTTTGCAATCTTCCATTCCGAATCGTTTGAGTAGCTCCTTTGTATACTTGATTTGTGTAATAAACGTTCCTTCCTTTGTTTGGTGAACTTGTAGTCCAAGAAAAAATTGTAACTTTCCCACTCATGCTCATCTCAAACTATTTTTTGCATTAAATGTGAAAAATTCTTGCACAAGCTTTCATTAGTTGCTCCAAAAATAATATTATCAACATAAATTTGAACAATTAACAAACCATTGGAATTTGTTTTTGTAAAAAGAGTGGTGTCAACTATACCTCTTTTAAATCCATTTTCAATCAAGAAACAACTTAAGCTTTCATACCAAGCTTTCGGAGCTTGTTTCAAACCATATAAAGCTTTAGAGAGTTTGAAAACATGATTTGGAAAATTTTTATTTTCAAAGCCCGGAGGTTGTTCAACGAAAACTTCTTGATCAATAAAACCATTTAAAAATGCACTTTTGACATCCATTTGAAATAATTTGAAATCATTGAAACATGCAAATGCGAGAAACATGCGAATAGATTCTAATCTAGCCACGGGTGCAAAGGGTTCATCAAAGTCAATACCTTCTTCTTGAGCATAACCCTTTGCAACAAGTTTAGCTTTGTTCCTTATGATTTCTCCAGTTTATCATTTTATTTGTTTCTAAAAACCCATTTTGTTCCAATTACGGGATGAGAAGATGGTCTTTCAACTAAGGTCGATACGTTATTTTTCTCAAATTGACTAAGTTCATCTTGCATGGCAAAGACCCAAGATTCATCATTCAAAGCAACATCTACATGTTTAGGTTCAATGAGAGAAAGTAATGCACAATTACTATTCAAAGGTTTATGAGAACGAGTAGTTACCCCATCGGATAGATCACCTATGATTAAATCTTGAGGGTGACTAGAGACGAATCTCCAAGCTTTTGGAAGATCTTTTAGAGTATCCTTGTTCTTTTCTTCTTCATCATCTACTTGATGGTTGTTGACATCATTGCTTGATGTGATCTCTTGATGATCTTCATGGATAGTGAGCTTCTCAAGCTCCTTCTGAATACCTACATCATTATCTTCGCTCAAATTCTTTGAGATAACACCATTAGCTTCATCAAAGGTAACATGTACAACTTCTTCAATCAAGCTTGAATGAAAGCGTTCTTCTATTGTATACTCGGTATGCTTTCTTGTCACTAGAATATCCTAGAAAGATCCCTTCATCCGATTTTTTGTCAAATTTACCAAGGTTTTCTTTGATTTTTAAAACAAAACATTTGCAACCAAAAACTTTAAAATAGCTCACAATGGATTTTTTACAAAAAAGGAGTTCATAAGGAGTTTTGTTTAAAAAGGATCTTAATGAAACTTGATTCATGACATAACAAGTCATGTTAACGGTTTCGGCCCAAAAATATTGTGGTAAATCGCATTCGCTAATCATAGTTCTAGCGGTTTCTTGAAGAGTCCCATTTTTCCTTTCAACAACACCATTTTGTTGAGGGATTCTAACAACCGAAGATTTGGGAGAAATAGTCTGTGGTACACATCTGATTGTAAAAGTCCAAATTTAAATTCGGCACCATTATCACTTCTTAAACGAATGATCTTTAAATTCAATAAATTTTGAATTTTGGAAAACAATTTTACAAATTTTTCAAAAGCTTTCATTTTTGTGAACAAGAAATAATACTCAAGTGTACCTAGAATAGTCATCTACAATAACAAAGGCATATTTGCAACCACCAAGACTAGCATGTTGAGTAGGTCCAAACAAGTCTAAATGCAACAATTCTAAAGGTTTATGAGTGGACACAAAATTCTTTGGTTTAAAAGAAACTTTGACTTGTTTACCAAATTGGCATGCATCACAAATTTTATTGTTGAAAACTTTAGTTTTGGCAAACCTCTTACCAAATCCTTCTTAGCAAGTTTTTCAATTAAATCCATATTAAAATGACAAAGTCTTCTATGCCAAAGCCAAGGATCATCTATGGAAGTGGTAAGACATTTTACATTGCTATTGCTAATTTTATCAAGATGAATCACATAAACATCATTGTTCCTAGTGCCCTTAAATAAAACAACATGATTTTTATCAAGGATAAGACATTCATGCTTGGAAAAAAACACATATAAATTTTTATCACAAAGTTAACTTACACTTAAATAAATTATAGTTCAAATTATCAACAAGAAGCACATTCTTTATCAAGGTTTCACCATTTTTACCTACATCACCAATGCCGATTGATTTTGCTTTATTGTTATCTCCAAAAGTTACTTTTCCACTGTTTTTGGATTTGAGATTGTGAAGAGAGAAGCATCACCCTTCATGTGTCTTGAACATCCATTATCTATGAACAACTTAGCATTGTTGGTGATGTTAAGTATCTCATCATCTCCAATGGCCATAAAGGCCATTTGTGCCGACTAGATGTTTCTTTTTCGACTTCTCCTTCGGAATTGCAATCATTCCATGTGATTTGAAAGTTATTGAACCTAGGCTTTCTTCCTTCCTTCTTTTTATTGGAAGGACACTCATTTACAAAGTGTCCGAGTTGACCGCATTCAAAGCACTTTTCATTTTTCTTCTTCATTTCTAGCTTAGTCTTTCCTTTGAAATTATTTGAATTTGTAGCTCCACCTCTTCTCATTCTCCGTTTGTTGATGTAATGTTTAAGAAATCCTTTGGTGATGAGTGCAAGATCTCCTTCATCAAAATCTTCATCTTCTAGATTGATGGAGCTATTTTCATCAAGATCTCCTTCAGAGCAATGCTCCTTCTTGGTCTTGCTTCTTCATCATCCACCACTTTAGCCTTCAACTTCAATTCCTAAGATGTAAGAGAGTTGATTAGCGATTCAACAGGCATTGAATTTAAATTCTTGGCTTCCTCTATAGCAATTTTTTTGGCATCCCATTCTTTGGATAGAGCATTTAGGATTTTTCTATTCTTTTCACCCAAAGAATACTCCTTACCCAAGGCTTCAAGCTCCTTAATGATGTCATTGAACCTATAATACATTTTGTCAATATTTTCATGTGGTTCCATCTTGAAGGACTTATACTTGGAAAAAAGTAAGGATTTCTTTTGCTCACGAACATCGTCGCTCCCTTCATGGATTTCCTTCAATTTATCCCAAATTTCTTTAGCGGAAATGCATCCCTTTATTGATTGGACTGCGCGAGTTGATTCATTAGCATCCAAGGCATTATATAGCACATTCATGGCTTTTGCATTTAACATCAAGTTTGCCTTGTCTTGTGGAGTGAACTCATCCCCTGTCTTTTCTCTTCTTCTATTTGTGTGATCATCAATGATAGTAGTTTCAAAGGGACCTTCATTAACAACATACTGTTGGCCCCAAAAGCAACCTAAGAGGGGGGTGAATTAGGTTGTCTCTAAAAACAATCCTTTTTATGTGCTTAATAGAAATTCAAACTTTATGCACCAAATGAAAACTTACGCACAAATGAATACAATAGATATTCAACAATTTAAGCTTAAAGAACAAATAAGAATATTGAGATCAAGAGAATCAAACCAAACTCCCAAGCTTCTCAAGCTTGGAGCTTTCAACTATAAAGAGCTTCTTATAAGGCAACTACCAAGTTCACAACTTGAAGTTCAACCACTAAAAGTCTCTTCAAAGTAGGTGAGACAATAACCTCTTGTACACAAATGTCATCTACAGGATCACTCTTACTCACACTAATTTCCTTTAGTTGAGCCAAGAGTTTTACACTCATTTTTGACGTTACAATTGTTATCTCTCCACTCTTACACTTGAAGAACTTTTACACTTCTAAGCTCTTTTCACACTACCTACACTATTACAACACTTGTACCCACTATTTCTCCCAAATAGCTCAAGAATTGTTTGTAATCAATGTAGAAGTCTCTTTATAATTAATTCAGACCTAGGGGTATTTATAGTTGCCAAATATCTGCTTTCAACAACTTCCCAACGGCTATTTTCTGTTTACTGGAAAACTAGCCGTTGGACCTTTCGGACGGCCGATGCAGCAAGAGTGCGTCCGAACAAACTAGCCGTTGGACGTTCGGACGGCCTGCTAAACCTTGGGTCCGACAACTGCGTCCGTTCTCGAGGGTATTCGTTCGGAGCTTGGGAGTTTGGTTTGATTCTCTTAATCTCAATATTCTTATTTGTTCTTTAAGCTTAAATTGTTGAATATACTAATGGTTTAATAACAAGTGTGCAGACTGTCTCTTATACACATCTAGATGTGTATAAGATAACTGGGCTTCTAGTGATAATGGTCCCCCTTATTTAAATTCTGGATGTGTTTGGAGAAATTTTGTGGTACAAGTATTTTTAAAATATGAAGTACTACACAAGAGAATTTGTCCATTATTTCTCCCCTTTGGCATTATCAAAATATAAGAAAAATAATGCAGTTAAAGCTCCCCCTAAGTTTATTCTCCCCCTTGAAAGATGAATAAAATGAGGACATGGAGAAAGAGAGAATTCATGCAAAGAATTATGATCAATTGCACTTATGATCAAAACATGTGTATAAGAGCTCATTCCTTACTAAAAAGCATCATCAAAACAATGAAGCATGTGTGATGCAATTTCTCTGTAAAAACAAATTCATTTTTTTTAAAAAAAAGAGAATGCTCCCCCTTTCTTTTGCAAGTAGTGACTTATTATAGACAAAATTTGAGGATACAAATATCCTATCATTCTAAACACATTCGAGCATATAGATGAGTAATATTCAAGAGATCATAGTTCAACTTGATAAATGAAAGCACACAAAACTTTAGATGTTACCCATTTCAATATGATCTTAGCTCATATGCCTTGAGCACCCTTCAAAGATAATCTATCTTGAATTCCTTGGTGCTAATCCAAGCATACCTACATACAAAATTAAGCAACAACTTTTGGTACCCAAACTTTCTTGGGTCCAATTGGATTAGTAACATGCTTAATCACCCAAATAGAATTTATTCCTAATTTTTCATTTCTTTTAACATAACAATTTTTTTTTATATGGCCGTGTTGATGACAATAATTACAAATAATGTTCTTATTGCCATAAAAAGAAGATTTAGATTTAACAAAGCACAAATCATTTTTTCTAAAAAAGGTGATAAAATTTTTGTTCAATAACATATTTCTAGTTCTTTTCTTTTCAAAAACATTTTCTTTCTTTGTTTTCAAAGTAACATCAAGATCATCTAATCTCTTCTTCAATGAAGCTTGTTCTTCCATGATCTTGGTTTTTCCAACAAATTTTTCTTTCAAAACATCATTTTCTTTTGTCAAAGAATTATTTTTATGCACAAGTTTTGAGTTGGCATCAATAAAGCATTAATTTTAATTTTTAACTCTTTGTTCTTAGCATATGATTCTTTCAAACATTCATGCATTTTAAAAATAAATGATTCAACATCATCATCATCATTATCACATGAATCATCACAAGAATCACAACTAGAGGTTACCTTATTATCGCCAAGTGCCATAAAAGCCATTTGAGCCTCCTCATATTCTTCTTCAATCTCTCCATCTGAATTGCAATCATCCCAAGTGATTTGGAAGTTGTTGAAGTGAGGCTTCCTTGAGTCTTTTCTCATTTTTGATCGAGAAGCTTTAAATGCTAAGCTTCTTTTTCCGTTTGCTTCCTCATCTTGTAGCTTGTATTTCAACTTCAATTCAAATGAGGTTAGAGAATTGATCAATGAATCAATAGGCAAAGAATTTAAATTTTTAGACTCTTCTATGGCAATGGATTTAGGTTCCCATTCCTTAGGTAAAGCATTCAAAATTTTTCTATTCTTTTCACCCAAGGAATATTCTTTACCCAAACCTTTCAAATCCTTTACCATAACATTGAACCTACAATACATCTTGTCAATGTTCTCATGAGGTTCCATTTTGAAGGATTCATATTTAGCCACTAAGTGACTTCTTTTTCTCTAATATCTTCACTTCCTTCATGGATTTCTTTCAATTTGTCCCATATCTCCTTGGCCGATATGCACCCTTTTACTTTAGAAAACTCATCTGCATCCAAAGCATTATACAAAATATTAATGGCTTAGCATTTAAAGATAAATTTATTTTATCTTGTGCATTTAAGTCAATTTTAATTATAGCTTTGTTATAGCATAATTGGTTGCCATGATCTTTACTCTAATGCAATTTAAGCAAAATAAAGAGACCAATGCTCTGATACCAATTGTTGGCCCCAAAAGCAACCTAAGAGGGGGGGTGAATTAGGTTGTCTCTAAAAACAATCCTTTTTATGTGCTTAATAGAAATTCAAACTTTATGCACCAAATGAAAACTTAAGCACAAATGAATACAATAGATATTCAACAATTTAAGCTTAAAGAACAAATAAGAATATTGAGATTAAGAGAATCAAACCAAACTCCCAAGCTTCTCAAGCTTGGAGCTTTCAACTATAAAGAGCTTCATATAAGTTATAAGGCAACTACCAAGTTCACAACTTGAAGTTCAACCACTAAAAGTCTCTTCAAAGTAGGTGAGACAATAACCTCTTGTACACAAATGAGGATCACTCTTGCTCACACTAATTTCCTTTAGTTGAGCCAAGAGTTTTACACTCACAACCTCCTTTGTTACAATTGTTATCTCTCCACTCTTACACTTGAAGAACTTTTACACTTCTAAACTCTTTTCACACTACCTACACTATTACAACACTTGTACCCACTATTTCTCCCAAATAGCTCAAGAATTGTTTGTAATCAATGTAGAAGTCTCTTTATAATTAATTCAGACCTAGGGGTATTTATAGTTGCCAAATATCTGCTTTCAACAACTTCCTAACGGCTATTTTCTGTTTACTGGAAAACTAGCCGTTGGACCTTTCGGACGGCCGATGCAGCAAGAGTGATTCCGAATCTCAATATCCGTTAAACCGTTCGGACGGCCGCTGTTAAAAAAATTTGTCCGACACTGCGTCCGTTCTCTGAGGGTATTCGTTCGGACGTCCGAACATGCGTCCGATCGAAGCAAAGTCTACTGGAATATGATCGGACGCTGTTCTTCGTCCGAGGCTTGCTTCAAATTCTTTGTGTCGGACGATTACCAGTCGAAGCTCTGTCACTCGGACAGTTATTTGTGTACGTAAAGTCTTGTGGTTGTTTTGTTCGGACGATCATTTGCGTCCAAACCTACCTATTTTTCTGCACACTTGTTATTAAACCATTAGTATGATTTGTTCATCATCAAAACATGATTAACATAACTGGGGTTCAACACATACCACAAGTCAATAACTTTTACCTTTTTCTAATTTTATCAATAAACACTATCATAAATTTGTCTAGTTGAGACCTAAAACTAAACTTTGAATCTTATATGAGCATTGGTCAAACCAAATGATATCACCATTTTTTTTATCCAAGATATTCTAAGTAATTCTTCCATAATCACTTCCACACATTCCTTAACCACACGATCATTAAGTTTTATCCCTCATTCTATTAGTTGTCTACCATAGAAGTTAAGTATCCTTAATAACCTCTTTTTTTTTTTTTAAAATTATTGCTTTTACTGTCCTCATCAATATTCCTCGAGGTGTTTTTCTTTTACTCATATTACCTTGATAAATCAATGCTACCCATTTAGAAAAGATTACACACTTAATTCTATAGCACACCTTAACTAACCAGTTCATTCCTAAATATAGTTTCAAAATCACTTATATCAATCAGGACCAATTTAACCATAGATTCTTTTCCATATATTTTCACAACCACAATCACAAAATTTCATATGAGATCTCAAAATCCGGAATTCCATAGTGGCTACACATAAGCTTTCTCGAACCACTCAAGTCGTATAAAAATATTCCCAATTTTTGAGTTGCGAGCTTTTATCCATTTTCCAAGGTCCTATATTTACTAACTTAATTTGAATCCTACTATGATTTCATCTTTCATAGCATATTATCAGCCATCTTACCAAGAACAAACCTAGATTACCTAATACCACAAACAATACTCCATAACCGACATTTTAGGTACAAGATTTAGTGGCTCCCATAATTAGCAGTATTTATTTAAATCAAGTATCAATTTAAGGAAGAATTTTTTTTAACAGTTTATAGATATAACACAAGTATAGATTTTCGTTTTTGTCAAAATAAGTTATGACAAATTTACATAATCATTTTTTTTTAATTATACTATTTTCAAAATATTACATTAGTATAGAAAAATGCTTTTACAAGTAATACAAGTTGTAACAAATAAATCATACTTTTATTATCAAAAGAAGTCAAAATAGCACATAATATATTCTAAAATGTATTCTTAATTAACAGCAATGAACATAACAAACTGAATACTTCAAGAATACCAAAAATCAATCAAATTCCTATTATTACTACCCATCAAAATTCAAATGCTAATAAATACTATCGTTTTCTCAATCTATTTACTCTTTATCGTTCTCCAAAGTTATTAAAAATATTAATGTTATCATGTCCTTTATCCTTAATACAGTAACCATATTGATATTTCACTATCATGTTCATCTTAATCTCAATTCTTCATTTTCTTCCCACGGAACTCTTCGAAATCTCTATCTTAAACATTTGACCCAATAAAATTTAACCTAAAATAGGCTCTAACAACAGACATTCATTTCTTGAAGTTCGTCTAACCTTCTTCACATTTGTTCTTAAATTCCAAATATTTCCAATAAGTTCTATTATCCGTAATACCTTCATCTACTTACTTTTATGAAATTAAATTCAATACAGGTACTTCAATTCACTTGCCAAATTAATATCAATTTTAAAATGTTCAAAATCATGAAAATGATAGTTAAGCTCAATTCAAATCCTTAACAGTCGCATCATAGAATCTAAATCATACCTCTGGTACCATTTCTGTTACGCCGTGCCCTCACCGTCTCCCAACGACACTAGGCTCATAATAATTTCCAATCTTTGAGCAAACTCCTTAATCGAATCTATTATTGTAATTGCTACTGGAAAAATGTTAATTTTGTAGGATGAACGACAAGTCGCTCAGCAAGTAGCTAACTCCATCTTTGCTAGATCAAACAAGTTATATACATATATATTTTACAAAGTTTTAACACACAGTCATACGAAAGTTTTTCAAAAAAAAAGGTTTTATTCGACATCAAAGCAAAATCTTATTTCACATTATTGCAAATGTTTCTTTTCAAAATGTCTTTTCAAAAACAAAACGTACATACATTTATAGCAAGTGGCATTACATCAAAGATTTGCCTAATAGATTTCACAGATATCAAAATTCCAAAATCGGAATCAGAATACAAGAATCAGAATTCATAATTAGAGTTCAAAAATTCAAATCAGAATATCATAGTCAAAATCCATAATCGGAGTTTAAAATTCATATCATGGTTCATTATAGATTTATAAAACAAACACACTATCATCGGCTTACTGAGTACTCAGCCTAGTACTAAGAGACCTCACTAGAAAAGGCTGCTAAAGGGTCACGTGAGCCGAAAACAATCTTAGCCAGAGTTTAGAGTTTGGAGTTTAGAGGCCAGAAGTTATATTATCGGGCAGTTCAGAAAGTGCAGAAGTATAGTTTCTACCGACTATTCATGATTATTTTAAGAGTCTTGGTCCATTATTATTTACCGAGCAAATATTCCATGCACATACACATGCGAAATAATCATACAAAGTTCAAAATAATGCCACTTATATAAATTCATAATTTAAAACAATTAAAGTATCCATGTATGGCCAAATTTAATGACTAAAATAATATGTTGCCAAAAATAATATTTAGACAAAATATTTTCGAAATTTCAAAGGGGTAGTAACCACTTACCTCAACGTAGCCAACATAACCATAGAAAAATCCAATTAATTTCCTATAAAAAAGTTTGTCACATAGTACTTAAATTCAAATGTAAAATAACCATATTTGTATATAGACTATCATGCCATTTACAAATTATTTAAAACCCAAAATATTCTAAATAGTAGTGTTATATCAAAATTAGTTCATTAATTTTCGGAAATATTCTTTTCGAACGTAATACTAAAGCTATTCATTTACTATACCGTAAAATATTTATCATATTTATTATTGTATAAATATTATTATAAAAGTACTATACTTCTCTATTTTCAAAATATTTAATCATGTTTATATTATAATAAAATAATTTTTCCAAATATATCTAAAAGTATAACATTCAAAATATATAACTGGTACTAATAGTATAAAAGTATTTAATAAGTTATTACAAAAGTAGCCATATAATAATCTTTAAATTGCTTATATCAAAAGTATTTAAGTTTTCAATACATAATTTAAATAGTCAGAAACATAGGGACTTAATATGCAAATGACCTAAACTAAGCACATGTCAGAAGCCTTTCTTTCTTCCCTATTTTCGAGACCAAACTCTTTCTCTCTCTAGATTATTATTACTTTTTTCCTTATTCTTTCTTTTTCTATTATTCTTCCTTTCTTTTATCCCATCTCTTGTCAGTCCCAAATACAGAGCCATCGCATCCAAGTGCTACCAGTTCAAGCAACAGCACCCGGACAACAACAGCGGAGTTGCCTACAATAGTTTTTTTTTCCCCGAAAATCTTAATTTTAATTATACAAAATAATTTTCAAAAATAAATTCTTATACTCGAAATAAATCTCAACTTCATAAAAAACTATTAAACTTATCAAAATCAGTCAATCGAATTATAATAATTAACAAAAAAACATAATTGTAGGCATGATATTCAATATACGAATAACATAAATAATGAAACGGAATTATCGAAAAACTTAGTTTGTGAAATTAAACTGTTTCCGATAGGTGACGAGATGCTAATGTGCACAAAAACCCTCTCTCCAGGGCTCCCAAAATGTCGGCCAAGTAAATAGTGATATAACCCTACAAAATCCCCTATTTATACATATTTTAACTCCCAAAAGTTTCCAAACTTTAACTCCTATAAGTTACCTAATTTTCCCTTGAATCCTACTATTAATGGGTTACTTAAGTTGGCTGAGATAAATTTAGCCTAAAGTTAATTACGAAAATTAGCAAATAATTAGGAAAAAAATTCTACTTAAAGTGAGAAACGTTTTTAGACACAAAGTTAGTCTAATTCAAATAACACAAGACAAATAAGAAGACCGAGATTAATGAGAAATAAGTTTTCTCATGTGAACATATCATATAACAAATATTTATCCAATAATGACAAGTAGTTCAAATTCAAATGAAATTTGTAGTATATTAGATGTTATCAAATACTAATATTATTTTTATTTTTTTTAAAAAAAATACAGGGGTTTACATTGAGTGTTGGTATTTAATTGAAAAAGGGAAATCTAAATCACGGAGGTATCTAAAAGTTATAGACAATAAATATGAATTGTATGTGTTTAGATAGTAAATTATGTAATATGGACTAGAGATGTTTAAAAGTCTGTCGAATCGAGTCAGGTTGAAAAAAAAAAAATTAGCTTGACTTGTTTGACTTTCGACTTGATTTTAAATCAAACTCAAATTAATTAAAAGAATATTTCTCGACTCGATTTTGATTTCAACTTACAAGTCAAACTATCGGTCATATATCGAGCTACAGATTGATTGCTTTAACTGATTTACCAGTAGAATAAGTCATTCGACTTTGCCAATCAAACCCTAGTTAAATAAGTCGAACAAATATATGTGTGTGTGTGTAGATATATAATTATAATAATATATTAATGTATCTATATGCATCATATTTTAGCCATAGTATTCTTAATTCTTAATAATTAAATATATTAATAACTGATAATATTATTTTTTCTTAATACTTAAATATCTTTTCTTTGTATAATTATTGATATTATGTAAACTTTTTGTATTTATACATTGATATAAGTGTACAACTTATTAATGTAACACTTTTATTTCAATAACTAATTAAATAAATTACTTCTAATTTCTTTTGTGTATATAGACATTAGAATTAAGTAATTATATATAATTAAGTATTTATTAAAATATCTATATATAATATATCCATACATACATGTAGCGAAATCTTATGTTCATATACTAAGATTTGTATAAATTATAATTATAACAAAAAAATATTTTACATAACATCTAATTTATATATTTAATGAGTTATACTATATAACTTATTAGTATAACGTTTTTACTATCAACAAGAATATTAAATGCATTACTAACTTACTATTAGTATAGATAAAATTAGTGAATTATATATTCCTATATATTATAGGATATATCTTAACCGAGGTTAATGATTTAATAAGATTATTTTTATAAGAATTGATTTTGGTAAGTGGTTCTGAATTTGTGAATTTATAAATTAATTTTAATATGTACATAATATATATACACACACTAATACACATTCATATTTTAATATTTGTGAAGAATTGACTAACCACCACACATGAAGCTTGCTTTTATTGAATGATGTTATTATAATTTTGTTATGTATTTTTTGTTATCTATGAACTTGTATTTTGAATTTGTGGAACCTGTATTATCTTGTATTTCTATCATATGATATTTTGAAGAACATAGATTTGTGGAATGATATAGAATTTGTGAGATAATGTACTAAATTTTGGTATTAGAATATGAAATAAAAAAAGATTAAATGTTCGACTTATTCGACTTATTTGACTTTTCAGTCGAACAAGTCGAATTTAAATGATTCTTTAATCGACTTTGAACTTATATAACTTGACTTTGACTTTGAAATTTTCAAGTCAAAAGTCAAACAAGTCGAAAAATCAAACAACAGTCAAAGCCCAACAGATTAAGCACTTGATAGAATTTTTTTTTTTTTTTGGTACACGGATTAAGCGCCTGTTAGAATTTTTTTTTTTTTAATTTTCGACATTTTATTTCTTTTATCTGTTTTTATAAGTTATTATCATCGCCATAGAGAATATGTTGTATGGAGTTTGACACTTTAAAAGCATTTAACAAAGCACAACATGCTACCTTACCAAATTTAATCTCAATATATTTCAAATATTTGCAACCCATGGCAGTTCGTTGAAAGACTTCCACTTTCGGATGATTTTAGTATCTTGATTTGGCACCCGTTGATCGCAGCAACAAACTTCAACTTATACCATTTAAAGACTGATTTCTTCCCCTAAATTAACAAGAGATCTTATATTTTGCTTATTATGCACACCTTATGTGTGTACAATTCACACATTGTTTATGAACAATAACATATTTTTATATACTTCACTACAAGAAAAATGATTACTTGTAACTTGTATTATTTTGTATGTCACAAATGTAATCACTTTGTGACACTAAAAGTCACAAAGACTAATAATTTCAAGTAACAAATGATAGTGTGACATTCATTTATAAGTCACAAATACTTTTTGTGATTTTGTAGATAGTGACCATTATTTAAGAGTCACAAAATTCAACTGTGACTTGCATTTTAGTTTGTGACTCTCAAATTATGGTCACTGTCTACAAAGTCACAAAAATAATTTGTGACTTGTAAATGGAAGTCACATTATCATTTGTGACTTGAAATTACTAGTTTTTATGACTTGTCGTGTCACAAAGTGATTGGTATTTGTAACTATCAAAACTATGCAAGTTATAAAAAGTGGATAATTCTTGTAGTGCTTGAAATTTAGATTATTAAACAAAATTAAAATATAAAGTAGTGGATAAAATGATTTAATGGAGGTTATTGGAATTATGAAGTTATCCTCTACTAAAGGTAATTTTTGAATAAAGGAAGTGTTGTACTGAAGCATTGTTTAAAATAGGAAAATTATATTATCCCATAAGGGAACTATCCATTATGCTTTAAGAGAATATACAATATAATACCTGTACTTTAAAAGTTTATACTCTACAAGCCTCAAAACACAAACAAAACGCTAAAATTCTTCATTTGAAGTATCCCTACTTCCTATTTATTCTTTGTAGTTAACTCTTTTTTATCTATTTGTTGAGTTTTTAAAGTTCAATTTTGTTTAGATTTTTTATCTTTTTAAAATATAAGTTTTTCAAGTCTGAATATTTATACAAAATTTCCCTTTTGTTGAAATACTTTCATAAAAAATCTTCAAAAGTAAATCTTTGGATCTGATTAAATTGGATTTGATTTGTAGGAATGATTTTGAATGAATGAATTTGAAATTACTTGAAATTTCAATGAATTGAATTTATTTTAACAATCAAAATCTCATTCACATTTTGGTGGTGTAGGTGACAAAATTTTAATCTAATCAAAATTCCTACATTGTCATCTTGATGTGTTATTCTAGTTAAATCGCACCCTGTCATATATAGAAATGTATACTTTAATATTTATTTCTTTATTTAAAATATACTACATAAATAAAGGAGTAATATTATAAGTAATTAAATTCCTTATGTATTTAAATCACTTTAAGAGATAATATTTTAGAGAGACTAGTTTTCTTGTAATTTTATCTCTTTAAGGAATAAAAATGATATATAATTAGTGTAATTATTTTATACTTCATGTTTCTCAGAAAAAAAGTTAGACATAAAATTATGCCAAATCACTCCAACGTCTTCCATCCTACTTATATAAATAAAGTCACCCCTTGACTAGGAATATAACACATATTCTTGGAAGCGCAAGAGCTCTCAAAATTCTTCAAATTCTTCAAATTTTTCAAGACTTCAACATATCAAGGTACGAAGTCCTCCAACAAGTCCTTCAAACACTTCCACAAGTCAACATTTGAAGAAGTCAAAGCCCGATTCAAGATCAAGTTGTCAAGTCATCGAGTCAACATTCAAGACCAAGCTATTAAGCTAACAAGTCAACTTTCAAGACCAAGTCGTCAAGCCTTCGATCAAGTAAACGTTCAATATCAAGTTGTCAAACTCTCGATTAAGTCAACGCACATAATTAAGTTGTCAAGCCCTTGAGTCAAAGTTTGAAATCAAGCTGTCAAACCCTTATCAAATCAAAGTTTAAGATCAAGCTATCAAGACCTCGATCATATCAAAATTTGAGATAATCAAACTGCAAAGTCCTCGATCAAGTTTCAAGCCCTTGATCATATCAAATTTCGAGATCAAGTTATGAGCCTTTGAGTCAACAATAATTGAAGAGAAAAACCGGTTGAAATCTTAGAGATTGTTACTCATTATTTTCTAATATATAAATAATTATATTTATCATTATTTTTCTTATCTTTGTTAATTCTGTAGACTTGAAATTTCTTTGTGCACAATTTTGACTCGTCAAGTGGGACCATCTCTGCCCCCTCATCTTTTCTCTTCATAAAGTATATACTCAAATTTCATTAATAACTCTAAAAGGCGACAATTCAAAGGCCGTTAACTGGGAGGCTGACGCTAACAAATCTGCTATCCTAAAAATTTTTTCAAATCAAGGAATTGACTGCTCAAATCTTGCTCATCAAGAAGTGAAGATACAATTTGCAAAAATTGTCAAATGTCCTATACAAGAAATCACATCTTCTTTATCGATGGAGACAAAGAAATTCAACACATCATTGGAGACAAAGAATGATGGCATATCCATGGTTGAACAAGTGTTCATATACCCAATCATGTCCAAAGCGGCTACTGCAAATCTTCAGGACGTCAATCAAGTGGTAATAATAGCATCCCAAATTTAACAAATTCTTTAAGAGGCTACGAAATTGCAAAAGTCATGGTAATTCAGTCAAGATCTCTTGAAGAACAAGTCGATGTGTTGACTGAAGCCGTTGAAGGACTTGCGAAACATATTCAAGATCAAACTGCTAAAATTGCTTGACTTATAAATTGGAATGATGATAACAAAGAAACAAGTCAAACATAGTCCAAACAACCCTTGGGCCATGATGAAGGTAAAAATTCTTCAAAATCACAAACAAAGATAACGAAAATCTAAATTTCTTATGATGAGATGATTGATGTTGATCAATTAAAGAAGTTTGTTGAAGTCACAATCAAAGAAAAGTACGAAGGGGCCAAGAAATCTCTGCTTATTTATGTAAAGCCTTATGCTCAAAGAATCAACAGCATGAGATGCTTGATGACTATCAACCACCAAAATTCCAACAATGTTATGGCAAAGGAAATCCCGAGCAACATGTAGCACACCTTTGTTGAAATTTGCAACAATGCTAAAACTAGTAGTGATCTTCTCATCAAGTAGTTCGTCCGATCATTGAAGGGCAATGCTTTGATTGGTATATTGATTTAGAGCCTATCTCCATTGACAATTGGAAACAGTTTAAAGGAGAATTTCTTGACTGCTTCTATAGCACATGCCTCATGATTACCATGGAGGAATTAACTTAAACTCGTCAATGGAAGAATGAACCCATCATGGATTATATCAATAGGTAGAGAGATCTCAGTCTAAATTGTAAAAATCGACTTCTTGAAAATTTTGCCACCGAGATGTGCATTCAAGACATGTATTGGGACCCTATTTATATCCTACAATACTTCCCAAATCTTCTGACAAATTGTCCTCTTGTATCCATGGCATGGATTTGAGTAGGCATCTTGGAGGAGTCAATGATAACTAGCATTGAACCTATCAAGATTTCAAGAAAGATGGCTGAAAAGTTGAACCACATACAAGACAACGAAAGTATAAATGAGCACCTTTAAATGAGATGCAAGAAAGGTGTATCCATTTCTCGATTCCGAAGTGCCGTACATATTCAATGATGTTCTAAAAGCACATCTTAACTATTTTCTTGAAATGGAGCTACTTGAAGAAGTGAACATATTGGTAATCCAAATTACTGCAAATATCATCTTTAATCGGGCATCCTATCCAGAAATATTTTGTCTTCAAGGATAAAATCATGAAGTTAGCTTGAGAAAGAAAAATTTTAATTGAAGTAGAGAAAGCAAGTGTCAATCAAGCAACTATTATCAACTATGCAAATTTTCTCGAGTACTAGTTTCTACGTCCACCTAAGAAGGAAACACTCACATATGAATGAAGGAGTGTGCTCCTTGGTACAAACCTAAATTATCAAGATGACTCATTGACATGAGCTAAAACTGTCTACAAATATTTCAATGATCAAATGAAGAACTCCTTGATATGAGTCTAAACTATCTACACATGCTCCTCGATATAAGGACATAAATTGGCTACATATTTCAAATCTAAAACTCCTTGATACGAGGATAAATTGTCTACATATCTTAAATCCAAGACTCCTCGGCATAAGAATAAACTATCTGCATACATCAAATCTAATGCTCTTTGATACGAGTTTAAATTGACTCATATGTTTACTGAACTACGTTTGGCTTGATCCCCGAAAGGGTATGTATGTAGCTTGGATGCTAACCCAAGTTCAGTCATACCCTATCAAAAAGTAAATAAATAAAGTTCTCTTTTGCCCAATTTCTTTAGATGAACACCTGTGCAAAAAGATGGACAAGCTTGTGTTTCGAGACTCATTTATTTTTATACTCAAGTTTTACATTCGTGAACAAGTCTCAAGGGGACATTTGTAGGCAATAAAATTCTAATCTAATTAAACTTCCCACATTGTTATCTTGAAGTGGTGTCCTAGTTCACCATGTCATAAAAGATGTAAACCTTTATATTTATATCTTGATTTAAAAAATACTTAATGAAATAAAGAAAAAATATTATAGGTAATTAAATTCCTTATGTGTTTAAAGTACTTTAAAAGATAATATTTTAGGCAGACTAGTCTTTTTGTAATTTTATCTCTTTAAGAGATAAAGATGATATATAAGTAGTGTAATTATTTTACATTTCGTATTTATTAGAAGAAAATCTAGGCATAAGATTATGCCGAATCACACCAACCTCTTCCATCATACATGTATAAACAGAGGTCACCCCTAGGCATACAACACACATATTTTTAGGGAAAATACTTAGGTAGACCCGGTATTTGACCACTTGTAGACCCTGTGGTGTGGATTAAACTTTAAAGAATCTATGACATCAGCTGATGTAAGCAAGATTCTTTAAGGTTTAATCCTGACCACAGGGTCTACAGGTGAGGCCAAAAACCAGGTCTACCTAAATATTTTCCTATTTTTAGAAGCTCAAGAGCTCTCAAAATTCAAGTTTTTCAAGTTTTTAATATATCAATGTAAAATCCTCTAACAAGTTCTATCATTTCACAAGTCAAAGTTTGAAGAAGTCAAAAGCCTGATTCGAGATCAAATTGTCAAGCTCTTGAGTCGACATTCAAGACTAAGCTGTCAAGTTTTCGACCAATTCAATGCTCAAGATCAAGCTATCAAACTCTCGATCAAGTCAATGTTCGAGACCATACTGTCAAGTCCTCGATCACGTCAACGCTCGTGATTAAGCTGTCAAACCCTCAAGTCAAAGATCAAAATCAAGCTGTCAAACCCTTGATCAAATCGAAATTCGAGATCAAGTTACAAAACCCTCAATCAACATAAAGTTCGATCAAGTCATGAGGCTCTCGAGTCAACAATTGAAAAGAAAAATTGGAAGAGATCTTCGACAATATTGTAACTCATTCTTTTATGATATATGAATAATTATTCTGGCTAAAGTGCAAAAGTTGAGGGACTATTTTGGCGATTTTCCCTTATGGTAATTACAAGGTGCCCTCATGGTTTAACTAATGCTCAAGTTATCCCAATGATTTCGTAAAACTACTATCCGTCCCCTTATAATTTCGATTCAAATGAAATCGTTAAATATTCTATTAAATGTACGTTAGGGACTGAAAAATTTTGACTTAAAGGGTTATTTTAGTCACTTAATACCTATAATCATGGTTAGTCATATAATTGAAATAAAGCGTAACTTCTTCCATCTTGTGGGGTTGTTTGTTAGGCGGTGAATAATTGCTAGACTTTAGGATATTTTTGACTTTTTACACATATCTATTACGTTTTTTAACTTTACATAGCATCAAAAAAATCCAAACTATAAAAGGATAAGTCTACAAATCATATAAGAAAAACATGAACGTTGCACAAAATGATAAGGGATTCCTTGTAATTTACCCTTTAAACTTTAAAGGAGCAAAAGATCTGAATGGTAAATGAAAGAAATTAAGGTAGTAAATTTTTCCATATATGGCCACGTTTTTCTTCCTAAACAATATTTTAGTCAGCACACATGATGCTTAATGCTCATGTCATTTTTTTTTTTTTTTTTTTCATGTCCATTCCTATAAACTCACAATCCTAGACACCAGAAAAACACACACACTGGACTTTTTAAAACAACATCCTCCCTACCTATTGCCTCCTTTTTAAACCATTTCTGCTGCGGAGACGGCTTTAGAGGAGAATTGGAATACTTGGATTTGTCGTCTTCTTTTTTTGTTTTTGTTTTATTTTTGTAAAAGCAAACAACTTTAAGCTCTATTTGATCTACTGAATTGTGGGTTCTGTTTAAATTTTGGTGTTTCTTGAAAATTCTGGTTCTGAGATGGAGAGAGACTTCATGGGATTGAATTCAAGGAATTCTGTTATTGTTGTTAAGGAAGAAGCAGTTGATGGGTTCATGGACTCTGGTAAAATTCTCTATCTTTTTCTTTCCCTCTCTCTTTTCTCATCTGTAACATGCAGAATTATGTTTATCATGTTTCTTGTGTGTCAATCAAATTGATTTTGTTTGGTTTTTGGTGGTCAAAGTTTAAATTTTTTGAGGCCTCAGTTTGTTTAGATTTGGTTTTGGTAATAGGAATTCATAATTGAATTATGGTTAATTCATAAACACTTGTTTTTAAGCTTTCTATGAAGTTTAGCTGAGTTTAATGTGAAATTTAAGGATTTACATACAAGTCAGGAATTTCTTAATAGGGTTGGAAGGGGAAGTGTTATTATTTATTTATTTTTTTGTTGTTTGTTAGTGTTTGTACTAAGTTGTGTATTAGTTTCGCATACTCGTTTACTATGGAGGGCTTATTGGTTGCCTAGAAAATTTTTTTCCCTCCTTGAGAAAGTACAAAGTTCTCTGGTAATTTAGTCAAAGATTGGCAATCTTGTTAAAGGGTGCTTGTTCTAATTGAATTATCATTTGCAGATGAGAGATAAATGATGTCTGGTTTAATTCCATAGTGTGTGTGTGTGTGAGAGAGAGAGAGAGAGTTAGTTAATTTCGTTCTTTTGTGACAAAATTTCATTTAATTTGGTCGTTCATGGTTGGAGTTGCTATGTTCCAGTTCCTATTTTATAACAATCATAAAATGAAGAGTTTTAACTTCAACCAATTTTATCTTCAAATTGGATTCACAGCAAGAATCAGTTTTTCTTTTAAAAAGTAAATTCAGTCTTTTATGTTAGTGTTTCCTCAAATAAGGTAAAGTTTACCTTAAAAATCAGGTAAAATTTTCTGGCCACTTCTTTAACGCTTTTTCCTGTTTAAGGATGAGTTAGTTGTAAAATCCAATCCTGTTTTCTGACTGGAGTTTACATCATGTCTAACGTTCAGGAGTTCCATGGCCATTGTCAAACAAGGTGTCTGCCCCTGCTCCTTTCATGCCATTTAAGGCTTCCCAAGACGAGAAAGCGCCAAAAGTCATTTCTGATCACCTCACATCTTCTGGATATATGGCTATGTCGTCTGCCGATGCATTTGACATCAGACGACAATCTGGTGAAGCTCAGGTCTTGATCTATCCTCTTGATAGTGTAAAGGGAAAATTTATCGTTCCAAATGTGACTGCTTCATTTTTTACTACACATGAATGCAAGAGCAGTCAAATTAAGAAATGCTTTAATAACAGTCTGCATTAATTAGCGTGTTAGCATTTTTGAAAGTAATTTTCATGCAAGCATCATCACAAATTGGGATATGGCTTATACCATCTTGAAAGACATAAATAATGATGACAGCACTGGTTTGTGTTGACATTTACTTTTATCCAATAGAACTTCCATCAAATGCATCTTACTCATGATGCTAAGATGCTTCAAATGCACATGAGCAACCCTTTCCTGAAGACTCATTCTCCTGGTGGTCAGAACTTTGCTGGTGCTACTTCAAATCAACAGTTCATTGGAGGTGTTCCTGTTGCAGCTCATCGTCCATATCTTGCTTCTAGCGGTTTTGTGGCTGGGTCAACTGAACCATGGTAAAAATCCAATTTACATTTAAATAGACCAAAGGGATATAATATTAGATTCTCATAATATCTCGTATTCTTTTGACTCACTGTTCTATTATTGAGAGATTTAACATAGGAAAATGAGTCATAAATGAAGCTAATGCTGTTTTTTGGATTTCTTCCCTAATATCTTTAGTACCAAGGCTTCTTGGAATGCTGCTCAGTTAACTATATTTTTTGGAGGGACAGTGAATGTCTTTGATGATATCACTCCCGAGAAGGTCCACACTCTCTATGTCTCTATGTATATGTTTTTTTCTGTGAATTTATAACAATTCAGGCTTTTCTGTTCTCTGCCGCGAAAGTTTCTTATGGTTTTTCCTCTCTCATTTGTACCTTATCAGGCTCAGGCTATTATGTTTCTCGCGGGAAATGGATGTGCTTTACCAAACACGGCCCAAACAAGGCTTCCAGTTCAGTTACCTGCCTCCAAGTTTTCACCTGCCAATGCTGCTTTTCTGAACCAAATCATGCACCCACAACCTAGCTCTGCCCTTTCAAGCCCGATATCTGTTTCCTCCCATCCTGTTGGCCAGTTAGGTGGTGGTTCTAGATAGCAAGGATGATTTAAAGGTGCCTAAAACCACAGGTTTTTCAACAAATATTGTGAACAAAGTGGAACCTCTGAGTATGATGGCATCACTTGGACCAATTACTGCAGCATCCATGATTTCATCAGGTATATGCCAGTTACCTGGATTTGATATTTTTGCTGCCAGAAACCAGCTTTACCTAAAACTTCTATATAGATTTTGGCCAGAGCTTAGGATTTTATGAACTGATGGATAAGTAGCCTTGATGTCTTTTAGCTATTTGAGACTTGGTTTTATGGGTTTTCCTCATGTTGCTGGACCTTCTTAGTATCTTTTTCCTTGGTTGATATGCTACTCTAATTGTGATACTCACATGGCAAGCAGATTAATATCATTAGGTCATTTAATAGTATTGAGGTTTTGGTGGTATTTTAGGTTTTAACTGCACCATTTAGCCCATTATCATTTTGTGTCTTTGATTTCAATTATTCCTTATTTTCATGTTTTCAATTGAATGTTTGAGATCTCAATTAATTTCTCATCCATGAGGTTTGTGATGACTTTTTAGCAGCAGAAGCATTAGTGACCTCAAATGTTATTAATCAATTTTGCAGCTTAGTAATTTATGTTAGTTAATATTGCAACAAATATTGAAAATTGGCATTTGTGTTCAGCTCTTCCTCAGGCTCCTAAAGCATCCCTTACTCGCTTTCTGGAGAAGCGTAAGGAAAGGTAAATCTGTATAGTCTCCATTACTCTGTTCTTCAACTTAGGTTCTATTTATGCAGTAAATCTTAATTAGTATTTGTTGGATTACTGTTGTAAATGATGCTTTTGAGATGACTGTTCTTAGGGCCTATTCAAAGCCATGCCAGTACATAACTAGAAAAACCTAATTCTTGTGATCGAATGAAAGTTCTAAATTGACCGATGGGGGTATATTAAGTAAACTAGTTTTGTCTTTTATGTACCCGGACCTTCATAAGAAGTGCAATCCTTGCTTACACAGATGCATGCTTGTTAAGAAAGTATATTAACACCCACATGCTTTGGAGGATCTCTGAAACAAACAGCTTTCTATGCAAAAGGTCTCGCATATATTAGAGGATCTTGTAGGTTTAAACGAGATTCGTACTTGCTTGTTCACTTGTGTGGTTAAGCTTTATTGAAATGACTTCCTAAATTTTTACTTAATTCCCTCAACTCTTTTACAATTCTTCAGTAGAGATTAAAGTGGATGAAGGAGAGTGGAAATAAGTAGAAAGACAGAACCATAACTGAACACATCATGGTGATTGTGATCTTCCCGGAGATTTCTTTTCTCTCTCTTTTAACTGATTCGGTTATCTTTTAAGATTTTCTTGGTTTTGGCATTTAAATTGCAAAAGCCTGATATTAGCTTGAGGAATTTAATTTAAGATGGAGCAGCATCTGTCAGTCCTTAGATTTCCAGCTTGCCTGCTTCTCCTCGGATTGAATGTTAGGTTTGACCGGCATCAATTGTATGTAGGGCAATGAATTTGTCACCATACGGATGTCATCACACGAAGAAATCTGCTGACAGCATCAACCCGGATTCCATCGTTGCTGGTCCCCCTGCAGCCTCTATTGCTGGCTTTAGCTCACTGGCTATCAGCAACTAGATGCCATGATGGGTCGACGATGAATTGGAACCCTTGTCTGTAATAAATTTGTGTGGCAATTATTTTTGGCCTTAGTTTCATTTGTATGCTGAACTTATTTAACTTCTACTCCAGCCAAGCCCTATTAGACTGGTATAGCTTTTATTTTATCCAATTACTCAGCAGGTTGTTGTTGCTAATTGCTTCTGTTAGTTTTACATACATAGAGTAGTATATATAATTCAATGATATAGTTCTTGTTAACCTTTCATGGCATGTTTTTTTGTCATTCAGATGGATATACATTCTACAAGGTATTCATGCCTTGTGTTGAAAACTCTCGACTGTAATCATTAAAATTTTGGAGAAAATCCAATGGAAGTTTCTTTTTTTAATAAATAAATAAATAAACAAAGAAATGGTGTTAAAAATGCTTTTTTTTTTTTAATCTGTAGTTAACTGCTTTTTTTGAAGTTGACTTAGAGGCCGTTTAGTACAAATTATTCTACATTTTTGTTTCACTATAATACTACCAAATAATTAATACAAAATTTTAAGAATTTACCCTTTTTGAATTTTACAAGTTTATAGTCTGAATTTTTCTTCAAAGAATTTTAACGTATACCAGTTGAACAAGTTAGTCTTTGGATATTTTCTTTTTGGTGATTTATTTGAAAGATGGGTAACATCAATTGATTCCTATACACAATTTTCACGTGCATCCCGGATTTCAAATGATAATATAGGACTTGTGTCAAATTGAAAAAGACAGCAGTATCCCTCTCAAAATCACATGGTGGTGAGCAGATTTCTCAGCCACTTGTTTTGGTTTGTTTTGTTCATTAAGAAGAATGAAAAACACGTTCTGTTTGGTTCGGTTGAAAATATTTTTTAAAAAATATTTTTATAATTTTTTTTTATGTCAAGTATTGATAAAAATATTTTTTGATGTAAAATGTTTTTCAAACTTTCTTTTCTCATGCTTAAAATAACTTATGAAAGTTTTTAGTTTAAGTTATTTTTTGAATAATCAACAATGATGTTAAATTTCAAATATTTACTTTTATGATTTATTTTCGTTTTCAATTGTTGTTCATTCGTTTTTCTCTTTATTGTGAGCCCCACAATAATATTACTGTCATTATACTTATTTTATTGTTTACAATGACTTGTATTACAATTGTTACAAAATTTATTTTTTTTAAACTCATTTTCATAAAATTAAGAATAAATTTTTTTTAAAAAAAATTATATTTCAAAATATTTTCATTTGCTTAACTAAATACTGAAAAATCATATGAAAATAAAACTTTTCATGTTTTTCTCAAGAAAATATTTTACGCAAACCGACCGAATTCAATTCATGGGTTTGCTTTCATGGGACCCTTTATTTTATTTTGATGGTTTAACATTTTTCGATTTGGTCAATGTATCCAACCAATGAGAGGAGACGGAAACTATTCTTTTGAGGACATGCTTTTATATTAGCTGAAATGTCTATTCCAATAATGTGGATCATATTCTCTATCACCAGTTCACCACCAATAGTGAAATATTTTGGTAAATTCAGTTTTTGATTCCATTTGTATATTTTATAATGTGAATTAAATTTTATAAAATAAATAATATTAATTAATAAATTTTTATAAAATTTAAATTTAATTACAAATATGAAATTTAAAATCAAATTTATTTAAATATTTGTAATACGGAATCATTTGGTACGGATGGTAATTGCATTTGCAACTGCAAATGACAATTTGCGCGGTCTGGATCGAGCCGGATTCTACGTGAATCAGTTTGTACCATAGATTCAAAATTTATTACTATTATTTTGTATTTCTAAAAATTGAAATGCACTATCCAAATCAAGCTATGTAAAATGCGGTTTGACATAGGGGCAAATACGAACCTGATTAATCGAATTTGCAATCGCTTTTACTTTTAAATTAACCATAATTTTGAAATTAGTTAATCAAAATTTAGTCAGTTAATTAGTCCGATTAAATTTTGAAATCAAAATTCGGTTACAAAATTAAAATTAAGTTTTAAATTCGAAATTAACTGATTTCTGAATTTAATTCAATATTTAACTCCCTCTGATGCATGCTCGTTGAAAAATATATGCATAGAGTTTCGAAATCAAACTTTTCAAGAAAAATCTTTCGTTCCTATCATTAGAGCAAGTTGAAGGCTCACAACGTTATTTCATCTTATTAAGCAAATATACTTTTTTTATACAATATAGTTTTATAAACTAGTACCAGAATTTTATTTATAAAATACATATATAATCACACAAATGATATTATATATGCAAATGTGAATACAAACATACGTATGTATTCAATTTATATATATATATAAAGTCTTAACAAAATATTGGTTCTATTCAAGAATGATATAGTTATAATGATATGAAATTGTGAATTATTTTATTACTATTTGTGTTTTGTTTTTGGATAGATTTTTTCAATTTTTATATTAAGGATTTCAATCCAATATTAACAGGTCCAATTGACGGATGTGATTAATCTAATTGTTTTAGATAGAATTTTATTTCGAATTTAATTTGAAACCGAAATTGATTAACAATTTTATGACTCATTTTCAAATTTCGATCGAATTATTGACTGATTGATTGATCGTTTAACCGATACTCACTCCTAGTTTGATATGAGTTATAAAGCATCTCGTGCAGGTTTATGATAAACTCTACCCATTTAATACAACACAAGATCATATGGATCTTGAGAAAATATTTATATGGATCGAATTTATAAAATAGTATTATGAACTCTTTAATCCATGTTAAGTTTTTTCATCGTTTGGATTGATGTGAGATAAAGTGGAGTGAAGTTGTTTAACATAGATTAAAGAATTCATAATACTATTCCATAAAATCATCTAATAATTTCCTTGGACTTGTCATCAAATTTAATCACCTAAGTGATTTTTTTAGTGACTACTATAGTTATTGACTGTTGTTCGCCAAGGAGTGTTTAAAATTACACCATCCAACTAGAACAGTAGTATACGAGACTGATAATTTTCTGAACTAATGTCAAAGATTGCATGCCATGATATTTCCTACTTAGTCTTCTTTTCTCCAAAAGTGTCTAGCTTCATTATTTCAAGTACGAAAATTATCTTCCAGATACCACTTTGATAGTGAGCTTCAAATTAGTTTTGTTAAGTCGTTGTGTAATATTATCTTTTGGTATTCCAATAAGGAGGTGTTTAATTTATAGGTACAAGGAGAAAGAATGGGAATCAAGGTTAATGATACTTATAAATGTTATTTGGTTAATTATTATACGAATCATTCTATGGGAATAAAAGTGTTAGAAAATTTTCACTTTCATTTCCCACTTCTTGTTTGGGTTTCAAAGTGATTAATTTATCAATATAATAAAATTCATTCCTTATTCAAATTATACAAGTAAGGAAGAATGACATAAACACAACTTGGTTGATGCACAAAATTAAGCTAGGTTATGTACCAAGTGCAAAATAGTACAAGCTTAGGCTGAGTGCCACATGCAGTACCCACATCTGGATCATCTGAAAAGAAAAGAACGGGACTTTGCTCCCCGAGATAGATTCCGACGCTCAAATCAGTATTTCGATCAGAGAGTAAATTTCAGAGAGAAATCAAAGCTTAAGAAATTAGAGAGGTATTAATAAATCTGACCTATCGTTTCGATATTTATATCTATGATTGATGGATCGAACCAATCTGCAAATCAAGCACTCATGACTTAACTTATTTAAGCATATTTGAACCACAAGGGTAAAATAACTACAAATCTAGACAGACCTGGCTCTAGAGCCATGTGTAATATTTTTAGTGAGCATATTATTTTAGCATCATTATTTGTCTCCCAATCTCATTTTGAAATTTTCGGGTTGAGATCTACAAGTATTTGATGTGGTAATCACACCCCAATCGGGGTTGTAGAATTGATGGGAGCCAATTTCATATACTTCGAAATTATTTTGTGAAAGGAAAATTTTTTGATCTTTGTTGGGGCATTGTATAAAAATTATAGGGATGGAAAATTTACTTTTCTTGAGATATTGTTTGAATAGTGTCTAAAATCTTTTCTCTGGAACAGAAGGATACTCGGAGTCCCACGTCTCCAATTACGTTCTTCAAGTAAGTACTCTATCTCTCGCACCTCCTCATACTTCCATTCTAGCAATATCTCAAACGCTTGCTCGCACTATTTTTTAATTTCCACATGGACTTTGAAGATGATTGCAGTGGTAAGTCACTAAATTTTGTATACTCAAGTACTGCTCATGTCCCTTAATTTGCAATCAAAGTCGATTGATTCAATGAATAAAAATGACAACCTGGAGCATTGTGCACATGATCTGATTCATCATCCATTGGCACCACCAATGGAATTAATATGCTTCTGTAATAATGGTGTCATGGGATTGTTACTTTCCAGGGTTTCGCCAGTAGTACTATCAATCTCCTTAGCCGTGGAAAGGACGATGGTAATGACTTGACTATTATTGGTGGTGTCAAGGGAGTGAGAGAGAGTAGAGATGGGTTGTGCGAGAAAACTATAGGTAGGGATAGTGAAACTGAGGTAAGTGGAGTAGAGAAATGTAGAGTAAAAATTTTAGGTAGAGGTGACGTAAGTGAGGTAGAGGTAAATGGAACACGGATAGACGGAATAAATAGAGAGGGGGTACGTGGAGTATGCATAGGTGGAGTAAGTGGAGAGGGAGTACGTAGAGAAGGCATAGGTGGAATAAGTGGAGAGGGGGTACGGGGAGAAGGCATAGGTAGAGTAAGTAGAGAGAGTGTACACGAAGTAGCCATAGCTAGAGTAAGTGGACCAAGGCATAACTTAACCAAAAAATATATAAATTTTACCCAAGGTATTATACGAAGGAATCTACTAGGTGGAGGTCCTTTAAACAATAATTTACCAGTCGACCTCTATGAGCCTTCCGGTGAGTTTTCCACTGCCGTGGAAACTTGGGTGGAACACCTCAAGAAATGGGTTATCTCCCATTGGATATTCTTTGGAAGAGTATGTACCCAGTAGATCACCACCAGTTCGAGCTTTTACTTCTAAACTCCAGTTCCACTTGTCGAGTTTCTCAACTTGTTTGACAAGGATGCCTTCTTTATATCCTCAACTCAACCAGTTAAAGGTAGACTACTCAAAAGTAGTCCATGAGATAGAGAGTGAAAGCAAGGATGAGTCGGGGAAAGGGTTAGAAGTTGAGACAGATGAAAAGGTGGAGAAGGAGACTGGGGAACAGGTAGAAGAAGAGACTGAGGAAGTTATTCCAATACCTTGTAAGAAACGGGGCAAGAAAAGAATCTCTCCATCCCTGACCTTAGAGTCGGTGCATTCCGAATTACCTGTTCTTATAGTTAATTGGAACATGACCAACCCTTAGAAATTCCATATTCCAAATTAGGATGTTACGTATCCAAGAAGAAACCATAGACCTTGCGAGGAGATTGAAGATTCAACAGGTACCCCAGTTTATTTAGCACAGCTTAGGCAGGACTATGATTTCCCTTTCACCCTTTCATCTAGAATATCTTAGTAAATTACAAGTTAGGACTTGATCAGACTTATCCTAGGTCTTTTAGTCGTATCAATGCTTATATTATCACTTGTGAACCAAGATGGATCAATCCCTCAATTGCAGTATTAAAAAGTATTTCTAGATAACATCAACTGAAGTGGGGTATACTTTCTTTTTCAATAAAAGGATGAGTCTACTTGAGGAATTGAAGTTAACAAACGAAATTGTAGAGCAAGTATTTCTTGCTTAAAGGGGCTAGAAAAATGGAAGTTCCCTACTTAGAACGTCAAGTAGACACGACGAGTCTTAACAAACCCATTCTATTTAGTAGGCAAGAGTATTCGAGCTAAAGAAATTTTGAGGAGCAAAGAAGATCCCGTGTGGGTAGTGACTGATGAGCAAGTTTTAGTATGTGCAGGATTGAGTCCTATTCCTTTTGATCCTACCATGAGCCTTTAGGTTGATATGCATACACATTTTTATTTTGTATTATATTTTGTGTATGCATTTTTTCTTTAATTTAACTTTTGTAGATATTTTGCCTTGGAATTTATTTGTTCTTTTCCCTTTGTAATGAATACTGTGAATGCTGCCATTTGCAACCGAGCTCTAAATCAGAGGAGAGTTAAGCACTACAGTTCATCTAAGAAAACTAATGGTTCTTCCACTGGGATAGAGGGTTCCAAGAGTTATCTCAAGTTGCTCTTCCGCAACCCACAGGAGGGGAAAAGATCAAGCTCTCCATTGAGCCTACCTTGCCACCACTATCTCAAGTTAATACTCCAACCCAAGTCACTCTAGCTTTCGTAGCACCCGCTTCTTGTCTGCCACGAGTTCAAGCCTCCACTTGACCTGAAAGTTCTTTCTCTACTAGTGAGGTTTATGTTCCCCAGTGGGAGGTGAACCATGACACTTTTCTACAGGATATGAGTCGTTCCTTGGTAAAGGCCTTAACCCTGCTTAGGGAGCGACAAAAAATAGTTGGGAACCCTTTGGGTTTCTACTTGTGTTGTTGATGCAAATGAAATGTACAAACATATTGCTCAAGTAAGACACTTCCTTGTTCATTACAAAATTTTTTGAAGTCTTTTAACTTATGCTTAAGACTAACATTGTTCTTCTTGCTTTGTCCTTAGATAGGAAACCTTACAACCATTTGCATCAGGCTTAAGAGCAACACATAGCTTGCATTTCTGAATTAGAGCGCAAGCTTAATGAGGTGGTAAAATTCAAGGATAAAAATTTTGAGGCTTTGCAAGAGACTTCCAAGCAAACTAAAATGGCAGCTGAAAAGAATGTCAAGTTGAGGTTTGAGATGAAGAAACTTAAGGAGTCTCACAAGGATGAGCTTAAAGCTATGGAGAAGAACAACCAAGATTGCTTAGAGAAGCACTTGGTGAACTAGCATGCTAGCAAAGAGTTTTAGTACCTTGGTAGAGAAGTATAGCATAAATTTCTCTTCAACACACAGGGTATGATCAAGCCTTATCTTATGTGAAGAAGGCTTATCCAGACTTGGACTTTGGGTGACTTGATTCAAGGCATTGTTTCTCCTATCCCCATTCACCCTAGTGCATTAGAGACTCTGACTGAAGTTAGAGCCACATCCAGTAGAGCTAATACAAGAGATGCTACTTCAGAGGTTATTTAGGAGAGGGAAGGAGCTCAGGTAGATACTTTGACCACTCTTCTTAGCTTAGCTTAGTATGTAGCTAGTTTTGTTTTTTGGAGACTTTAAAGCCCAGTACTTTTCTTTTGTAGAAGCTCCCAACCTTATTGTGTATTATTCTTTTACTTATTGCTTTTTTCTTCAATAATTGCCATTGCTATGCTTCGCTAGGCATTGAGTTAGGGCCTTTTCATGTACCAACTCTACTTATGTCATGCTTTTTCATTCATTTATGACAGTATGCACTTTTTTTACTACTTGTTCATAGTAGCCTAGGTAGAGTTCAATGCTCTCTCCTTGCAAGGACCTCCCTTAGTCATTTAGCTTTAGCTAAATTGACTAAGTGTTAGTTTTTGGTAGTCAGCAACCTCAAAAGGTTACATTTATGAAAATGTTGATATTCCCTTAAGATGGAAGTACTACTCCGAAGAGCAGGTATAGAATAGGTCCTTCACACTGTGGAAATCTTAGAGTTGACCTCAGAATGATAAGTTCTACCCCAGAGAGTAGGTAAGGTGTAGATACTTTACTTTTAGAAGACCTAAGAGCTATCCCCTAAGGGGAAAGTTTTACTCCGAGAAGTAGGTGCGATATAGGTACTTCACTTGTGAAGACTTTGGAATCATTCCCCAAGGGGTGCGAGTTACTCTGGAAAGTGTATTTTGCATTAGTACTTATCACTTGGAAATCTTTAGTACTGCCCTCGGAAGGGTGTAACCTACATCGGTTGTAGGTGTTAGTGTTTTTCCTTGGAGGGTAGAGTTGACCTCAAAAGGCGGTAGAATCCTGGAAAATTATGTCGTTGTCAAAGATGACTCTAGCTGGACGATGTTATTCTTGCAAAGAATAAACTACACACCTTAACACTTAGGAAATTATATTCAATAAAATTGAAAAATTACAAATTGTACAAGATCTTACTCCACCCTAAAAGGTAATACTTGGTTTTAAGAACAACTGGAAAAAAAATCAAACAAAATGCGTTGAACTTAAAAATAATATTTCATGAGATTCTGAACATTCCAAGTGCGAGGCAGGATCTTCTTGTCCTTGCTTTGAATTTATAAGCTTCATGAGTAAATATTTCAATGACTTCATAGGGGCCTTCCCAGTTTGGTGAAAGCTTCTCTTGAGTTTGGGAATGGCTTACCTTTGCCTTCTTAGTGGCCCAATCACCAATTATGAACTTTCTGCCCCGAACTTGTCAGTTGTAGTACCGAGCTACGCTCTGCTTGTCTGCTTGCATTTTGAAATAAGCCTTGTGTCTTTCCTTGTCAAGTAGAATGAGGTTGAACTCAAGCCTTCGTCATTTTTTTCTAAGTTAGTCAAGTTGTAGACTCGGAACTCTAGCATACCAACCTTCACTTGAATGAGTGCCTCAATGCCATAGATAAGATTAAAAGGGGTCTCCCTAGTTGCATTCCTGTAAGTAGTGTGGAATGACCACAAGACATTAGGGAGTTCCTCTACCCAATTTCCTTTAGCATTATGTAACCTTTTCTTGATCCCTTCTAAGATAAAACAGTCTGTGACTTTTGCTAATCCATCACTCTAGGGATGACTTATTGAGAAGAGAAGCATTGTTCAATTCCCAAATCTTTGCAGATTTGTTTGAAGGTTGCGGCTTGAAACTGCAACCCGTCAAAAAAAAGGTGGCTATCAAAAAAAATTAAAAGATGTGGCTGTAAATGCGTGAGGATATCAAGGACACAATCTTTCATCTTTGAGTTGCTACAACCTGTTGGTCAGATGAAAACCATTCATTCATAACAAAGGCAAAAACTACCAAGATGACAAACAGGACTAGGTCATTTATCTGGCCGAAAAGAAGAAGGGAACTGCTAAGCTAACATACCTCGGAAACCACAAAGATTTGGTTTGAACTCATCAAAGCGCATTAAGAAGTTTGAAAAAACCAAACACAAGAAAAACATATAGATTTGGTTTGAACTCCCCTAAGTGAATTCAAAAGTTTAGAAAAACCAAACAGAAAAGAAACACACAGATTTGGTTTGAACTTGCTGAAGTGCATCAAGAAGTTTAGGAAAAATAAACACAAAAGAAACACACAGATTTGGTTTGAACACGCCAAAAGGCATAAAGAGGTTCAAAAAACCAAAAAAGCAAACACAAATTAGTAATAGAAAGATTGAAAAACAATCTTTGTAGGGGACAAAGAAGTGTTCAAATAAGAAGAATAGAAATTGCTGACCTAAAATCACTCAGTTGTTATGACTAATCATAAGCACCTGTGGGAAATCATCAGAACATTTATGACTCCAAAGTTACATTAGAATGGAAGTTATTCTGGCCAAATAATTAAGTTATACAAGACAATTAAAGTCTTAGTTAGTTTATTTTTGAATTTACAAATATGAAGCAGTTGGTCACTTTGGATAATCAGCCAAGCTTACAAAAGGAGGGTAGTTGAAGGCAACTCATGTTGAATGACCTGCATTTGTTCAACCAAAGAGAAAAGTACAAAAACATAAAGAAAATAGACCAAATTTTGAAGAAAACAACATTTTATTATTAAAATTTAAGTACAAAATACAAGCAGTTACAAATAATAGCCTATCTTGCGGGATGCTAAAGCTATTAATAATCTAAAGTTTTGAGTCAATCCAGTAAACAAAGGTTCGATCTACAAAAGCCACCAGACCTTCCAATAAACAAAGGTTCACTCTAAAAGGTTTGCTGAGGGCCACTCAAAAAAGGAAATAAGATGAAGAAGAAAGAAGTCCAAAGACCAAGGGGCCAATTATAGAAGAAAATGATGAGATGAAAAACAAAAAAAAAGAGAAAAGAAAAAAAATGATGAATGAAAGTGAGATTCGTCATCTATAACTAAAACATGGTAGTAGAGGAAAGACATAATAAGCAAGTGTCTTCCATTCTATCACCAATTGCGTGGAGCCATCGACAAGAGAGACAACCACTAGATTTAGGAGCTATCGACTAAGCTTCAGACCTCAGGTACTGCCACCCCTTTCTTAAGAGATCTACTTTTCATTGGAAACAAGCATCCAAGAAGCCATCTCAATTACAAAACAAACTTCCAAACTAGAGCTCTATATATTTGGGTGAAAGTTCGGATGCTTGTTTCCAATGAAGGCAGCTTCATGTTGTTGAAAGAGAAAGGAATGCTTAGGTCAAAAGTTTGGCTAAAAAGAGAAGCCTTGAACGTGGTGAGATCTTGAAAAGAAAAGAAGATGCTATTTATAGCCAAAGAAAAGATAATTAATGAGAATGCACAGTGACAAGGTTTACAGAAGATGAAACATCCCTTCGCTAAGCAAAGGAATATGAAGAGATGTGTGCTTGCTGCTAGCATTTATGATGTTAAACGAAATCTAGGAAATGATAAGGATAGGGCACCTAATCCGGTGGTTGTGCCTTGAGAAGAGGAAACAGAGGCACAAAGTAAAAAATGGAAGGTTAATTGATGGCTGATCTAGGTATTCCCTCAATTTCAAATTCACAATGGACGAATATGATGGAGCTAGAAAAAGGATAAAAAGTCATAGGTGGCAATTACAAAGGTATGAACGACCTTTGGAGATTGAGCCTTGCTAAGAAAAACACTTGACAAAATTAAGAAGTTTGATTAACATCTAGGGAGTTCATAAAGATTCCCAATTATAGGTACGGTACTATTTCAATTATTATTATAGGTGAGATATAATACCTGTTATTATATTATTGTCCAGGAGGATACAAGTATATAAACACCAAGAATAATAGAAGAAATGAACAGAACAACAATAAAACCACAATACAAAGGTCATATTATTGAGATTCGTACAACAAATCCTTAAGCTATGAAGGCGCCTGATGCTCATCGCCCCCGAGTTGGTCCTGAGTCTAATCAGCTCGCGACAGAGCAGTATGGAGGAGATGGAACACTGAATGACAAGAATGTCCCAACTAAAGTCTGATTAGAAAAATCAAAACTTAAATCCATTAGTTTATCCATATCAAAATATTCTATGGTAAGAAGAATGTTATACACTTGAACTACCTCAAAAGTTTGTTCTGATTGAATGATAGAAGACTTGGTAGCTTGACCAGCTTCAACTGGGTGACTAAGGATCACAATGAGAAAAATGTTCTGCTTGGTTAAGGCAGTCCTAAATAGGTCCCCAGGGCATTCATAATGGCCTCGGTAACAGAGAAATCATATAAATTCTAGTTGGGGAAATCCAAAGGATGGTAAGGGACCTACTCGTTTACAAACTCCATTACGTCATTTAATCCAAGTCTCTACCCAGCTTGGCTGAGAGTTTCAAGTTATTAGCCAAACCAGAAGAGGTGAGAAAAGAATTCACACTCCCAAGAGGTAATTTGTCCAGTTAGTCATGGTTCTCTAGAATTCTTTTTTGTCTGCAGTGCTTCGAGCTCAGTCTTTAGCCTCTCAGCTTCGGATTTTGAAGACTCAAGTTTAGCCCGAGCGACCTCTAAATCCTTAACTACCTGAGCAGAAGCTTGCCTTAACTTTTCTACCTTGGTGGAATGCTGACTTTCCAATTCTTCTTTGAGAACATTCAAAGAGAATTCTCTATCTCTCTTTCTCTCTTTCTCTTCTTCTCAAAAGTCGCCAAGATTTTAGCATCTCGCTCCTGTAGCTTTTTTGACATCTCAGTCATGCTAGAAATTGCAGAATTAAAGATCAAGTGAGATTCAAACAGACACTAGATTAGGAACGGTGTGACAGCAATAACAGTTGTACTGCTCAAAGTTACGTGGGTGTAGAGATCATTATCAAAACAACTCTTTAGATACTCCACCTCCTTAGGAGGAAAGGCGTGTTGAAGAAACTTGTGGACCGAATCAGAATTACCAACCAAGTGAGGGTGATGATTACTTAATTGGGGATATACTTCATCGAGCAAGGAGACAGAGTCATCAGTTAGCGGAGTGGTAAATTTACCGGGTTGGGTTGTTCATGACTAGTCAATAGATTGATCAACTGAGCTCAAAAATCTTGCCTATGAGTACATTAGTAGGGGACCCTAGTCGCAAAAGGTTAATGTACTTCCTAGAGTTCAAGATAGTAAGTGGGAAGATTTTCTCTTCTAAGGTAAAACTAAAGAAGCCCTGAAGATAGAATAGACTGCGATAGAATTTCAAGAAATGGTGGAAAAGATGGATGACCAGCCACATAAGATGACTAGCCAATTATTACACCTGATAGGGTTGGTCTGACAAGATTTGTAGGTATAGGAGTGGTGGAAGGCACTAATTCCTTGGGGACATTCATCTTCTTCCTGGACCAATAGATACAGCACCCAAGAGAAAATTTCTTCGGTGGCATAGGGTTTTCCAAGGGAGCTTTGCCAGAGTCACCTCCTGGGTTGGACGCCAATAATTAAAGTGAAAGAAGGGAAATGGAATTATTCAAGAAGGTTTTTTAGGGAAAAGAAAGAGACCAGTAATTGATACAAAAGTTAAAATTTGTAAAAGTATGGGGCAGAAAAAGGAAAAAATGATATAAAATAAAGGAAGAAGAATAATTTGACGAGATATGAGTTAACCTGGGATGGAGGGGTTAAAGACTATGGAAAAGAATTAAAGTAGGATGCCTTAAAAATACTCTAATAAGCACAAAAGCTGAAAATTTAAGGTAATGCAAGTAGAAATATTTCTAGCCTGGGAACTCATGCGGGGCTACAATTAGATCTGCCAGTGAGGACTGAAGAACTAACACTTAATGGGAGAACGATTAATCTTTGCAAGATAAGGACTTACGAAGATCGAATGACCCAATTAATGACAGGCTGAGTAGTTGGGTTCAGTTGAGCCTAAACGTACTGTAGACCCAACTGAGGGGTCTTTCGATGATACACAGAATGCCCACCTAATAGAATAGTAATACATGTCATGTAATATGAGTAGTGGCCCCTCTAAGAGTAGTGCTATACAATTTTGTAATATGGCCTACGAGTTGAAATGTAAAGGCGATCGAGCATGTCCAATCAGTTGACTGCCTAGGTTCGACCTACAACAGGTTGGGGTTCCTACCATGAGGTCTGGAACCCTAACACTTGCCTATAAATACACATGATGTCAAGCATGCTAAGGGGCTAAGAAAAGATAGAAGACAAGAACAATTCAATATAACATATCATTATAACTCTCTCTCTTTAGAATCCTTTAGGAATCATCATCTGTCATTATCAAAGATAATGGCATGACATGAATTGCACAATTTGTGTGGACCAAACTGAGAAAATTCTCAAATCTAGACGTTTGAGATAGTCATGCACCAATAGGAAAGAAATACGTGTAGGTGAATAACAATGGAAACAAAGCCCATAAAATACTTGGTCTAGTAAAGTAACATGTGTTGTCCTGTAGTAGGCCTATGTGTTGATAGTGTGTCAACTTTTAATAAAGAAAAAATGACACCGTAAAGGGTCTAATGCCAAGTTTATCTAATTGCTACAAGTTTACTATTTAGAAAAAATATATAATTTTAGTTCCTAATGTCTGGGAGGGGAGCAAAATTAGTCCTCGAAATTATGCCAAAAACAAACTTGATCTCTAATATTTTAAATTTTGGCAAAAAAAAGAGAAAAATAATAGAAATTTAAAAATAAGTATTGGCCAAATCGTCAAACATTTTGACTTTGCATTTTTTGATCCCTAATGTTTAGACTTTTGGATTAAGTATAATTCAATATAAATAAACACACTTCTGCCTCTCATATATTAAATATTTTAGATGTTAATTGTAGTACTTTATTTAATTCTATGGACTTTTAAAAAGTCAAAAAGAGCATAATGTAGGGGTTTGAAAAAGTCAGTTAAGTCTAACTAATGATTCAAGTCAAATAGAAAAAACAATCGACTTAATTTTGTTGAATTTTGACTCGACTTTGAATCGAAATCAATTAATTAATCAACTCATCGAATTGACTGACTTTAGTTTTCAAGTTAAACTAGATTTCCCATCTACCAATCAAAAATCATTCTAGTATTGAACCATTCATAGTTTACTGATCGAATAAGTTACTCGACTTTGCCGACTGAATACTGGTCAAACAGGTTTTACAATTACATTTTAGAGTACTTTAGACATATATTGTAATAATATTTTTTTTCTTTCTTTTTTTCATAAGAGAATTTACAATGAATCTCTACCCACCTCCTTAGTGACTGGAAACTATAACCTATGGAATAAAGGAAACATAGTTGTAGGCGTACAATTTTAACAGATTTTTTCATAACAAAGTGTTTGGTCATTCGACAGTCCCAATTCATACCTAACAAAATTTCCCTATACTTAAATAGGGTTTAAATCATAGGAGTTCATACTCCTGAACAGTTTTTACTAAAAGTATAAATTATATTTCTTGTTGTATATCGAGAAAACACCTCCGATTAATCAATAATGAAAAGAAAAAAAGTTAGTACAATAATAAAAATGAAATACTATTAAATGAGAAACGAAAAATTCTAAAGTATACCTTGCTTCCATTACTTTGTTGAGAAAATTACACATGATGTTATTGCCAAATAGCAATTAAGATTTATATTTTTATCGGCTAGAGGTTCTTCTCAAATCCTATACTAAAAGCTAGTATACTAGTTTTCTATAGAGAACTCTAAGACTTCTGATTGCTTCCCTTTCTTTTTCTTTTTTTCCCTTTTCTCATCCCTTGTTTCTAGTAATTTTATAGGAAAATTCTACAGTCCCTTTTAGGGAACAACTCCCTTGTACTTAAATGTTTGTATAGTACAAAACATATGCTTAAAAGCTCATAATTTATAAGCTTTTAAAGTCAATGGAATAGATCCCTAAAAGGAACTATAGAATTATCCCACTTCATATAGGATTTTTTTGCATCTTATCAATATTCCATCCCAATCCAATGTAGATATCTCATGCTGGCAAAACCCCCATGCTGGAAAAAACTTTGAGTATCCCCCAAGAATGAAGCAACATATTAGCATGTGTATATCATTGTAGATATGATAAGGACACAAAATCCAGTATCAATCTCCTTAAATACGGATTTCGTGTAGCAACCGAATAGAGTAGTTTATCAACTTATCAATTCTTTAAGTTATTAGAATTAATAAGAATAAAAACTTCAATATTTATCTTTTAAAATTTTATCACATAACTAAATAACATAGGTCAAATTCCTTTTTTTTTTTACTATGATAAGGATTCTATGAGATAGATATTTTAGTCTTCTTTTTTCTAGTAGACTTCATATTTATTTAGCCTGCATTATTTATTTCTACCACTATAAATAAGAGTTGGAGTAGACCAATTTCTTAGTTATAATCCTGCACCAATCCTGCATCATACACAAAAGAGACTCGCGATTCTTTTTGTAAGTCAACTTTCATCACCTTTTTTTTTATTATTTTTTTATAATATTCACATCATCAACAATTTTCCTTATCAATTTTGTATGGTTTTTTTTTTTTTACCTGCACGACTGATCTTGCTATGCATGATTAATCCTCCACTGTTCATGATGTAATTGCATCCTAGTTATTCAATGTCGGCCATGATTTTTTTTTTTTTTTGTCGATATGGTGAATTCCGTTTCCAATGCAATCTTCTTGGTAAGGCTACTAACATTGGATTTTCTCTTTTAAATCCTAGTTTCTTTATAAAGATATTTTGTCTTTGTGTAATTCCCCACAAAATATATAGTGTTTCACCCTTGTGTGGTTCCACACAAAAATATACGATATTCTACCCTTGTGCGGTTATCAAAAAATATACGATATTCTACCCTTGTGTGGTTCCCCACGAAAATATACGATGTTCCAACCTTGTGTGGTTACTGCAAAATATACAGTGTTCCACTCTTGTGCGGTTATCATGCATCTACCAATGGATATTATTTCAGAATATACATTCCTATAAGATCATGAAAACCCACAGAGGACCCCAATTATTTATTTATTTATATATTTTTTTATCATATATATATATATATGTGTGTGTGTGGATATTGTATTTCTTTTTATTTGATTGATTTTTTTGTTGATTTTTTTTATTTTTTATTTTTTTGATTTTTTTGTGAGTTGGTAATACAAAAACCAAACTTTTCCTTTTTTTTTTTTATATGTATATGTCATATCTCATTTTACTATATTTGTTGCAAAAATGGCCAGTCACAATCCTAATTGTTCACTATAAATGATTAAAATTTTTTCTTCAGAGATAGAAGTCGAGCAGTTGCCTGGAGAATATGGTTCGCTATTGAAAAGACATAATTTAATATCTCTACTTCCAAGGACTTAGAACCGCGATGGGAACCTCTAATAAGGACCCGATCTATACTCTGTCCTACTACAAACCTTAATGCTTCTAGACTTGTGAAGAAGGCAGAAACAACGTCCATGACAATTTTGGAGCCACTATCTTCTTCAAGAATAGGAACACCATTCTTTCCTACTCTCCTTGAAAAGATGCAGACAAATAATATTACTTGAGAATTTGGGTTCTTCAACATTTTTGGGCCCTCTTCCGCATTTACTCGTTCTATGGCTTGGAATTTTTGGATAAAATTAGTACTTCAAGAGTAAGGAAGCTCTAAAACTCATAGGAATTTATGAGGCTGTAAAACTATCATTATTTTCCTATTCACGGGATCCAATTGTATTTAAAGCTTTCATTGAGAGATGTCCCCTAACACAAACACCTTCCAAACTTTTTATGGAGAGTTTGGTATTTCTTTACTGGATCTTCAAAAAATTGGAGGACTTCCTTTAAGTGGTGAATTTTATGATGACAACAACACTTCAAATGATGTACTTGGGTCTAAACACATTCCTCAAGCTACTCTTGGCCTTCATAGTCTTCTTCAAACATTAGCTATCAAACCGATTTTCTAAGCGTGGGTTGATAACTTCATCATTCTCATTCCAAATCACCCTAATTCAAATACTATAGACTTAGAGAAATTTGAAGAATTTTTGTTTAAATATAGACATGATTACTCTCAGAATGCAATGTTGGCTACCTTCCTTGCATAGGTTGGTTAAATGGGTTTGCACTTCTATCTGTACAGTTTGAGACAATTCATCTAAAGGCCTTTTTAATGGCAAGAAAGATGACACAAGGACATATGTATAATTTGGCTACTCCTGCATTAGCTTATCGTTACCGGCAATTGGGGCATATTTCCAGTGCAAAGAAACCCTGGTAATTACTGGTTAGAGGTCCATTTCACTATCTATTTTGGTGGCTTGCCATTTATTTCCTAGAACTTATAGTCACAGGGATTTATTTCACCCAAATGCTCCATTATTATCTTTGATAAGAGATAGTTCACCAACGAATTTACTTATTATATAGCCTAGAGCTTTTTAAGTACTCTATTGAGTTTTCCTTCCGCCCATATGTGAATTTTTTGAAAGGTCGAGATTTAAAAGAATATGACCCTCAAGATGAACACTCATCATTGCATCATCAAATATTCTCACTCTTTCTATCAATTGGACCGTGTGTATTAACTTATCGGGTGAGTGACAATCTCATAGAAGAAGCCTGTTGAACCTTATGAGCCGAGCCATTTTGGTTGCTAATTTGGATATGGACAATATTGCCCTAGAGATTTAGACAACAAATGTCAGGATAGCTTATCTCTTATTGCCTTACTTCAATATTGGTGAAGAATGTACCGTCATGATACCGGAGCACGTCTTAACACTGGAATTGATGATGGTCCAGGCTCGGTAAGAGACAACCATTACACTGTACTGATGTTTCAACCTCAGATAAGTAAAAAGGATATTAACATTTCTGCTTCGAAGAAAACTTCAACAAAGAGACGCCTTTTTGAACCAACCAAAAAAAAAAAAACAAAAGAAGTAGATGACATTTTTCTATTCAAGTTTTATGAGTGGCTTGATCGTTTTACCAAAAATCTTTCTGTGGATTTTATCTGATTCGACAACACAGTTGATCTTAGGCAATTTGAAGGAATGCGTTCATCCTTAGTCGAAAATGGACTAATTCATTTGGTTGAATTTCTTACTGAAGAAAGTTCTTCTCAGCATTGGTCTAACTACCTTTGGTTCTTTAAATGATCTTGAATCATTTATGTCTTCTCTACTGTCAACTAAAGACATTTTTAACTTGTTCGACAATGATGCATTTGTTAATGGTAGTGGTTTCCTACAGACTAAAAGAACCAAAAAGGTGAAGAGATTTCCTAGTTGTGGATTTCACGATGAACCTTGTCCTTCAACTCCTTTAAGAGACCTCTCTCCAACTAATGAAAAATTAGTAAGAAGGAAAGAAGTGGTATCCAAAAAAGTTGATAAGGTTTCTTTAAAGGGTAAAGAAATCTTTCACTTGAGGATGAAACTAATGATGACTTTTCGATTATACTCCTTTTAGTGACGGAACTCCAGATTCGGTGATTGCTCAAAAAAGTTAGATAATTCAATATCAACAATTTAGCACATATATTTACGTGTTATTGTTGCATATATGCTTAGTCATTCCTCATTTTTATAGGAATAAATATCAGAAACCAGCAAGCAATAGGTTTTTGAGGAGCAAGCTGGTTAATATATTTTTTACTCCTTTTTTTGAAAATTAATATATTCTCATTCTCTCTCTCTCTCTCTCTCTGTAAAGTCCTATGCAGGAAAGCCATTTAGATCGTACATTGATGACCTTATCCTCCTACCACAAGTGATAAATGTTTTTTATGGCTCTATGCAATAATTTTTTACCATAGCTACACAGACAGTAAAGTCAAATTTTTTGAATCAACTATTTTCTATGAATCCTTTAGACCCATGGACAATGGTAAAGGAGGCAAATACTGTACTCAAGTTTCTTCCCAATAGCCCATAAATGTCTCTCTCTCTTTTACGAGATTCTAAAAGATTTTATTGTTAAATCACGTAGTTGGCACTTTTGGGAGAGAACCAACAGCCTACATATGAAGCTCGTTTGGAAGTCACTCATTCACAACTTGAATCCTTAAATGAAGAGCACGGAAATTTGGTGCAAAAAGAAGACTTCACTGAAAACCCTTGACGGGAAAATTAACAAGTTGGATTCGAGCTTGTCTGTTACTTCATACTCGTCGTGCGACTGAGGCTCAAACTTTGAACAAGCATGAGTCTACATTAACCAATTCTAGTAAAAAACTATTAAAATAGTATTTGATGATTTTAAATCTTTTGATGATTGTGTTCTTAGCAAAGAATAGATTTATTATGAAGATTTGGAGAAACTAAAGAAGGCTATAGAGGTTTTGAATAACCAACTTTTACTTGATTATTTGTTTTATAGTACATTTATGTTTTGAAAATAAAGAGAGTTTCCCCTTTTCTAATTGTGGGAATTCCCATGACTTATTTTTAGGATTTTTTTATTATTGTTCTAGGTTTTATTTTTATATTGAATAAAGAAGCAGTTATCTTGTTCCAAAGTACTTAATTGATTTTTCTTCATTTATATTTGGAATTTGTCTAAAATTGTAAAAGTCCAAAATCTCATACTTTTGATATTTCATATGAAAGACAACACTTTTTTTTTGTTTGTTTTGACTGAATTTAGATATTGTTCCAAGCTACCTTTACATACCCTTTAGCAGAAGAGATCAAGCTAAGTGTAGTTCAAGAGCAAGTTTTTTTTTTTTTTTTTACATTCTTTTTTTGTTTTGAAAATCAAGTATATACTGTCATTTAGTTTGTTTATTTGACGTTTCAGACAATATAAAAGGCCAAATATATTTGTCAGAAAGACCAAACTTTTTTTTTTTTTTTTTTACATTTCCAAATAATATGAAAACTAAATACAAAGTTTTGGACAAACATTTTTTTTTTTTTTTTTATCTTGATTGAACTTGGATATGAATCCAAGCTGCCTATGTACCATTTTGCAAAAGGAATCAAGCCAAAAGTAGTTTAAAGGTGATATTTTTTTTTTTGGCAAAGGCTAAACAACATTGATTAGTTGGAATTCATATGAGCAAATCCAAAATATGAAGGACCAAATATATTTTTTTGTTTGTTTTGCCTGAACTTGGATATGGTTCCAAGCTACCTAGCCCTTTTGCAAAAGGAATCAAGCCAAACGTAGTTCAAGGATGATTTTCTGTTTTTTTTGTACCTAGGCCGCCCTTTAAAGTTTTCAACCTAGCTTTTTTTTTCTTCTTTTTTTTTTTTTTTTGAATCCTAACTTTTACCTAGCCATCCTTTTCATGGTTTTCAACCTAATGGATTTTTTTTTTAAGTTTCCTGCTTCAAGACATTTTATAAAAAATACCTCTTTAAGAATCTTGTATTGGTTGGGGGAATGATTCTTTTACCATTTATTATTATCAAAAGATATGTACATTTTGAATACATTTTCTTGATAATGTAAGGACCTTCCTATTTTGGTTCAAGGTTTTCTTTTGTCCTTCGGGTTACTACAACTGGAGTTCGTACTATTAATACTTGATCTTTCTTTCTAACAGATCGCAACCTAACCTTTTTGTTGAAGGCATTTTTCATTTGTTATAGGTACATTTCAAGATTTTTTTGAGCTATCAACCTCTTTTCATCCAAACTCTCGAGTTTTGCCAATCACACTTTGACATTTTCTTCACGAGTAATGGACTCTTGTTGTAAATTACAACTCTTAACGAATGAATTTGTATTTTCTATGGTAACACCGCTTCTCTTCCAAAAAACAAGAGCATTAAGTGTTCACTTAGTAGGACTTTTATAAGTGGTACAATAAGCCTAAAGTGCTTCAAAAAACTTGTCATGCCTATTTCTCTTATTCTTTCTTACTATTTTCTTCATAATCTTGCTTACCATTTTGTTGAATGCTTCAGCTAAACCATTAGCAAGTGCATGATACCTTAAAGAATTATGGTATTTTATATTTTACTAGTCATATAACTTATATAATACCTCACCTTTGAAATATTTTGCATTGTCAGCAATGATAGAATTTGGGACTCCAAATCTGTAAATGATGTGTGTCCTTACACATTTGACAGCAGATTCTATATTAACATTCTTGAGTAAGATTGCTTCAGCCCACTTGGAGAAATAGTCTGTTGCTGTCAAAATATACTTGTGACATGTTGAAGATGGTAGATTAAATAGACCCGTGGTGTCCATCCCCCAGCAATAAACAGAAAAAGGCCATGAGTTTGTTGAAGTATGCAAGGGTTTCAGAGGTTGATGAATAAAATCCCTTGACATCTTTTGGCAAATTTAATGTAGTCATTGATCCTAGTGGGCCAATAGTACCCTAGACGGTTTATTTGCAATTGAAGTTTCAGACTAGTTTGGTGAGCTCCAAAAGTACCAAAATGCACCTCTTTCATAACTTCCTCAATTTCATTATTGGCAATGCATCTCATGAACATTCCATCCAATAATCTTTTGTGCAACACATCTTTCCAAAAGATAAATTGTGTAGCACGTCTTTTAATTTCTACACGTTTCGCTTGCTCTCCTTGTAATTACCTAGTTTGATGGTAATCAATGAAAGGTTTGCACCAATCCTCTAATTTTTTTGAGCCTTTTTGAATCTCATGAGTGGTTAGAGTAACTTCAGCTTTCACCTCTCTTTTGACTGCATCATAGGATTGAAGTACTCTTCGAATCTCTATGGTTACCTTCATAGTTCTCTTCATTTACCAGACTTAGAGAAATAGCTAAACTTGCAAGAGCATCAGATTTTGTATTAAAACTATGATGTACATGTCGATTTTGAGCCTTTGGAATCTTGGACAAGAGATAATCAGCACGTTCATAATATGGGAAAAGTCTAGCCTTTTTTTATTGAATATTCACCCTGAAGTTACTTTACAACCAAATCTCCATATATGATCAAATCATCTATAGGAATTTGAAGAGAAGTTCAAATCCAGATATGGCCACTTCATATTCTATTTCATTAATTGAGCATCCTTTGTTCAAAGAAAAAGAGTAAGTGATGATTCCTTTGTCGAGAGTGACAAAAATAATCCTAATTCCTGACTAATTTTCTTTTATGTCATAAATTTTTTTCCCTTTAGAATTTCGAGATGCTCTATCAAAATACATCTTCTATCCTTCATTGATTTCTACTTGCATAACCTCTTTGTCAGGGAAGTCAGTAGCTAAAGGCAAATCATCAAGAATTGGATGTGATGTGTAGCAAAAAAATCAACTAGTGCTTGTCCCTTTTTTGGCTTTTTGTGGGACATATTGAAAGGTGAATTGATTAAAAATCACTAACCACTTAGCCAATTTTCCTATTAAAATAGGATGGGAAAGTACATATTTAATAGGATCCACTTTTAATATTAAATGGATAGTATGTTCCCACAAATAGTGTCTCAACTTTTGAAGTGGGAAGACCAAAGAAAAGCAAATTTTCTCGATAGGTGAATAATTCAATTCTAGATCTACAAGAGTTCTGTTAAGATAGTACAAAACTATTTCCTTCCCTTCTTCAATTTTTTGAGTTAGGAGATCTCCTAGGGAATTATCCAAAAATGTGATATACAAGATTCATTGCTTTCCTTTTATTGGGGCTATTACTACTAGAGGCTTTGTCAAACATATTTTAGTGCTATTGAAAACATTTTGACAAGTTTCTTCTAGAATAAAAGGTACATCCTTTTACATGAGTTTTGAAAATAATTGACATCTAAAGAATTCCAGCCAAATTAGTTATGAATCTTCTAATGTAAGCCAGCCTTTCCTACAAACTCCTTAGCTTTTTAAGATTTTTTGGTGCAGGCATATCACGTATAGCTTTTATCTTGGATGGGTCAACTTCAATTCCTCGATATCGGACAACAAAGCCCAAAACTTTCCAAAAGAAACACCAAATTGACTCTTTAGTGGAGTCATTTTCAATTGGTATCTTCGTAGCCTTGTGAAAATTTTCTTGAGATCTTCAATTTGATCCATCCTATTTTTGGTTTTTACTTCAAGATTATCTACATAACATTCAATTCAATCATGTAGTCAATCTCCAAAAAATTTACCATGGTTCTTTGGTATACCCCAGCATTTTTCAATCCAAATGACATAACTTTATAGTTGAAAACACCTTTTGGTGTACTAAAGACTGTTATTTATTCATCCTCAAGGGCCATACAGATTTGATTATATCCTGAATATCCATCCATGAAAGACAAGGCCTCATACCCCATATAAAATATTGAATCAACAAGCAATTTAGTGATTGGAAGTAGAAAGTCATCTTTAGGACAAGCTTGGCTAAAATCTCTAAAGTCAATGCAAACACGGATTCGACCATTCTTTTTTCTCACAGGTACAATATTTGCAAACCAGGTTGGATATTGTACCTCCCTAATAAACCTTGACTTTATGAGTTTATCAATTTCTACTTCAATTTGTGTTACTAATTCAAGGCACATTCTTCTTTGAGGCTATTTGATTGGTCTTTTTCCATGACAAATTGGCAATTTATGAACTGGAATCTTTGGATCTAATCCAGGCATCTTGTCATATGTCTAAGCAAACACAGCTTTATACTCTTTTAAGAGTGAGATGTATTGTTGTACCTCATTTTCTAACATAGCCGCACTTATATATTTTAGCCTTGGTTCATATTCAGTACCCAAATTAACTTCCTGCAGCTCATCTACGGTAGCTTATCCACTCTCTTCAAATTCTGGGGGTGCTAGTTGGAGTTCATGAGTATAAGTTTTTCTTCAATCACTGTGACCATATTCACAGAAGCATGAATGACTTCATGGCTAAAGGGATTCTTGATTTTCTTAGCCAAAAGATTGGATGCATGCCTATCATACCCCAATCCCCATGAAAATTGGCATACACTCCCACCATTATTTAAAACACATTTTGGCTCTTTGCTCATAACAAATTCAAAAGGGAATTCCTTATTTCCCTTCCTACTTGGATCAAATACATTTTTTCTCAACATTTGCATCGTCCTTAGGCTAAAATTCACATTTTTGTGAGACTCTTTAGATTTGGGTGCCTTTTGAACAAGTTTGGGAGATTGATCATCCAAATTCCCCAAAGCATAAAATGTTAATTTTTTTGTAGTACCTCCCTTTAGGTACTTGAAAGGAATTATATGTATTAACACATGAACATTCAAACTTTTCAGGGGCATCACATGGCCGTCTTGCAAGGTTTGTACTAGATTGGAATGTTCAAAAGCTGGTGCCCCCAGCTGTCTTCAGTTGATTTTGGAACATAAAGGAGGACACTTTTCTTGGAAGTACTTGCAGTACTCTTCTCCTTTCTTTTTCCTCGCACAACCACCTTGTAACATCTTGCATCAACATAGTATGACTCCACCTCACTAAACAGAGCACTATCTACCACAATACACCATTTTTCATCATTTTTCCCCAAAGGTACTTTAAGTACAAATGATGAGTAGAAGGGATTATTCCATTATTATGAAGCCATGGTTGTCCTAACAAAACATTTTAGGACATGTTAATGTCAATCGCAAGGAATTCAGTATTTCCTTCTATCTCGCCAAATTTTTTTCTCACTGTAAGTTTACCAATAGGTCTTTGATCATTTTGATTATACCCTTGGATTACTATATTATAAGATTGAAATCTTGAATGACAAAAGCCTAGTGCATTCAATACCTTTCTTGATAATAAATTGACCACTGAGCCTCCATTAACAAGGGCTCAGAGATTTTGAAATTATTTACCACCCCAGTTATATACTTTCCAAGGGGGCGATTATGATTTGGATCGTCAGTCATGATATCATTGTCAGAAAAAATAATTACTACAGAGATATGAATAAATTTTGGTTGTTCATTGACACTTGTAGATGGCTTTTCTTTTGGGTTCATCTCTTCTTGAAAGTCTTTAGGTTTCATTACTACATAAATAAGAGACTTTCAAACCTCATCAGACATAAAAAGTGTATCCTATACACTAAGAATGGCTGAAACTTTCATCAAATGACTGAAAATGTTGTATTTAACTTGATTTCCTCCTTGAGTTTGGTCATTTTGAGACAAATCTTGAGTTGTCTTGACGGGAAATTGAACAAGTCTTTTTCATCTTTCCTTAATTACATGAGCTGGACAAACGTTAATGACCTTATCTTTAGCCTTGAGATCATTATCAACAATTTGCACCATATTGACAGAATCTACTGATAATTCTTAGTCATAATTCATTTGTCTTTTATGTTACTTCATTATCTTAGCTATAGCCATTTGACGTACAATATTGAGAATCCCAACGATATTGAACTTGTTAACTTAGGAAAACTACTTACATGGTTTCCATCTTGAGATAGTCAGTTCTCCCAAAGAATAGAACCAATCAAAGGCTATTCCATTTAGAGATAATAGAAATTGCTTAAGACAAAGTACAGGCACTTGGGCAATTGGCCCACATTGTATTGAAAACCTTCTCAAATGATCTTCAGGTGAACCATATCTCGCATACTTTATGAAAATTGGGAGCTAGAACCCTTGAGGAAATGGGTTATCAATCACATCTTGAATATAGAGATCTTCTGGAAGAAAATCAACCATTACTCTCGCATGAAGCGCACTCTAAATGGCTTCATCTATAGTTTCATTAGATGGGAAATATGTTTGAACAGATACTTCCTCATCCTCATTAGCCTTCCATTCTTCCTAATCAGGTTGCCATGTGTTCGGTGTAGACACCAATTTTTTAAGTCTGGAAAATTTTCCAGACAGCCAACTTTGAGCCAATAGGGATTCCAAGCGATCGAAGAGGAATTAGACTAAACTAAAAGAAGAAAAGTTGTAGAGGGTACCTGGATGTAAAGCTCAAGCAAAATCGTTCATCTGGTGGGTAAAAAATGTGGTGGAATAAGGCCGATTCATCAACCGGAAGCTTGGAGGTGCCGAAAGCAAATTCGGCTCAAATGCACTCCAAGCCAAGTATAACCAATTCCACCACATTCCTGAGGTTGAGGTGAGTTAAATGGGTTTTTGAATCGATTGTTTTGGTGACAAAATGCTTATCTTACTATTTTTACATTATTTATGACTTAATTTTTGAATTTAATTTTATAGTTCATAATGTTTAAATTTAATGTTTTTATTGGCTTTAGAATATTTTTGGAGTGTCTCTAAAGGTTTACACGAAAATTTTGTGGATGTTTTATGCAAGTTTGCGTTTGGTTCATATGCCCACTTTGACCCTTTGATTTATGTTTATGTAATTGTTTCTGTTAATTAATTGTTATATCTTCATGTCTAGATCTACGTAAAAATTAGAATTTTATGGCTATTTTCTTAGAGTTTTTGGGTTAAAGTTTGAAGGTTTCACTTTTTGAGGTGGTTATGGAGTTGGAAGAATTCTAAATGGCTGTTTACTGTTGGGGAAGAAGAGGAAGAAGTTGGGGGAATGTAGAGAAACTTTCAAGTGTATAAATAAAAACAAACTGAACCATAACCTAAAAATGGCTTTGGGCCAGTGGTTCAGCAGCAAGTATTACTCCATGGGAGCTTGGGTTCGAATCTCCTTGCCCCCATTTTCCTTAGGTTTTTAGTTTTTCTCCCTTGGGTCCATATGTGGCGCCATGTCATCGATGATGTGGCGCCATGTTATCCACGTAAGCGATGACGTGTCAATTCCTAAAAAAAGAGGGAGAGAATGGGTCCATATGTGGCGCCATGTCATCGATGATGTGGCGCCATGTTATCCACGTAAGCGATGACGTGGCAATTCCTAAAAAAAAGAGAGAGAAAATCTTGCTGACAGAGCCCACTTGATGCCATGTTATCGATGACGTGGCACACAAAAAGATTTTTTTTTAAAAAGTTCAATAAAATTTTTATTTGTGTTTTAACCCTCCAGATTTCAGATTTTTGCATTTTAGCTCTCAAATAATTTTCTAAATTATATTTACGCCCTTAACAAATTTTCTTTAATAATACTGTTTTTTTTCTTTTCAAATTTTTTCTAAGTTACATTTTTAATGACAATAACCACCAAGCTTTAATTTGATTTTTGTTTGACATTTTAATATTTTTAATTACCCTTTGATTGTGAAATTACCGTTTTGCCCTTATGAGTATTAAATTGTAAATAAGCTTTGATTTTGCACATATTTTTCGATTATTTTCTTTTGTGATGATTTGTGCTTTATTTTTTATATTTGTTGGTCTCGATATAATATTTATGCTTTTCTTACTTATTAAATGATGTGAATCTACTCTTCTGTCCTCAAATTTTGTTTAGTTGCACGACTAGACATTAAATATTTGAATCAAACTCAATTTAGCGAGTCCATGACTTAATAACTGTATCAATAATATAAAATCGGGCTAGAAGTAAACTCTGGTGTGCATGACAAACGACTGTTTTGGTATTCAACATAAAGGGCACTACAAGCTAAATGTGTGCGACTTTAAATTGGACCCGGGCTAAATTTACCTGTCAATGTTATTATTTACCATTTATTTTTATTTCCTCATTAATATGTACATATTTTATTACTTTTAAACTATCTCAAGCACACGTACGCTACAAAGTCGGCAATAATGAATACTAAAATTAAAAAGAGAAACGCGATAAAATCATGCAACCGGTCCAATGCCGGGTAAAGTGGGTGCCGAGGGAAATTCAAATCTATCCCAAACCTTCCCATTTTACAACAGGATTCCCGAACTCATATTTTTTTTTTTGAATTACGTGGACCAGGAGTCAATCTAGACTAGGGTTTATTTTCTCTTTAAATTTTGATGTATTTTAGTGTCTCGACGCACCAACACACCGAGTGGCGACTCCAATCCTGTGTTCCCTAACTTAGATTATTTTTGTACAATTCATAGTCGCATTTAAAGCCCCGTTATGTAATAGTAAATGGGTGATTCATTTAAATTCGTAATGTCTCTTAGGTAATTTATGTTTGTAAATAGTGTATAGGATTTTTGCATTTAATCACCTATTTACGAGCATTAAACGACTGTGCCTCTTATACACATCTAGCAGGCGGGCATTTAAAACGAGGCACAAAAATCCTGTGATTTCCACTGGGGACTTTGAGAATCCGGGCACGCAATTTTAACGCGTTTCTCTCAATTTTACCCCGTTCATTATAAACCGGCTAAATTTTACCGATTTTGTGTGCTATGTTACCGGTTCTATGCCTCGTTTTGCGTGCCATGTGTAATGTGTTACTTTAATTGTTCTTTTTCAATTACTTTACACTTGTTTTACCGTGTTTCACCATTTTTGCAGTCTTGTGTGCTGGTTTAAAGGATTTTTGTGCCTCGTTTTACGTGCCACATGCTACGTGTTACAATTATTTAATTGTTCTTTTTCAATTATTTTACACTTGTTTTATCGTATTTCACCATTTTTGCTGTCTTGCGTGCTGGTTTATAGATTTTTGTGTCTCGTTTTACCTGCCACATGCTATGTGTTACTTTATTTGTTCTTTTTCAATTACTTTACACTTATTTTACCGTATTTCACCATTTTCGCTGTCTTGTGTGCTTGTTTATGGATTTTGGGTCTCGTTTTATGTGTCACATGCTATGTGTTACTTTATTTGTTCTTTTCAAATTATTTTACACTTGTTTTACAGTATTTCACTATGTTTGCTGTCTTGAGTCTACCCGTTTGCTCGATTTAGGTCTCGTTTTACGTGCCATACCTGTCTGCCTATGGTGTGACTTGTTCTTGCTTTATTGTACATGTTTTAATATTTTTGCTATTATACCTGTTTGTGGTTAATTTGGGGGTAATTTTTGGGGTGTTGGGGTGCATCAAACCTTTAGAGCCAAACGCGCTAAAATGTGTGAATCTTGGCATAATGACCGCCTCCAAGTGAACACAGCAAAACACATGTCTCATTTATTGCATGTCCTATTTTTGTGGGTGTCATTCCCACATTCCCTGTAGGAATTAAGACGATCTACCCAGCTATGCGGCCGTGGCACAATGTGCACGTAACGGTATCTGTGGCGATCACCTGACCACTGACGATAAGGCCTATCGAAATTGACGGATTTTATTTTTGGGCCCAAAGTCTGAAGGTTCGGGAACCAAGCCCATCCAGATTGCATTAGTAAGCCAAGCCTCATATTCATATAGCTTAAACCATAGGGCAGAACTGTGTGGACCTTATTTAGGACACTAGACACGAGGCGGTAGGACCCACCCATTTATCTGTCTTGTAATAGTAAATAGCTTTACAATTTTGTTATGTAATAGTAATTAGTTTTTCTGATTCGTATGATTTACTTTGGCCATATAATTTGTATCTACTTCCCGCAAGAAAGAGTAAATTTTGATTTTTGCATTGTATAAGCCTTAGGTAGGGTTCAAAGGCATATGGTTGCCAGACCCAAATAGGAGACCCACCCCCGCGATATGTTTCCAAAGTTTTATTATCCCTTGTGTGCATTTAGGCTAACCCCAGCGTTGTAGGGCCACCGTAGGCTACTTATTGCATATCATTAGCCGTAGAAGGGATACCCTGTCGTATACCCTTTGTATAGAATTGCATACCTATCCCTAAGTACATAACCTACAATGGGATTTGCAAGCTTGCTTGTTCATTTTATAAAGGCTCTGAAGGGGTACAAGCCTCAAGTAAGGCTAACATGTATTTCATGCAAATGAGGCTGAAAAGGAGGATCTTATCCAAGGGGTAGCCGAATTATTTGCAGGGGTAATTATTCAAGAGCAGACGGAGAAGGATGACACTGAGCTGCCATTTGCTGAGATCGACCAACTGCACAACTGGACATTGGATGATCTCCCTAGTCATAGGGAGTTTCGGTAAATTTGAAAGGATATTCTTTTTAGTTTTGCTCCTTTTAATTTCATCATTCAGTACTTCGTATGTATGTTTTGTACTTCTTAAGTCGTTTTGTTTATGCCATCTAGTCAAGAAGTAGGTGCATTCACAGCATTGTATTCATGATTCATCTCATTCATCTGTTTTGGAGATGAATCTTGAAAACAATTTGATTAGTAAGGCAAGTACAATCATGATATTGCCTTCATGATTCATCTTATTCATCTGGTTTGGAGGTGAATTCTGAAAACAATTGATTTTTATAGGATGGCCAACGAATGTCAAGTTTATGTTCTCTATGATCACTTGTACAAATCTTCGATTAAAGAGAACTTTTTTCTTTAAGATGTTTTAGCTCATTTTGTTTTCTTTCATTTCATGTTTTATTTTCTCCCAGATGTCCCAAAATCAATGCTTTTGATCCTTAGGATACTACCGTTTATGAGGCCGATGAGTGCAATTTTGATATCACACCCGACCCTGATTCTACACAGTCTGAGAGTGCTGAGGACGAGTGTGATATTAAAAATAAATTCGGGCGACACAGAGGAAAAACCAAAGCCTAACTTGGAAGAAATAGAAATAGTAAACATTGGGAAAAACACGGACGTAAGAGAGGTTAAAATCAGCATACATTTGACTAGAGGGCAGAGGAAAGAGATGATAGAATTTTTGATTTTGTTCCAAGACGTCTTTGCCTGGTCTTATGATGATATGCCTGGCATTTCAACAGATGTCGTGGTTCACAAACAGGTTTGGAAAATAAAATAATGTAAATAATTGAAAGCAGAAGCCAAGGAAGTTTAAGCCGAAAATGAGCTTAAAGATCAAAGAACAAATCATCAAGCAGTTTAATGCCATAATCATCATTGTATCCCGATATCCGATTTGGCTTTCCAATATGGTGCCAGAACCGAAGAAGACTGGGGAGGTCAGAGTTTGCGTCGACTATCGAGACTTAAACAAGGCAAGTCCCAATGATGATTTTCCGCTGCCAAACATTCACATCATTCTTCAGTGCTGCCCACCATGAGATGGAGACTTTTGTCGATTGTTTTGCTACGGCACATCACCAAATCCTAGTGGACGAGGAAGATAGGTAAAGAGATAGCATCCCCCACTTCCTTAATGAATTCTACTACAGAGTTATGCCATTTAGACTCAAGACATGCTGGTGCAACATATCAACGCACTATGACCACCTTGTTTCATGACATGATACACGAAGAGATGGAGGTCTATGTCGATGACATCATTATCAAATCCAAGAAGGCCGAGGATCATTTGACCAATCTTAAGAAGGTATTTGAGAGGATGAAGAGATATAATCTGAAGTTGAACCCAGCAAAGTGCGTCTTCGAAGCTCCTTCCAGAAAGTTATTAGGTTTCATTGTCAGTAAGCGGGGAATTGAGATAGACCGAGCAAAGATCAAAGCTATCTGTGATATGTGCAGCCAAAGACTCAGAAGGACGTAAAAAGCTTCTTGGGAAAAATCAATTTCATTGGTCGCTTCATTGCTCAGCTGACAGCTACTTGTGAACCTTTGTTCAAACTGTTGAGAAAAAATGCACCGATAAGAGAGTGTACTAGAATGATGACTGTCAACAGGCTTTTGACAAAATCAAAGATTATCTTTTGAACCCTCCTGTGTTGGTCCCCCCAAAGCCAGGGAAGCCATTAATCATGTATCTATCGATTTTGGACGGATCCATGGGTCGTGTCTTGGGACAGCATAATGATTCGGGCAGAAAAGAGCAGGCTATCTATTATCTAAGCAAGAAGTTTGCAGTCTATGAAGCCAATTATTCTTTTTTGGAGCGAACATGCTGTGCATTGGTTTGGACCTCCCAACGGCTAAGGCATTATCTGCTGGATCATAGGCCTTATCTCATTTCAAAGATCCACTTCGTCTCTTCTGCTAGAGAAGGCTATGCCGACTGGACGCTAGGCTAGATGGCAGATGTTGTTAGCAGAATTCGATAACATCTTCACTACTCAAAAGGCTGTCAAAGGACAAGCGATAGCGGATCATCTTGCTGAGAACCCAAGGGAGAATGATTATCAATCCTTGCACACATACTTTCCGGACGAAGTGATAGGTATGCAATTCTATACCTGTCTCTTATACACATCTACTCGAAGAGTATGAGGCTTGCATACTTGGTCTGAAAATGGCATTGGACATGGGTATTAAAGAGTTAGCTGTGTTTAGTGATTCAGATTTGCTCGTCCATCAGACACTGGGGCACTAGGTAACCAAGGATTCTAAAATCATGCCATATCACTACAGTATTCTCAAACTAGGTCGACAATTTGATGCTTTGGAATTCACTCACATACCCCGATCCAGGAACGTATTTGCCGATGCTCTGGCTACCTTATCTTCAATGATCAATCATCTAGACGGCACAGTGATGAACCCATTACCATTCAGGTGCTGGAAAAGCCAAGGTACTGTTGCACTCTTGAGGCAGAATGTGTCTGATGGACTTCCTTGGTTTCATGATATCAAGGAGTTTCTGGACAAAGGTAGCTATCCTCTAGGGGCTAGTACTTCAGATAAGAAGTTCCTACGCCGAATGTCAATCAAGTTCTTTTTAAATGACAATGTACTTTATCGAATGACGATAGATCTAGGTCTTCTGAGGTGCGTTTATAAGAAAGAGGCCGCTTACATTATAGAGGATGTTCATAGGGGAGTTTGTAGGCCACACATGAACGGGCACTTATTAGCTAAGAAGATAATGAGAGGAAGCTATTTTTGGCTTACTATGGAGCATGATTGCATCGAATTTGTCAGCAGGTGTGTTAAGTGCCAAATGCACAGGGATGAGATAATCTTAACCAACTGAATTGCACAACATCACTACTCCATGGCCCTGTTCAATTTCTCTTATACACATCATTGGATTGATCGAGCCGCCAACTTCTAATGGTCGTCGCTTCATTCTGGTAACGATTGAATATTTCACTAAGTGGGTCGATCAGGCTGAATCCTACAAGCACGTAACAAAGAAGGTAGTGGCGGAGTTCATCCGAAAATGACATATGGAGATGCTGCTTTGGGATCCCGGATACATTGGTTACCGACAATGCCAAGAACCTGAACAATGATATGGTGGATGGCCTTTGTGCTCAATTCAAGATTAACCATCGGAATTCCACCATCTACAGGCCAAAAATGAATGGGGTGGTTGAAACAGCTAACAAGAATCTTAAGAGAATTATTCGAAAGATGGTTGGCAGTCAGCGTGATTGGCATGAAAAGCTGCCATATGCATTGCTGGGTTATCGGACTGCCATTAGGACACGACACTGGGGCAACGCCTTACTCCCTCATGTACGGAATGGAAGCTGTTTTGCCAACGAAAGTAGAGATCCCTTCTCAACGCATTCTTATAGAAATTGAGTTAGAAGATGCAAAATGGGTGCGGCTCAGACATGAACAGCTTGCACTCATTGATGAAAGACGGCTACCAGCTGTGTGTCATGGCCATTTCATGACATGTTATCAATGGAGGATGGCCCGAGCTTACAACAAGAAAGTCAAGCCCAGACATTTTCAAGCTGGCGATCTTGTCTTGAAACGCATATTGCCAATACAGGACGAAGCAAAGGGCAAGTTTGCTCCTAACTGGCAGGGTCCATTCATTGTACACAAAGTGTTATCAGGAGGAGCTTTTATCCTTACGGAGATGGATGGACAGGTTTTCCCCCAACCGATAAATGCGGACATGGTCAAAAAGTTTTTCATCTGATTTGGCAGACTGTAAACCTTTATGTCATTGCAGAACATCGGATAGAATTCCACCTATTGTTTTCTTTCCCTTTTCACCCACATCCGGACTAAATCCTTTTATATCTCTTCTCTTTATTTGCCTATCTTTCGTTTCAATTGTGCTTTGTCCTTATCCTTTGCTGTAAAAACAAATTAGAACTGAGCTCATTTGCAATATTGGGGCAAATTGTTGTTTTTTGGTGGCAAAAAAAAAAAAAAGTTTGAGAGGCTAACCAAATCAACAAATGCCCAACAAAACTCAGTTTGTTATAATAAAACTAGGGCAATTTTTTTCAAATCTATTTCCCCAGTTCATTCAGTTGCCTTCAAGTAAGACTCTCAGCCCAAGACTGGGGCAATTCTTTTAGATAAGGGACATAACCAGTTTTTCTCATATCACAAACCCGCTCTTCCGTCCCTTGTAGCTATGTTCTTTCCAACCAAAACACCCATCTTAAACTGTGGCAAGTTTTTGTTAAGATAATCCCAATCTTTACCAATCACGCGACTTAACCCATTTTGATCCTAACTATCCTAAGTTCTGCATAGGCTTAAAGGGAGCAGTTTGTGCGGTCTCGGCAGTTGATGTTAACACATGTATCCCAATTACAGGGAAGGCAGCCTTACTGATGCCGAAAAACTTTGAAAACTAAAGTTCACATGCATTGGAAAAGGCGATTACTTAGCCAGACGTCTTCCGTTTACTCCTACACCTTTTCGTTTACTTGGACCTTATAGGTGAAAACCCGAACTGGTGAATCAAAAAAGGGCATCTTTGTTTCCAAAAAAAAAAAAAGAGCAAAATAGAGGCTTGGTTGAAAACCCTACGGGGCTGCCTAGGCAAAAAGAGAGTGTGCGGAAAAAAAATAAAAAAAATAATAATAAAAGGGAGGGAAACCTTAGTGAAAACCTGAACAGGCGCTGAGGAAGGGGTAAACTGAGCAAATGGTCAAAGTCTGGTAGTCTGAGAAAGTGTTCAACTGAAATTTGTTGACCGAAGTTAGGCTTATTGGTTGCCTCTATGTCGTTCTCTCAACACAGTCATTGGCCTTTAAAAGGCACGTATCCGATGGATCCAAAGCATTGTCTGATCGGGTCCAAATCACTTGGAATGAAAGTCAAAGCGGTGTTAATACGGTGATGGCAGAAAATTTTTACTAAGATTGCTCCCATATGCCTGTATTATTTATTCATGTACTTCTATCAAACTCACATACTGCCATTTAGTTTGTTTGTAGTTGTTCTTCTTGTTGTTGATGTTTTGGTTGTCAAATATGTATCTGAAAACCATTTGTTTAATTGAACTACGTTCGACCTGATTCCTGTGGTGGGATACGTAGGCAGCTCTTAGCGAGCTCGGTGACCTTGCTTATAGTAATGTTTGCTAAGATTAACATATTGTATGTTTGGGCATTGACCAATTCGAGTTTTCTTTGCTTGATATCGCATTGTTTTGAGTACCTCCAGGTACATGAAAATAAAGTGGACGCTAAAATCCACGACACTGGGGCAAATTTTTATTGATTGGATATTCTTCATAAACAACAAGGGATACACTAATCATGAGAGCTGTCTTGATACCCAACGGTCTTTCTTCGCATTTTGAAAGGGGTGATTCACGCCAACCCCTAATGAAGCAATCAACCTCACAGGTGATCGCCACTTGGGAGATGGTGCACTGAATTCCCAGTCAAACCTCTCAGTTTAAATAATACTGTCATTTACCGTTTAGGGCTTAATGTCCCAATTTACAATCCAGTCATGATTAGGGTTAATTACTAGTTGCCTTATGATTGCACTTCATTTCATGGGTAAGCCCAATGACATGGCTCCGTGTATGTATCATACTTATTGCATTTTCACCCGATAAACGAATTTCAGGTTCTCATTTTCATCTTCATTAACCTGATAAACGAATTTTAGGTTTGCATCTTTACCCGATAAACGAATTTTGGGTTCTCATTTCCATTTTCATAACCTGATAAACGAATTTTAGGTTTGCATTTTCATCCCCGATAAATGAATTTCGGGTTTCCATTTTCATTAACCTGATAAACTAATTTCAGGATTGCATTTTTGCATCTTTACCCGATAAACGAATTTCGGGCTCTCATTTCCATCTCCATTAACCTGATAAACAAATTTCAGGTTTGCATTTTCACCTGATAAATGAATTTCGGGTTCTCATTTCCATTTTCATTAACCTGATAAACGAATTTCAGGTTTACATTTTCATCCCCGATAAACAAATTTCGGGTTTCCATCTTCATTAACCTGAAAAACAAATTTCAGGTTTGCATTTAGAGGTTCTCCTTGTCATCTTATTAACCTGATAAACGAATTTCAGGTTTGCATTTCTGCATCACCCGATAAATGAATTTCGGGTTCTCATTTCCATCTCCATTAACCTGATAAACGAATTTCAGGTTTGCATTTTTACTCGATAAATGAATTTCGGGTTCTCATTTCCATCTCCGTTAACCTGATAAACGAATTTCCGGTTTGCATTTGCACTCCCGATAAACGAATTTTGGGTTCTCATTTCTATTTTCATAACCTGATAAACGAATTTCATGTTTGCATTTTCATCCCCGATAAACGAATTTCGGGTGTCCATTTTTATTAACCTGATAAACAAATTTCAGGTTTGCATCTTCACCCAATAAACGAATTTTGGGTTTCCATTCTATTAACCTGATAAACGAATTTTAGGTTTGCATTTTCACCCGATAAACGAATTTCCTTTCTCATTGTTCGTCTCCGTTAACCTGAAAACGAATTTCAGGTTCTAAATTGCACTCTCTTATACGAATTTAGATGTGTATCATTTCCATTTTCATAACCTGATAAACGAATTTCAGGTTTGCATTTTCATCCCCGATAAACGAATTTCGGGTTTCCATTCAATTAACTCGATAAACGCATTTCGGGTATCCATCTTCATTAACCTGATAAACGAATTTTAGGTTTGCAACTTTAATTCGATAATCGAATTTGAAATCTAAACCTGAAATTCCTTTATCAGGTAAATGAAAATGGAAACCCAAAATTCGTTTATCGGGGATGGCCGAATTTCAGTGTTCTCATTTCTATTTTCAAGCCTCTATTTTGCTCCTGTCTCTTATACACATTTAAGATCCCCGATAAACGAATTTTGGGTTTCCATTTTCATTAACCTGATAAAGGAATTTCAGGTTTGCATTTCATCCCCGATAAATGAATTTCGGGTTTCCATTAACTATTAACCTGATAAACAAAATTCGGGTTCTCATTTCCATCTTCATTGACCTGATAAACGAATTTCAGGTTTGCATTTTCATCCCCGATAAACGAATTTTGGGTTTCTATTTTCATTAACCTGATAAACGAATTTCAGGTTTGCATTTGTCATCCCCGATAAACGAATTTGGGTTTCCATTTTCATTAACCTGATAAACGAATTTCAAGTTTGCATCTTCACCCGATAAACGAATTTCGGGTTCTCATTTCCATCTCCGTTAACCTGATAAACGAATTTCAAGTTTGCATTTTCATTCCCGATTAACGAATTTTGGGTTCTCATTTCCATTTTCATAACCTGATAAATGAATTTCAGGTTTGCATATTAACCTGATAAACGAATTTCGGGTTCTCATTTTCATCTTCATTAACCTGATAAACGAATTTCAGGTTATCCTTACCCGATAAACGAATTTTGGGTTCTCATTTCCATCTCCGTTAACCTGATAAACGAATTTCAAGTTTGACATTTGCACTCACGATAAACGAATTTCGGGTTCTCATTTCCATTTTCATTAACCTGATAAACAAATTTCAGGTTTGCATTTTCATCCCCGATAAACGAATTTCGGGTTTCCATTCTATTAACCTGTTCTATTAACCTGATAAACGAATTTCAGGTTTGCATTTCTGCATCAACTGATAAACGAATTTCGGCTTTCATTTCAAGTTTGGATTACCCAACAAACTCACCGTTCGGGTTTTCATTTCACTCTTGTTACCTCGATGACACAAAGTCGGGTTTTCATTTTAATCTACATGTCTTTACCCCGATGACATAAAGTCGGGTGTTCATTTGTGTTTACATACCCTTACCTTGATGGTACAAAGTCGGGATTTTAATTCACATTGTTTACTGAGTTTCATCACCAGTGGCGTTTGCATGTTATGGCAAGTTAGTTTTCTTTGTCATTCACAGCTATGTTTCATTCTAAGTCCCTGTGCTCCCGATAAATACCAGATCGGGATTTTATTCATTGTTTCCAAGTTTCATTTATGTCTCTTATGGTTCATTTCACTGGGCGTCTTTTTATTCACTTCTTTTCCCCAATCAAGACTTTTCCGGTCTGGATGAATAGATAGACCTAATCTCCCCGGTGTGTTTGTCAAGATGGTGAATTTCCTCTTCCATGACCTCATGAGCTTAATGTTGACATGTGGCAAATTTTGTTGCACGATTGGAATCATCCATTCCTGTCAAGTAAACAATCTTAAGCATAGACATAAATTAGTTAGATCGATCCTAAGGTCGACACTCTGGCAAAAAGGGGCAAAGAGACACCTATTTTTGTCCCTTAAGTTCTCCTCTATTTTCCTCTTAATTTGACTCTCAATTTTCTTTTTAATTTCCCTTTTAATTTCTTTTTAACCTGCTCTTTGATTTCCTCTTAATTTATCCTTTAATTCCCTCTTAATTTGGCTTATGGTGTTTAATTATTATGTGTTTTATGCATTTGAAATACTAAGAATGAGTTTTAATATTATTAAGTTTTTAGATTTTTCAAAAAAAAAAATTTTAATTAATTAATTAAAAAATTTAAAAAAATTAAATTAAATTAAATTTATTAAAAAAAATTCAGCGTGTGAACAGATGCACAGCGTCACGCTGTTTTGGCCACGTTTTTCTCTGCATTTTTTCACCCATTCTCACCAAATATCATTGGCTCCATACTTCTAACATGACAAGGAATGGTCTTTGACCATTTTTACACTCAATCCACCTCTTTAAAGAGCAAAAAACTTAGCCTAAAAAAAGGGGACGAAAATTTCTGCAGGAAGGAAAGAAAGAAAAAATTTTCTAAGTTTAAAAATCTTAAAAACAGCCAACTTTGAGCCAAAATTCCAAACGATTGAAAATGAATTAGACTAAAGTGAAAGAAGAAAATTTGTAGAGAGTACCTGGAATTACAACTTCTCTTTGTAAAGCTCAAGAAAAATCATTCATTTAGAGGGTCAAAAACGTGGTAGAAGAAGGCTGGTGGCCAAGAAAATCTGCAGAAATTTAAAAAAGAGAAATTTTTTAAGTCTGGAAAATTTTCCAGATAGCCAACTTTGAGCCAAGATTCCAAGCGATATAAGAGGAATTAGACTAAACTCAAAGAAGAAAAGTTGTCGAGGGTACCTAAAACTACAACTTTTCTTTGTAAAGCTCAAGCAAAATCATTCATCTGGTGGGTAAAAAACGTGGTGGAATAAGGCCGGTTCATCAACCGGAAGCTTGGAGGTGCCGAAAGCAAATTCGGCTCAAACACACTCCAAGCCAAGTATAACCAATTCCACCACATTCCTGAGGTTGAGGTGAGTTAAATGGGTTTTTGAATCGATTGAACTGTGACAAAATGAAATATCTTACTATTTTTACATTATTTATGACTTAATTCGAATTTAATTTTATAGTTCATAATATTTAAATTTAATATTTTTATAAGCTACAGAATATTTTTGGAGTGAAGAAAGGTTTACACGAAAATTTTGTGGATGTTTTATGCAAATTTGTGTTGGTTCTGATATGCCCACTTTCACCCTTTGATTTATGTTTATGTAGTTGTTTATGTTAATTAATTGTTATATCTTCATGATCTATGTAAAAATTAGAATTTTATGGCTATTTTCTTAGAGTTTGTGGGTTAAAGTTTGAAGGTTTCACTTTTTGGGATGGTTATGGAGTTGGAAGAATTTTGAATGGCTGTTTACCGTTGGGGAAGAAAAGGAAGAAGTTGGGAAAATGTAGAGAAACTTTCAAGTGTATAAATAAAAACAAACTGAACCATAACCTAAAAATGGCTTTGGGCCATTGGTTCAGCAGCAAGTATTACTCCATGGGGGCTTGGGTTCGAATCTCCTTGCCCCATTTTCCTTAGGTTTTTAGTTTTTCTCCACGTCAGCGATGACGTGGCAATTCCTAAAAAAAGAGAGAGAGAGAAAAGCTTGCTGCAGAGCCCACTTGATGCCACGTCATCGATGACGTGACACACAAAAAAAATTTTAAAAAGTTCAAAAAAAAAAATATTTGCGTTCTTAACCCTCCAGATTTCATATTTGTGCATTTTAGCCCTCAAATAATTTTCTAAATTATATTTAGGCCCTTAAGAAATTTTCTTTCATATTACAATTTTTTTTCTTTTCAAATTTCTTCGAAGTTACATTTTTAATGACAATAACCACCAAGCTTTAATTTGATTTTTGTTTGACATTTTAATATTTTTAATTACCCTTTGATTGTGAAATTACCGTTTTGCCCTTATGAGTATTAAATTGTAAATAGGCTTTGATTTTGCACATATTTTTCGATTAGTTTCTTTTGTGATGATTTGTGCTTTATTTTTTATGTTTGTTGGTCTCGATATAATATTTATGCTTTTCTTACTTGTTAAATGATGTGAATCTACTCTTCTGTCCTCAAATTTTGTTTAGTTGCACGACTAGACATTAAATATTTGAATCAAACTCAATTTAGTCCATGACTTAATAACTGTATCAGTAATATAAAATCGGGCTAGAAGTAAACTCTGGCGTGCATGACAAATGACTCTTTTGCCCCTTGGGAGTTAAAGGGCACTACAAGCTAAATGTGTGCGACTTTAAATTGGACTCCGGGCTAAATTTACCTGTCAATGTTATTATTTACCATTTATTTTTATTTCCTCATTAATATGTACATATTTTATTACTTTTAAACTATCTCAAGCACACGTACGCTACAAAGTCGGCAATAATGAATACTAAAATTAAAAAGAGAAACGCGATAAAATCATGCAACCGGTCCAACGCCGGGTAAAGTGGGTGCCGAGGGAAATTCAAATCTATCCCAAACCTTCCCATTTTACAACAGGATTCCCGAACTCATGTTTTTTTTTGAATTACGTGGACCAGGAGTCAATCTAGACTAGGGTTTATTTTCTCTTTAAATTTTGATGTATTTTTGTGTCCCGGTGCACCAACACACCGGGTGGCGACTCCAATCCTGTGTTCCCTAGCTTAGATTATTTTTGTACAATTCATAGTCGCATTTAATGCCCCGTTATGTAATAAAGGGTAAATAGGTGATTCATTTAAATTCGTAATAGTAAGTAGGTAATTTATGTTTGTAGATAGTAAATAGGTTTTTTGCATTTAATCACCTATTTCAAGAGCACCACATGGCGACGGTGCCGGTCCCAAAGGTGCCGGCCAGACGGCTGGTCGTGGGGGGGGTGCGACATTCGGTATGTAACATGTACGATAAAATTTGTTTGCCAAAGTATCCCAATCAGATATTGAATTTGGCAATAGGTTTAAATACCATCTCATGGCATGGCTTGCCAAAGATAATGGAAACTACCCTAAAAGAAAAGCATAACTTTTAACAGTATCTCTATATCGTGCTAAGAAGTAAACTAAGTGTTTCCTTGGGAACCCAAAACTATTATATACAAAAAAAATTGTAGGATATTGTACCCTTGAGGATAAGGGACTTGATCTACTCAAATAGGGCATGGAGTTCTCAACATTTCCTCTTAGGGTATAATCCTTCTATGAGGATCTAAGAGATTGTTATCCAAGCTCTGTCAATAAGTATCTTGCCCCTTGAGGGGTTTAATTTTTGCACATTTACCACACATTTTGCTTGGTCTAGTACATTTTGATAGACTCCACATTCTTTATTGCCAAAATCAATGTCAATAGTGATCACAGTACATGAAACATGAACAAACTCTGAATCCTTCCCTAATACTACTTCACCATCTTGAGCAAGGGATCATGAAACATAAATTTTTGTAGATATGGAGTTTTATAGATCGTGATCATCTAGAAAGAACTCTCTAGGAATCCATTGATTTGGCTCATACCAAATGTCATCATCAAGTAGTAATTCCACACCATCCATGTGCTTCCTTCCCTGATATTGCACAGGAGTTTCTGGTAGATATTCAAATAACATTAGTGATGACCTAGAGGAGTAAACTAGAGAATCAATCGTGTAATCATTGAAAGATTCCCTATCATCACTCAATTCCTCCCTTATAGAGATATAATTGCAAGAAAAGACAATCTCTTCTTCCTCGTCTTTACCTATGGCTACAAAAACCTTCAAGCATGAATTCATCAAGAGTTACTAGAACTCAAGGAGATTCAATCAATAATTCTCCAATAGACTTTTCTGCCTTGTTGGTTTTCTTCAACTTGCTCTTTTTGCTTTTCTTTCTCTTGGAAATTTTCATTCCCTTCTTCTTCTTCTTTTTTTCTTTAAGACAAGTCTTCAGACTTTGGAGCAATTTTTCTCAAACTATTTTGAAGCCTTCCTTGCTTCTTTGCTTTCATAAACAATCCAATCTCTATCACCTTCCTCATTATCCTATGATTTAAGATTTTTCAATTGAGGACAATTTTCCTTTTCCACAATACTTATTGGTTAGATGATGTTTTCTCGATATGAGGGATTTCAATGTCCCCATTATCAAACAACTTTTGAATTTTCTCCTTTACCATAAAGAGTTTTTCAATTGGATGTCCGATCAAACGACGATAGGGACAGTAATTTGGATTATCTATCTTTCCCACATCTTATGGTCTGTTTGACATCAATAATGGTTATTAAGCCTTGCTCAAGCAATTTTGTAAGCAAATCATCCACAATCTCATCAGGAAATGAAAATTTCTTTTCAATTCTTTCCATCAATGACGGAGATTTTTCTCCCTTCCTATTTTCATTTGCTTTGTCATCTTCCTTCTTTTTTTCGATGATCATGGGTCGCTTTCTTCTAATATCTATCATTACAGTTTCAACTCTTTTTGTAGGTCTTGACCTAGAACGCCTCTTATTAAGATGCATTTTCAAATTATGGGCTTTAGTACACAAGTCATAGAAACCTTCAAATGTTTTAGGAATCAGATAGATAGAAAGCTTATGCTTGAAGTTGTTCAAGCACATTCGGACTATTTCAGCTTGTGTGAACCTTTGAGGGCATTTGAAAGTAAGTGCTTGCCATCTTGCTATAACGTTAGAAACTGACTCATTGTCCTTTTGTTTTGTTTTAATAAGTTTTGCAACTCCAACAGTCCTTTATGTATTACAGATCAACTAATTGTAGAATTGATTTACCTTAGCTTCCAATTAGGAATTGACCTTATGGTAGATTTGAATACCGAGTAAAAGCGGGTCCTTCTAATGATTGAACAAACAGTTGCATCTACAAATGTTTGTTTTCTTCAAGTGGAGCAAGCCATGAAAGGAAATGTGAAACATGTTCTTGGAGGTTTCCTTTTCCATTGAACATCTTTAAATTTGGTTGAGTAAAGCCAGATGAAAAAGGAACTTTATCAATCCTGAAGGGCTTGTGTAATTATTTTCTCTTTCCTCCCATTGATTTAATTGTTTTCTTACCATGTACTAATGAGAGTGACAAGGCTAGGATCTATATAACCCATCTTAACCCTTGGCTAGTTATTATTACCTCCAATATTTGGACAAGAATTTCCCCAAGGATTATAGTACATTTGTTCATTGCCCCCAGTGTTTGGGTAAAAACTTCCCCATAGATTGGCACTGCAACTAGCTTGCCCATTGCCTCCAGCTTTCCTTCAAATTGTCAAGAAAGTCTAGCATTAAGACTTTCTATCTCAGCCATGAGAGAGAACTTTTTCTTGGGTTTTTTTCCAATTCTTCCTTTGTCAATTTTTTCTCTCATATCATTCTCAATTTCTGTTGCCATGACTATAACTTTACTTGGTAGTCTTTTTGAGTCTTTGATAGGAGATGAAGTTTCCTCAGATGATGATTCTGCATTTGGGATTTGCAAGCTTTCTCCAATAGTGACTCATTTGGACATGGAACGAGTAATTTGTCTTTGTCCATCTTGACAAGTTATCACTACTTTTCCTTTTGTATGATTCCTTTCTATTGGACTAGTACTTGATCCAGTTGAAGTTTCTTGATCTTCTTTATTTTTTTGTCAACCTTTTTGCTTCTTTTTATTAGTATTGGTACAGTTTTTGTTAGTACCCAAGGTCTCATTAGAGTGAATTTCTCCTGTTCCTTTACTTCCATCTTGATTTACGGATTCAAAAGGTTCAACAGGTTTTACTTTTACCTGTGACCCCATCGTATTTACCACATTCTTTGGATAGAAGTTCCCTTTTGGTCCAAGTAAAACTTGTTGAACCTTTTGAATCCGTAAATCAAGATGGAAGTAAAGGAACAGGAGAAATTCACTCCATCGTATTTACCACATTCTTTGGATAGAAGTTCCCTTTTGGTCCAAGTAAAACTCTACCATCCCTCAGAATGAGCTTATTCATTTGCATGTGAGGCATAAGGGGTTGAATGGGTTTGGCTTGGTACAAAACCTTAACTTCCCCTGAATGTACTATTTGACCCAATTGTGGGGATTTGAAGTACAAATTTTCAATAGTTTCTCTAGGCCAATTGTTGCAAATGACTTCGGCCCTTCGTGGGAAATCTAGATTTTCACGCTTTCTATTTGTTCCCTACATGATTTTCTTGCCATATTAATCCATTTTATTCCATTGAGGACAAGGTTCATGTATCTTGATTACTTTTCTTCTCTTTGGGATGAATGCTTACTTTTGGTGAGAAAAATCTATCCTGCCAAAGTGAGTCAAAAGATTCCTTTGAGCTTTTTTTTCAGAAAGCGAAATTTTTTGTGAAGAGACCGCTTTTTGATCTGGAGCTCCATTCTTATAGAGTTCCGTAGGTGTTTCTCTTGGAGAGTAAATCATTTCTTGTATTGGACCTCTATTTTCGTAGAACATCATTATTAGTGGAGAGGTTGCCTTAGAAAAGAAAGCCACTTTTTTCGATGGGGTTCCATTTTTATTGAACGCCCAAGGTTTTCTCCCCAAAGGAGGAACCATTTCTTGAATAGGAGCTTTATAGTACACCTTATTTGATGATGAGGTTTTCCAAGGACGAAAAATCGCATTTTGAAGTGTTCCCCTTGAGGGTAAACCAAATTTGGTCGAGGAGCTCTATGGTTATATAGCACCGCATTTTCATGTGGAGCCCCATTTTTACGAAGTGCCAAAGGAATTTGCCTAAAAGGGAGGCCTATCTTTTGGTATGGAATTCTTTTTTCATAGAACTTTATATGGAATTCTTCTTTTTTCATAAAACTCCAAATTTGGAGGGTTGACTCCCCATTTGAACTTAATTCCTTTTGGTTTAAATCCCTTTTTGCAAAAGGAACCAAAGTTATGTAAGGGCTTCCTCCTGTAGGATAGCACTCTTAGAGTAAGGAGCTTCCTTAAAAGGAAACGTCATTATTGCCTTGCATGAGCTCTCTTAATAGAGGACGCATTTAGAACAGAAAACTATTGGTCCCCCACTTAGACCATATTGCATGCAATCAAAGCCGAAGAAGTCATTAAGATATCCTTCCAAGTCTTGATTTTCATTATTGGTTTGAATAACTACGGTAAAGTTTGGCTTCTTGTGCACAATCTCTTTCCAGCAAAAAAGGAAGACAATAAACATATGTATTTAAAATTTATTTATTTATTTTTCAAAACATTTGATTTCATTGAAGAATTTTCTTTTTGTTTAGTTCTTTTAAAAATATATGAATAAAATACTTGACATGTCTAATAGTGTAGAGATTTATATATTGTGTTACGTTCATATAAAATAAAAAAATCCCGTACTGGTCATTGAAAAAAAAAAAAAAATTTGGTTCTGTTCATCATACTGTTTACTCTACTGTTCACCACTACTGTTCACCGGGTATTGAAAAAAAAAAAAACATCTAGATGTGTATAAGAGACAGCATCTTGTTCACCTTACTGTTCACCACTACTGTTCACCGGATACTGTTCATTGAAAAAAAAAAATCTAGTGTTGCTTCTTTGTTAATTGTCTTCATTATTCTCTTTATTGTTGCTGCCAAAAAAAAAAAAAAAATTTACTTTCTGTTCTTTATTTTGAAATTATCTTCTCTAATTTAGTAAACTTTCTTTACTAAATTTTGTGATCTTATTGTTCTTTTTGTGCTTTTCTTTGTGTCCTTTTTTGCTTTCGGATTTTTGCCTTGACTCATATCCGAAGGGTTAAGCCTAAATTTTCAAACTATATTGATCCGAGATCCTTTTGGACATTATTTCCAATCAATACGATTGGTTGCTTTGACAGGATCAACTTTTGGAACCTTTGGCTATTTTCATAGTTTTTACAAGGCTTCATAAGAGAATCTTTGAGTGAAGTGAGATTTTCAATGAGTAAGGTGAGATCATTAAGAGTGATAAAAAAACCAAAGTGAGGACTTGAGTACACATCTAGATGTGTATAAGAGACAGCTTGTGGACTTGATTATCACTAACGATTTTTTTTTTTTTTTACCTCTTCTCTTTAGTCTTTGTTTTGTGACTATGGCACAGGAAAAGGACGTGCAACAGAGGAACAAGGAGATGCAAGAAACTGCTATGCAAAGTGTAATGGCAAGGATCTTAAATAAGATGGAGGACTTTGATGAGAAGTTTGCCACTATGAGTCTAGAAATTCAACAACTTCGAGGCAAACCACAAGCATCTACTTCAACTACTCCAAATCGAGAGACCACACGCCAAACCAATACTCAAGAAAACAAAGGAGAGTCTGATTATGATTTAGATTATGATGAATTTATACACTAATATCTAAATGATAGCGTGTGTCTCACTTATACACATCCAAAGAACCTGTCTTCCAAGGCACAACTAAGATGTGTATAAGAACCAATCAAGGGGATTCACTCAAGATCAATCTGGGTATAAGATAACAATTGGAGTCTCAAACCATTTCAGATGCCCACGTTCAGAGGTAAAGCCGATCCTGAAGAATACTTGAATTGGGAACAAAAGGTAGACTTTTTGTTTGATTGTTATGACTATTCAAACGAAAAGAAATATAAGTTGGCTATATCCTGTTTTTCTGACTATGCTATGACTTGGTGGGTATCTGAAATAAAAGAACGACGTAGAATAGGTGATTACCCTATAACTCGTTGGACTAACCTCAAACCCCTTCTTCGAAAGAGGTTTGTACCTGCTCATTATCACAGGGAACAGGCTAAGGAAGCTCCAATACACATCTGATTCAAGGGAATCTGAATGTGGAGGAGTATGCTCGAGAGATGGAGATGGCAATGAGCAAAGCTCACTTGTATGAAGATGAAGGGACCACCATGGAGAGATTCATCAACGGCCTCAACAAAGAGATTGCTACGGAGTATGATCTTCAGAGTACTTCTCTATAAAGAGCTGTTACAAAGGGCAAACAAGGTAGAAAAGGCTCTCCGAGGTAAATCCAAGTCTAGCTCTACTTCCAGTTCAAATTGGAGATTTCCTCGAACTAACCCTGGCAGAATACTTGAACACACAGATTGTATAACAGACAAACTTCTTGGAGCCAATGAAAATGCTCTTGAAGTGTTGTGCAGTTTGGGCATTTGGCTTTGCACATTCGGTGTTTGGATGTAGTGGGAGAGGACACATTTCATCCCAATGCCCGGCTAAGAAAGTCTTCAATTGTGTACCCTAATGGCAATTGGACGAGTGAAAGTGAAGACGAGATGCCACCATTAGAAGGACCTGATTTGAGTGATGAAGACAATGAATACTATGAGACTGGCATGGATGGACAAGTACTGGTCGTACTAAGAAACTTGCAGGCTCAAGCCACTGACGACACCCTACTAAGGTACAACGTGAGAACATATTCTACACCAAATGCCATGTCCAAGGTAAGACCTGTGGTTTAATTGTTGATAATGGGAGTTGCGTGAACATAGCTTCACAATACATAGTAGATAAGCTAAATTTTCCAACGTTTAAACACCCTAGACCTTATAGACTGCAATGGTTAAAAGACTATGGTGAACTAAAAGTAACTAAGCAAGTGCATGTCTCAATTAACCTAGGCAAATATAATGACAAAGTGTTGTGTGATGTCGTCCCTATGAATGCAAGTCATTTACTTTTTGGACGCCCTTGGCAATTTGATAGGAAAACACTGCATGATGGTCATACTAATTGTCTTAGATTTGAAGAGGGTGGTAAAACCATTGTGTTGCATCCTCTACCTCCCCAACAAGTCCTTCAAGAACAAAATCAAATTAAAAAGAATGTTGATGAGCATAACAAGGCTTTGGCCGAACTTAGGTCAAAGAAGACTAATGAAAGGGAGTTTAAGAGACAGGCTTAATAAAGTCCTAAAAACTAGCTTAGTGATGTCCTTCCCGAAGACATACCTCTGGTTTGCCTCCTCTTCGAGGCATTGAGCATCAAATCATCTTAGTGCCTGGAGCCGTGATCCCCAATCGTCCTACTTATAGAACTAGTCCTGAGGAGACTAAGGAGATTCAACAGCAAGTCAAAGAACTAGTTAGTCAAGGCCGTGTAAGAGAAAGTATGAGCCCGTGTGCTGTGCCTACAATACTAGTACCTAAACCTGATGGTTCATGGAGGATGTGCATGGATAGCCGCGCCGTCAATAAAATTACGGTAAAGTATCACCATCCTATTCCCCGTCTTGATGACATGCTTGATGAGTTACATGGATCCAGCAGATTTACACTAAGATAGATTTAAAAAGTGGATACTGGCAGATTAGGATGATCTTTTGTCAGTAATGAACTATAGGCTTTCAAAACCAAACATGGTTTGTATGAGTGGTTAGTCATGCCGTTTGGTCTCACTAATGCACCGAGCACATTCATGAGGCTTATGAATCATGTTCTTAGAGCTTTCATTGGTAAATTTGTCGTTGTCTATTTTGATGATATTTTGATTTACAGTAAAAGTTTTAATGAGCATATTGAGCATGTTCGTGCTGTTTTGCTTGTTTTAAGACAAGAAAAGTTGTATGCTAACTTTAAGAAATGCCACTTTTGTTTGGAAAGTGTTGTGTTTCTTGGGTTTGTTGTTTCCTCTAGGGGTATCCAAGTGGACGAGTCCAAGGTTGCTGCTATCAAGGACTGGCCGATCCCCAAGAATGTTTCTGAAGTGCGTAGCTTCCATGGGCTTGCGAGTTTCTACCGGAGGTTCGTGAAGGACTTTAGCACCATAGCAGCCCCTTATAGCCGCTAACTGAGGTTATCAAGAAGAACGTTGGCTTTAGATGGGGAGAAGCTCAACAAAAGGCGTTCGTCACGCTCAAAGTTAAGTTAACCTCTGCCCCTCTTTTACTTTTGCCAGATTTTGATACTCCTTTTGAGATTGAATGTGATGCATCTGGCATAGGTATAGGTTGCTGTATTGTTACAATAGAAGCACCTATTGCATGTTTTTCTGAGAAATTAAGTGGTGCTTCTTTAAATTATTCCACCTATGACAAAGAACTTTATGCCTTAGTACGTGCTTTGGAAAATTGGAGTCATTATTTATACTCTAGAGAATTCATTATTCACTCTGATCATGAGTCTCTAAAGCACTTAAAGGGCCAAAACAAATTGAGTCGTAGGCATGCTAGGTGGAGTGAGTTCATTGAGTCATTTCCTTATGTGGTTCAATATAAGAGTGGGAAGGATAACATTGTAGCGGATGCTTTGTCCCGTAGGTACACCTTGATCACTACATTGCATGCTATGCTTGTCTCTCACATTTCTTTGGATTTGAGCATATTAAATCTTTGTATGTTTCTGATCATGATTTTTCTGATACTTATACTGCATGTCTAAATGGGAAATTTGGAAAGTTCTATCTTCATGAAGGTTACCTTTTTATGAGACTAAGCTGTGTATTCCTGCCTGTTCTTTATGTGAAGTTCTTGTTAGGGAATCACATGGGGGAGGGTTGATGAGACATTTTGGCATCGAAAAGACACTACACACACTTCAAGAGCATTTTCATCGAAAAGACTTCACATTCAAAAATGGTGTTAATGATGTTGGATGAAATCTCAAGATTGGTGCTGTTAACACGAGAAATTAGAGTGCGAGCAGTAGGGCCTTTCCGAAGATTGGCGGTGAACTGAAGTACCATGTCATGATATACAGGTAAATCAAGATGCACAAGATGACCCCAATTTTGTTTTTCAAAACAAGATTTGACAATGGGAAGATTATATTCATCAAATAGACTTTGAGAAGCAGGACGTTGAACGATTATAGACGGATCTAGATTTATAAAAGGGATGTATACGGTTCGAATGCCTTGGTATCGATGAATTTTGATAAGATTGGATCTGTGGAGACTTGGGGATTAGCTGATGATTCTCCTCGTACTGGAGCCTTCCCTTTACTTTTTCAACCCCGATTTGCTGTAGAAGAACCTCTGCGAGATTTAACCATTGTGATGGAAGAAAAAGAAAAGAAGAAAAATTTGAAATTTTTGAAAATTGGTGAGAATTTGAGAAAATGAGATGGTGGATGGGGGAAATTAGATGTGATTTAGGTGAGAAAAGCTTTGGGTAGGATAATTTTCCAACCAATTTTGGAAGAGAGATTAGGAATTTGGAGGGCGTGGTGAAGAGAGGGTTTTCGGAGGAGGTGGTGAGTCCGAAATGGGGAAGATGGACGATTTTAATCAAACAGGGGGACCTTTTGGATGGCCGAACGTTTAGTGTGGGTCCGACGAAGCGTCCGAAAGCTGAAGAACGGACAGCCGAAGGAAGAGCCAGTGTATCTGATACGAGCCAAAGCGCATCTTCAAGCTTGACTAAGGATCGTGAAGAGTCATTGCAAGTGCCAACTGGACCAATTACAAGGGCACGTGCAAAGAGAATACAACAAGCCATGCAAAGTTTGGTTCGAGGTGTTCTTGACGAGGAAGCCGTCCCAAACAAACTAGAAGTGGAACGGGCTTGTACATCTGATTGGAACATTCTTCAAGTCCAAATCCATAATGGAGAAGTCTAGTAGTTTGTGTTCACTTTATTATTTTATAAAGCCCAATAGTTGTTTAAGTTTGTGTAAATTGGGCTGGTTTAAGTCAAGTTTAGTTGTGATTTAGTTATTAGTTTTAGGCTCATTAATTAGCCTAAATAAGGCCCATTTAGCCCAACTCTTGGGGCCACTTATGGCTGAACCCTAGCACTACTTTTTTAGGAGTTTTTAAGCTAGTTTTTAGGACTTTATTAAGCCTATAAATAGGCCTCATCATATGCACGAATTTCAGCAGATTTTTTAGTGTCCTCGATCAATAATATTCATCTTTTTTGTGAGGAAAAAGTTCTTTCTTTTAGTCTTTGGATTAAGACTTTGTTGGGATAATTGCTTGAGCAACGGTGATTGTTTTAACTGACTTATAGATTTGGTTCTTGCCTGATTCATATAAGCAACGGGTCAATTCTTGCTTTAAATCTTATTAAGAGTTTGGTTCTTGTTGCGTTATAGACAACGGGTTGAATTCTTGCTTGATTCTTGTGTGTTCTTTATTGTTCTTGTTTGTGTTTTTGCTGTCCAAATTCTTGTGACCAACTTTGGAGTCGATCCTTGGGGTTTTGGTGCCGTCTTGAATTGTTGGGTTTTGTGGCATCAAGTCGATTGCGCACGGGGTTCGCATCAGATTGGTATCAGAGCTGGTCCAATTCTGATCAGTTCTGTTATTTTTCTCTTAAATTTTTCCAGATTTTCTTTCAAAGAAAATCATATCTTAGTTTCTGCAAAAAAAAAAAAAAAAAATCGTACTGTTCACCGACACTGTTCATCTCTGAAAAAAAAAATTCCAGCCATATTGTTGTCTCTTTGCTATTGTTCTCTTGTTGTTGCTGCTATAAAAATAAAAAAATAAAAGAAAAATAAAAAGTGCTGAAAGAAAAAGAAACGTGAAAAAAAAAAAAGGAAGAAGAAGAATCGGCTATTGGATGCTTATAAATATAGGCAATTATTTGTTTATTTCTTGATCTGAAAAGGTTTTGGTTTCTTACCCTTTCCTACTTGTGTTTGGTATTCCATATTCCAATTCTAATTGTACTTGGTTTCCTTATTCTAATCCTATTTGGAATTGGTTTCTTGTCCTAATCGTATTTGGATTTGGTTTCTCATTCTAATCCTAATCAGATTTGTAAAAAAAAAAAAAAAAACCTAATCCAAGTTGACTTAGGAAAATTATCCTAATCCCTGTTGGACTCAGAGAACTAATCCTAATTCTAGTAGAATTTGGATTACTTACCCTAATACCAATTGAATTTGGAAATGTACCAAATTTGACACTTTACAAAATTTTTAGAAACTCCCTATTTTTGAAAACTTTCAAAATTTGTATTTCTATTCAAAAGCACTTAATTTTTGTTGGTTCTTTTAATTTCTTTGTTATTCTTAAGTGCTACTTATTTGTTCTTGTGTGCTTAGTTTCCTTTTTTATTTGGTAAATTTGCCTACCAAATTCTTATTTGCTTTCTATACGTTTTGTTCCTTCACGTAGTCTCAGATATTTTGTTGTCTCTTATTCTTTGAAGCTTAAATCCGAAAGTTTGGTGTCTCTTATTTGTCGTTGGCCCGTGATTATTTGTTTTCTTTGACTTTAACCAATTAAGTGGTTAAGACATAATTGGAGCTCACTTTGGTCCTCGTAGTCTTCCAAAGACTTTGAGAACAAACTAAAGAGAGGAAAAAGGCAGTGTGGCTAGATCATTCAAGTGATAAAAAGCCATTCAATTGAGGGTATACACGAGGGATTAAGTGATATAATTTGAGTGCATATACTCCCTACGGTAAGTTGAGTGGGTGTGAGAAAATTTCCTTTAATCTTATTAACCCTAATCACTTTCCTTTTCTTTGTGAGTGTTTGCATTATGTCACAAGAAGAAACTAGTCGAACTGGAAATCCCATAACAATGGAGGCCATACAACAACAATTTGATCGAGTATTTGCTGCATTTGGCAATGTTAGGGATCGCATAGATCAAATAGAGGCTCGCATGAATGACCAACAAAGAGGGAGGCCTCAAGGAGTTAGATGTCAAGCTCGTAGAGCTAATACCCCTCCACATCGTCAAGAAGGTGAGTATGAGTCTGATCAAGAAAATATTGACGATGAGGTTTATAATGACAGGAATGTGCAACATGTTCGGGGAGAGAATCGGACTCGAGATAATGATATTGGGACAATTAAGCTATCCTTACCTCCGTTCCAAGGTAAAGCCGATCCTAACGCATACATCGAATGGGAGCGAAAGGTAGATTTTATTTTTGATTGTTACAACTATTCTGATGAGAAAAAGGTAAAGTTAGCTATCGCCGTCTCTTTTATTGATTATGCATTGACTTGGTGGGATAAATTATTAATAAGTAGGCGTAGAAATAGAGAACGTACTATTTATAATTGGGCTGACATGAAATCTATTTTGCGCAAAAGATTTGTTCCATCTCACTATTACAGGGAATTGTATCAAAAGCTACAAAGCTTAAGGCAGGGTACTAAGTCCGTGGAAGAGTACCATAAAGAGATAGAGATTGCCATGATTAGAGCTGACATTGAAGAAGATAGGGAAGGCTACAATGGCAAGGTTCTTGAGTGGACTTAACAAGGAAATTGCCGATGTAGTCGAGTTACACCACTATGTGGATATCGAGGAAATGGTTCATATGGCTATCAAGGTAGAAAGACAACTCAAACGAGGTAAACAAAAGGTAACATCTAGTTCAAGCTCTAATTGGAAGCCGAATTGGCCTAGTGCAACAAAGCAAGGTGAGAAGTCTAACTTTAAACCTAGAGAAGTTGAAAGGCCATTTGTTCGCAGTGATCAACCCCCAAATGACAAAGGTAATTCTAATTCTGGTACTAATCTAAGGACTAGAGATCTTAAATGTTTTCATTGTCATGGTGTAGGTCACATTGCTTCCCAATGTCCGAACAAGAAGGCTTTGCATATCATTCGTGGAGATTTAGTGAGTGAAAGCGATGAGGAAGATGAGACCATGCCACCGCTAGAAGGTCCAAGTGAATATGAGTTTGAAGAGGAAGGAGCTTTCCATGGTCAAAGTTTGGTGGTTCTTAGAGCTCTTCATGCACAAGCTGAGCATGAACAAAAGGAGGTACAAAGGGAAATATTTTTTTTACTCGTTGTTTTGTTCAAGAAAAAGTTTGTGGTTTGATTATTGATAGTGGAAGTTGTGTGAATGTAGCTAGTCAATTAATGGTTGAAAAATTGGATTTGCCAACTTTTAAGCATCCTAGACCATATAGATTGCAATGGTTAAATGAAAGTGGAGAACTAAAAGTTAACAAACAAGTTCTAATTTCTTCTAACCTTAGGCAAATACAAGGATGAGGTCTTATGTGATGTTGTGCCTATGCAAGCTAGCCATATTTTGTTTGGTAGACCTTGGCAATATGACCGTAAAATGACTCACGATGGATTTGAGAATAAGTACAGATTTGAAAAGGATAGTCACAAAATTGTGCTCAAGCCTTTACTACCACAACAAGTCTATCAAGAGCAATTACAACTTCGCAAGTCGCTTGAGGAGCATGTTAAGTTACAGATCTAGAAGGTAAGCTAAAAGGTATAAGAGACAATCAGCTTGAACCAAACTTTGCAGCTAAAGTACAGATAAGAATAAACAATTGAGTTTGTATGCTAAACCTAGAGAGGTCGTGAGTGCTTGTAAAAATACTATGCCTATTATTTTGTTGATGTTTAAAGAAGCTTATTTTGCTAACTCTGACCTTGATCCTTCTCTTCCAAGTGCTTTTAAGTCTCTCTTGCAAGAATTTGAGGATATGTTTCCCGAAGAGACCCCGCTAACTAGGATTGCCACCAATTCGTGGGATTGAGCACCAAATTGACTTTGTTCCAGGAGCAGTGATCCCAAATAGACCAGCATATCGTGCTAGTCCAGAGGAAACAAAGGAGATTCAAAGGCAAGTTGATGAGCTTTTGGCACAAGGACGCATATGTGAGAGTGTTAGTCCATGTTCCGTGCCAGTTTTGTTGGTACCCAAGCAGGATGGTTCGTGGAGAATGTGTGTGGATTGTCGTGCGGTAAATCGCCTTACGATAAAGTATCGCCACCCCATTCCTAGATTAGATGACATGTTAGATGAGCTTCATGGTTCAAAGATTTTCACTAAAATTGATTTGAAAAGTGGATATCATCAAATTCGAATGAAAGAAGGCGATGAGTGGAAAACTGCTTTTAAAACCAAACATGGATTATATGAATGGTTGGTAATGCTGTTTGGTTTAACTAATGCACCTAGTACTTTCATGAGATTAATGAACCATGTTTTACGTGATTACATTGGAAGTTAAATTTGTTGTAGTTTATTTTGATGACATCTTAATCTACAGCAAATCTTTTGAAGATCATCTAGTGCATGTTCGTTTGTATTTGAGGTTTTAAGGAAAGAACACCTTTATGCTAACCTAAAAAAATGTTCATTTTGTTTGGATAGAGTTGTTTTCCTTGATTTTGTAGTGACTTCCAAAGGAATTGAAGTGGATGAAGGAAAAGTGAGAGCCATTCAAGAGTGGCCAACTCCGACTTCCGTGTCTGAGGTGCGAAGTTTTCACGGATTGGCAAGTTTCTATAAGAGGTTTGTGAAAGACTTTAGCACAATTGCTGCACCTTTGACTGAGGTAATAAAAAAGGAGGTTGGATTCAAATGGGGGCCCGAGCAAGAAAAGGCGTTCCAAACGCTTAAGGATAAGCTAACTTCTGCACCTTTATTGCTTTTGCCTAATTTTGATAAGCCCTTTGAAATTGAATGTGATGCCTCTGGTATTGGTATAGGTTCCATGTTGATGCAAGAGAGCATACCACTCACCCAATTGCTTACTTTAGCGAGAAGTTGAGTGGTGCTGCTTTGAATTATTCTACCTATGACAAGGAATTGTATGCTTTGGTTAGGGCTTTAGAAAATTGGCAACATTATTTGTGGTCAAAAGAGTTCATTATTCGAACCGATCATGAATCTTTGAAACATTTAAAAGACCAAAATAAGTTAAATCGAAGGCATGCTAGGTGGGTAGAATTCATTGACATGTTTCCATATGTGATTCAATACAAACATGGTAAAGAGAATGTTGTGGTTGATGCCTTATCACGTAGGTATGCTTTGATTTCTACATTGCATGCACGTCTTCTTGGTTTTGAGCATATTAAGGACTTCTATTCAAATGATCATGATTTTTCATCTGTTTTTGCTGCTTGTGAAAATAGGACTTTTGAAAATTTTTATAGGTCTGATGATTATCTTTTTCGAGAAAATAAACTTTGTATTCCACAATGCTCTTTGCGTGAATTGCTTGTCAGAGAGTCACGTAGATATGGAGGAGGGCTGATGGGGCACTTTGGTGTTCTTAAAACTTTAGACATTTTGAAAGAGCACTTTTTCTGGCCGCATATGCGTAAAGATGTTGAAAAGATTTGTTCTAAATGTGTGAGTTGTAGAAATGCTAAGTCTAAAGTGCAACCACATGGTCTTTACATGCCCTTACCCGTACCTAATCATCCTTGGGTTGAGATTTCTATGGATTTCGTATTGGGTTTACCTAGGTCTAGATCGGGGAAAAATTGTATATTTGTTGTGGTTGATAGGTTTTCTAAGATGGCACATTTCATTCCTTGCACGAAAACTGCTAATGCTTCCCACGTTGCAAATTTATTTTTCCAGGAAATTGTGCATCTTCATGGTATTCCTAAAACAATTGTTAGTGATAGGGATGTCAAATTTTTGAGCCATTTTTTGCGTGTTTTGTGGGGTAAAATTGGTACTAAACTTTTGTTTTCAACTACTTGTCACCCACAAACTGATTATCAAACTGAAGTGGTTAATCAAACTTTAGGTACATTGTTGCGTGCTGTGATTAAACGGAATTTAAAGTCATGGGAAGAGTGCATTCCATTCATTGAATTTGCATATAATCGTTCTATGCATTCTTCTACTAATTATTCTCCATTTGAATTAGTTTATATCTTTAACCATCTTGCTAGATTGGATTTGTTGCCCTTACCTGTTTCTGAGTTTGCCAATATAGATGGTAAGAAAAAGGCAGAATTCGTCAAACGAATCCATGAAAAAGTAAGGCAACACATTTTGGATGCCAATGAGCATGTGGCTAAAAGAGCAAATAAAGGCCGCACGAAGGTTGTATTTGAACCTGGTGATTGGGTTTGGGTTCATAGGCGTAAGCTTCAAAAAGAAACTTAAGGAAATCTAAGATAACCCCCCCGTAGAGATGGAACATTCCAAATTTTGGAACGCATTAACGACAATGCTTACAAGCTTGCTCTTCCTAGCGAGTATAATGTTAGTGCTTCGTTTAATGTTTCTGACCTTTCTCCTTTTGATTTTGATGAAGGTTTGGATTCGAGGACGAATCATTTTGAGGAGAGAGGGAATGATACGAGCCAAAGCGCATCTTCAAGCTTGACTAAGGATCGTGAAGAGTCATTGCAAGTGCCAACTAGACCAATTACAAGGGCACGTGCAAAGAGAATCCAACAAGCCATGCAAAGTTTGGTTCAAGGTGTTCTTGACGAGGAAGCCGTCCCAAACAAACTAGAAGTGGAACGGGCTTGTACATCTGATTGGAACATTCTTCAAGTCCAAATCCATAATGGAGAAGTCTAGTAGTTTGTGTTCACTCTATTATTTTATAAAGCCCAATAGTTGTTTAAGTTTGTGTAAATTGGGCTGGTTTAAGTCAAGTTTAGTTGTGATTTAGTTATTAGTTTTAGGCTCATTAATTAGCCTAAATAAGGCCCATTTAGCCCAACTCTTGGGGCCACTTATGGCTGAACCCTAGCAACTATAAGAGAAAGTTTTTAAGTTAGTATTTTAGGACTTTATTAAGCCTATAAATAGGCCTCATCATATGCACGAATTTCAGCAGATTTTTTATCAATAATATTCATCTTTTTCGTGAGGAAAAAGTTCTTTCTTTTAGTCTTTGGATTAAGACTTTGTTGGGATAATTGCTTGAGCAACGGTGATTGTTTTAACTGACTTATAGATTTGGTTCTTGCCTGATTCATATAGGCAACGTGTGAAACCCAGTATTTTACTAGCCTTGTTCTTTGATTTTTAACTGGTTTAAAATGTTTTTCATATTATTTTTAGTCATAAAGTACTTCAACTTATTCGTTTTTCAATTCGACAAATTTTTCGGTTTACGCGATTTCAGTTCCGGCGGGTAAACTGGTCAAAAATTGGACTAAGTGTAATTAGTGCATTGTGGTGTGTGAGTGTTGTAACCTGGCTCTTATACACAAAAAATGATAATAAGAGACAGATTAGTATCAATGGCCAAAATCTGTCCACTTGGAGACTATTTGGTCAATAGATGTGTATTTGGGTCAACCTTGAAATCTTTTTAGTCTTCTTCTTGCTTTGTTTCTTCCTCATTTCTCCTAGCTGCTGGCCGAACTTCTCTTCCCCATTTTCCCCCAAAATTTTCTTGGATATCAAGTATAAATCACTTGGAAGGTAAGATTTTATGTATTTTAGCACTTTATGGCTTATGGGCTTTATGATCCAAGCTTTAATTTCAAGTTTTGTAGGATTCTTTATGGCTGAAAAAAAAACCCTCTTTGCAGCCTTATATGTTATGATTTATGTATGTTATGGGTTGTTTTTAGTGTTTTGGAGGTTGGGAAGTGATTGGGGTGGATTTTTAACAACTTTCCACGGTTAGATTACATATTTTAAGATTATGAGTTGGGGTTTTGTCTTCCATATGTGGCCCTAGAGTGTTATGCTATGAATGCTTATGTCTATGCATATAATGATGTTTTAAGAGTGTTTTAAGGTTAGTTTGGATAGGAATTGAGACTTGAAACCATAGTGAAATTGATTTCCCTTCATTTTGTAAGTAAGCGGAAGTTTGGTGCAGCTAGGATAATTTGGATAATTGGTTATGTTTGAAGGGTCTTTAATGATCTTTTGATGGTTTTAGGTGTTTTCCTTTGTTGTGGGATGCTATTGATATGGTTTCATAGTCTCAATAGCTCCGGTGAATCTTTCCGTTTATGCATTGGTTGGTTAGAATATGTTGTTTTGAGTTGGGTTGTAACCAAGGTCCCTTGAATACCTTGGAATTGGATTTTATTGGCAGGGAGGATAAGCTACTTATAGCCTAGGGAGGCGAAGTTTTTTCGGTTTTTCGGAAAACCGAGCTTATTATCTCCTAATCTAGTCATTCAATGCGATTCTTTACCAAGAAAACTAATAATTCAGCCATCATACAACAGACTTATACCACAATGCACAACATTATATTAGTCCAAGCTAAAAACAGCTCTGTTGGTGTCGTTTTCTATTGTTTCGCGTCGTTTTCGCTTCCCTAGTCATTCTTTAACTTCTACATCTCTTCTAAGAGTCCTGTTATACCTGTTTTAGGTACCACGCCTGTGAAACCCAGTATTTTAATAGCTTTGTTCTTTGATTTTAACTGGTTTAAAATGTTTTTCATATTATTTTTAGTCATAAAGTACTTCAACTTATTCGTTTTTCAATTCGGTAAATTTTTCGATTTACGCGATTTCGGTCCGGGTAAATCCATAGAAATCTCAACCCAAGGATGATTAGTGCATTGTGGTAAGTGAGTGTCTGTTTACAAATTCTGAATGTATTCAGACAAAATAAAACCCCAGTCAAAACACTTAGTTTTTGGGTTGACTAGTCAACTTAAAGACTATTTGGTTGGGAACTATTTGGGTCAACCTTGAAATCTTTTAGTCTTCTTCTTGTTTGTTTCTTCCTCATTTCTCAAAGGTTTTCGTACCAAGTTGTGGTCCCTAATTTCAGGCTCAAAAATTTTCTTGGATATCAAGTATAAATCACTTAGAAGGTAAGATTTTATCGGTATATTTTAGCACTTTATGGCTTATGGGCTTTATGATCCAAGCTTTAATTTCACTCTTTTGTACAATTTCTTTATGGCTCAGAAAAAAACCCTCTTTGCAGCCTTATATGTTATGATTTATGTATGTTATGGGTTGTTTTTAGTGTTTTGGAGGTTGGGAAGTGATTGGGGTTGATTTTTAACAACTTTCCATGGTTAGATTACAAATTTTAAGATTATGAGTTGGGGTTTTGTCTTCCATATGTGGCCTAGAGTGTTATGCTATGAATGCTTATGTCTATGCACATAATGATGTTTTAAGAGTGTTTTAAGGTTAGTTTGGATAGGAATTGAGACTTGAAACCAAGTGGAATTGATTTCCCTTCATTTTGTAAGTAAGCGGAAGTTTGGCGTAACTAGGATAATTTGGATAATTGGTTATGTTTGAAGGATCTTTAATGATCTTTTGATGGTTTTAAGTGTTTCCTTGGTAGTGGGTTGGATAGGAAGCATGTTTGAATCATGCGTCGGAGCAATAAACTTATGTGGCTAATCGGTAAAAATTTCAGTTTGATAGTAAAGAGGAATTCCACCCATAGGTTGTTGCTCTAATGTTGTAATAGAGTTAATTGTAGTGGTTATGGGGTATGGATTGTTGTGGAATGCTATTGATATAGTCCCGGCTATTGCTCCGGTGAATCTTTCCGTTTATGGATTTTGTTGGTTGGTTGAATATGTTGTTTTGAGTTGGGTTGTAACCAAGGTCCCTTGAATACCTTAGAATTGGATTTTGTTGGCAGGTAGGATAGCCTACTTATAGCCTAGGGAGGGGCGAAGTTTTTCGGTTTTTCTGGAAAACTGAGCTTATTATCTCCTAATCTAGCTGTAATATGAATTTGAGGGGTTAACTAAGTGTTTTGACTGGGGTTTTAGCTTGTCGAAGTTGGTCAGAAATTGTGAAAATGTCATTTTGACCAAAGAGCTGTTGGTGTCGTTTTCTATCGTTTCGCGTCGTTTTCTCTTCCCTAGTCATTCTTTACTTCTACATCCTCTCTTCTAAGAGTCCTCTTCCTTAATGTTTTAGGTAAAAGCCACCTACCGTGATCGATCGCGTTCAGTGATCATTTATGCAGTTTTGCTTTGATAGGTGGGTAACATAGACCCTCTTCCACTTGTATTTTATTTAACGACTTTCGAAATATGTTTGGATGGATTTTAAAATGTGTATGATGTTTGGAACTGCACTTTTACCAAGTTTTGGAACTATTACATATGAAATCGGGACCAAACTATTTTATGTTAATCAATTGATATGTTTGCAAACTCTTTTGATATGAAAGCATTTTATGACTATTTTGGCTCATAGGTGACCTAGGTATATAATTTTGGATGTGTTTGGAAATGTTTGATTTGGGGAGAACCAGTTTTATAGTCATCCATGGGACGAAAATGGTCAGTCATGACTGTTATGAACTATTTGACTGCGGGGTCTTGTGATGGGATAACTTGACCTCCCGGTCAGACTAGTAGGTGTAGTAGATTACTAGATCTGACTAATCAATAAGTACTGTAGGTCATACCTTTGAGCCTAAAAGATACTCATGCTATTTTATTATATTCCGGATTGAAACTGTACTTGGATTTGTTCGCTATGCTTTAGCATACTATGTTTTGAAATGATTGGATCTTTTGGCTATGTTTTGGACATGCCTGACGTTTAAATGGCATGATACATTTTAGAAACTACTTATGATTATGGTTTATTGACGTTTAAATGGCATGAGACATTTTAGAAACTGTTTCATGACTATGGTTTTCGCAAATGTTATTATCTTTATGTTTTCTTTTTATCGAAATGCTTGGCCCCATTTGAAGAGCTTTTATGATATCCACTGAGCTAGTTATGCTCACCCCACGTGATTTATAATTTTTCAGATTAGGTGCTCGTTTTTTACTCTCCACCGCGTTAGACAGCTTTCTAACCAACCAATCAGATTAAACATTAATAGTAGGACTCTGCGGATAATCTTCCAAGCTTCTCTTTTGTTTGGAGAGGGGTAGTGTAACAGATAGGTTTTGTATTGATCAACTTTGTTTTTGTTGTAGCATCTTTTGTACTAAGAAGAAAAATGTAATCGTATTTTTGTGTAAAATGAAGCTTATTCGGTTTTATAGTTAAGTAATGGTTTGATGGTTCTATTACATTGCGGTTAAGTTTATTGCTCTATTCGTTTGTGCCTTGCGCTTTGGGCCGGTGTACCATTAGCGCGGCGTGTTACGGTCCCGTTTTTGGGGCGTGACAACGCCACCTACCGCCGGCGATCGCGTTCTGTGATCATTTGTGCAGTTTTTGCTTTGATAGGTGGGTAACATAGACCCTCTTCCACTTGTACAAACAAACGACTTTCGAAATATACAAAATGGATTTTAGAATGTGTATGATGTTTGGAACCAAACTTTTACCAAGTTTTGGAACTATTACATATGAAATCGGGACCAAGCTATTTTATGTTAATCAATTGATATGTTTGCAAACTCTTTTGATATGAAAGCATTTTATGACTGTTTTTGGCTATGTAGGTCATACCTTTAAGCCTAAAAGATACTCATGCTATTTTATTATATTCAGGATTGAAACTGTACTTGGATTTGTTCGCTATGCTTTAGCATACTATGTTTTGAAATGATTGGATCTTTTTGGCTATGTTTTGGACATGCCTGACGTTTAAATGGCATGATATATTTTAGAAACTACTTATGATTATGGTTTATTGACGTTTAAATGGCATGAGACATTTTAGAAACTGCTTAATGACTATGGTTTTCACAAATGTTATTATCTTTATGTTTTCTTTTATCGCAATGCTTGGCCCCATTTGAAGAGCAATTTTATGATATCCACTGAGCTAGTTATGCTCACCCCACGTGATTAATAATTTTTCAGATTAGGTGCTCGTTTTTTACTCTCCACCGCGTTAGCAGCTTTTAGATTTTCTCCAGATGCCACATGGCTGGTCAGGACTCTTAGGACCAAAATTCCAAGCTTCTCTTTTGTTAAAATCAAAGAACAAAGTGTCTTAGATACAAAAAGTATTGATGAACTTTGTTTTTGTTGTAGCATCTTTTGTACTAAGAAGAAATTTTGTAATTCGTATTTTTTGTGTAAAATGAAATATTCGGTTTTATAGTTAAGAAATGGTTTGATGGTTCTATTACATTGCGGTTAAGTTTATTGCTCTGTTCGTTTGTGCCTTGCGCTTTGGGCCGGTGTACCATTAGCGCGGCGTGTTACGGTCCCGTTTTTGGGGCGTGACACAACGGGTCAATTCTTGCTTTAAATCTTGTTAAGAGTTTGGTTCTTGTTTCGTTATAGACAACGGGTTGAATTCTTGCTTGAAAATTCTTGTGTGTTCTTTATTGTTCTTGTTTGTGTGTTTGCTGTCCAAATTCTTGTGACCAACTTTGGAGTCGATCCTTGGGGTTTTGGTGCCGTCTTGAATTGTTGGGTTTCGTAGCATCAAGTCGATTGCGCACGGCGTTAGCATCACAGTGCGTCTGATGTTCTTTCAGACGATGGTGCGCGTCTGGAAGATTTCCAGAGAGTTTGGTGAATAAAATGAATATCGTTCGAACGATTATGAGTGTCCGAGAATTAACAGAAGCTTTCGGACGATCCAGAGCGTCCGAAAGAAATTGTTCGGATGAAGGAGTGCGTCCGCACCAAGAACCTATGCCAAATTGATCTGTAAAATCCCCAAATATTTTTTGAGCGATTCAAAGTGATCTAGAGCTAAGGGTTTTGTAAAAATATCAGCCAATTGATCTGAAGTAGGCACAAAATCAACACGAATTTCCTTTTTACAAACGAGGTCTCTAATGAAATGATGCTTAACATCAATGTGTTGGGATTTATGGTTCTAGAGTGCATAACAAGATTTTTTGTGAGATTAATTGCACTAGTGTTGTCACACATTATAGGAACACAATCAAAAAATACACCAAAATCTTTCAGAATATGTTTCATCCAAAGAAGTTGAGCACAACAATTTCCAGCAGCAATGTATTCGGCTTCAGCCGTAGAAAGAGAAATAGAATTTTGTTTTTTGCTAAACCAAGACACAAGACAATTTCCCAGAAAATAACACATACCACTGGTACTTTTTCTATCAATTTTACACCCAGCAAAGTCAGCATCAGAATAACTAATCAAATCAAATGTAGAGGACTTTGGATACCACAAACCAAAATCCATTGATCCTTTTAGATACCTAAAAATTCTTTTAACAGCTATCAAATGCGATTCTTTAGGGCAAGATTGAAATCTAGCACATAAACAAACAGCTAACATGATATCTGGTCTACTGGTAGTTAAGTAAAGTAGACTTCCGATCATACCTCTATAGTGTTTTTCATCAACACTACTTACCTTCTTCGTCTTTATCAAATTTGGTTGAAGTGCACATTGGCGTACCAACTTGTTTGCAATTTTTCATTCCAAATCATTTGAGTAACTCCTTTGTATACTTGATTTGTGTAATAAACGTTCCTTCCTTAGTTTGATAAACTTGTAATCCGAGGAAAAATTGCAACTTGCCCATCATACTCATCTCAAACTCTTCTTGCATTAAATGTGAAAAATCCTAACACAAACTTTCATTAGTTGCTCCAAAAATAATATCATCAACATAAATTTGAACGATTAACAAACCATTTGAATCCGTTTTTGTAAAAAGAATGGTGTCAACTACACCTCTTTTGAAACCATTTTCTATCAAGAAACCACTTAATCTTTCATACCAAGCTCTTGGAGCTTGTTTCTGTCATATAAAGCTTTGAAGAGTTTGAAACATAATTTGGAAGATTTTTATTTTCAAAGCCCGGATTCATTTGACGAAAACTTCTTGATCGATAAAGCCCATTTAAACCAAAGCACTTTTGACATCCATTTGAAATAATTTGAAATTATTGAAACATGCAAATGCAAGAAACATGCGAATGGATTCTAATCTAGCCACGGGTGCAAAGGTTTCATCAAAATCAATACCTTCTTCTTGAGCATAACCTTTAGCTACAAGTCTAGCTTTGTTCCTTATGATTTCACCTTTGTCATTTAATTTGATTCTAAAAGTCCATTTAGTACCAATAACGGGATGAGAAGAAGGTCTTTCAACCAAGGTCCATACATTATTTTTCTCAAATTGCCTAAGTTCATCTTGCATAGCATTAACCCAGGATTCATTACTCAAAGCAACATCTATGTGTTTAGCTTCAATGTGAGAGAGTAATGCACAATTACTATTCAAAGGTTTATGAGAGTGAGTAATTACCCCATCGGATAGATCACCTATGATTAAATCTTGAGGATGACTAGAGACGAATCTCCAAACTTTCGGAAGATCATTTGGAGAATCCTCATCCTTTTCATCAGAATAACATCGATTTGATGGTTGTTGACATCAACGCTTGATGTGATTTCTTGATGATCTTCATGAATAACAAGCTTCTTGAGCTCCTTTAAAATACCTACATCTTCATCTTCACATAAATTCTTTGAGATAACATCATTAGTTTCATCAAATGTAACATGCACAACTTCTTCAATCAAAAGTGTTCTTCTATTGTAAACTCGGTATGCTTTCTTGTTGCTAGAATATCCTAGAAAATTCCTTCATCCGATTTTTTGTCAAATTTTCCAAGGTTTTCTTTGATTTTTAAAATAAAATATTTGCAACCAAAAACTTTGAAATAGCTCACAACGGGTTTTCTACAAAAAAGGAGTTCATAAGAAGTTTTATTTAAAGATGATCTTAATAAAACTCGATTCATGACATAACAAGCCGTGTTGTCCGCTTCGGTCCAAAAGTATTGTGGTAAGTCACATTCACTAATCATAGTTCTAGCCGTTTCTTGAAGAGTCCTATTTTTCCTTTCAACAACACACCATTTTGTTGAGGGACTCTAACAACTGAAAATTCATGAAAAATACCGTTGTGATCACAAAAGTCAGGAAAACCCCCAAATTTAAATTCAACACCATTGTCACTCCTTAAATGAACAATTTTTTGTCCAATAAATTTTGAATTTTGGAAAACAATTTTACAAATTTTTCAAATGCTTCATTTTTGTGAACAAGAAATATTACCCAAGTAAACCTAGAATAGTCATCTACAATAACAAATGCATATTTGCAACCACCTAGACTAGCATATTGAGAAGGTCCAAATTAGTCTAAATGCAACAATTCCAAAGGTTTATGAGTAGACACAAAATTCTTTGGTTTAAAAGAAACTTTGACTTGTTTACCAAATTGGCATGCATCACAAATTTTATTTTTCAAAAATTTTAGTTTTGGCAAACCTCTTACCAAATCTTTATTGACAAGTTTTCCAATTAAATCCATATTAAAATGACAAAGTCTTCGATGCCAAAGCCAAGGGTCATCAGTAAGAGACAGGCATCACCCGTCATGTGCCTTGAACATCCACTATCTATGAACCACTTAGCATTGTTGGTGATGTTAAGTACCTACACAATAAATCAATTGATAACTTTTGGTACCCATATTTTCTTGGGTCCATTTGAGTTAGTGAAATTACTTTCGATCCATGCAACTTTCATTCCAAGATCACATTTTTTCATTCTTCTTGACATAACACATATTCTTAACATGTCCATGTTGTTGGCAATATCTACAAATAATGCTTTATTTCCATATGAAGAAGATTTTGGTTTTACAATACAAAAGTCATCCCTTCTAAACATGACAAAATTTTTGTTGATTGCTACATTTCTATTTATTTTCATATCAACAATATTGTCTTTCTTTCTATTTAGGAGAGCATTCAAATCATCCATTCTTTTCTTCAAGGAGGCTTGTTCTTCCTTGACCTTAGATCTCACATGCATTCTTTTCTTCAAATCACGATTTTCTTGTGATAGCCTATTGTTTTCATTCACAAGTTTAGAGTTAGCATTCAATAAAGCATTTGACTTTTTAGCTAACCCCTTATTTCTAGCATATGATTCCTTTAAGCTATCATGCAATTTCAAAATGAAAGCTTCAAGATCATCTTCACCATTTTCATCATTAGAGTCATAGTTAGAATTTACCTCATCATCTCCAATGGCCATAATAATGAAGGCCATTTGTTCCGACTCCATTTCTCCTTCAACTTCTCCTTCGGAGTTGCAATCATCCCATGTGATTTGAAAGTCCATTGAATCTTTCAAAATCTTTCTTCTTTCCATCTTTTTCTTGGAATGACACTCATTTGCAAAATGTGTATAAGAGACAGCATTCAGAAGCATTTATCGTTTTGCTGAACAGATCTTGCCTTGACTTCCCTTTGAAATTATTTGTGTTTGTAGCTCCGCCTCTTCTCATTCTTCGTTTGTTGATGTAATGTTTAAAAAATCCTTTGGTGATGAGTGCAAGATCTCCTTCATCAAGATCTTCATCTTCTAGATTGATGGAGCTGTTTTCATCTTCCTCTTGAGAGGTCTTTAAAGCAATGCTCCTTCTTGGCCTTGCTTCTTCATCATCCACTATCTTGGCCTTTAACTTGAGTTCATAAGATGTAAGAGAATTGATTAGCGATTCAATAGGCATCAAATTTAAATTCTTGGCTTCCTCTATAGCAATATGTGTTTTGGCATCCCATTCTTTGGATAGAGCATTTAGGATTTTTCTGTTTAGATCACCCAACGAGTACTCCTTACTCAAGGCTTCAAGATCCTTTATAATTTCATTGAACCTGCAATACATTTTGTCAATGTTTTCATGTGGTTCCGTCTTGAAGGACTCATACTTGGCAACAAGTAAGGATTTCTTTTGCTCACGAACATCATTGCTCCCTTCATGGATTTCCTTCAACTTATCCCATATTTCTTTAGCGGAAATGCAGCCCTTCACGCGAGCTGATTCATTTGCATTCAAGGCATTATATAACACATTCATGGCTATTGCATTCAACGTCAAGTTTGCCTTGTCTTGTGGAGTGAGCTCATTCCTTGTCTTTTCTCTTCTTCTAATTGTGTGATCATCAATGATAGAAGCTTCAAATGGACCTTCACTGACAACTTAGCACAAATCAATGTCAATAGATTGCAGAAATATTTTCATTCTATCTCTCCAACCAATAAAATTGCTCTGTTTGCCCCATTAAACATAGGGGGCATAACGGATTGGCCTTAAAAAACAGAGCATTGTTGGTTGCCATAAGATTTCTTTTCTCAAAAGCAATTTAAGCAATACAATGAGATCAAACTCTGATACCAATTGTTGGTCCCAAAGCAACCTAAGAGGGGGGTGAATTAGGTTTCTCAAAAATATACTTTCAGAAATATTGAAATTTTCAAATTAAATGCTGATATAATGAAATCAATAAAACAGTAAGGTAAAGAGAGAAATTAAACAACCAATACTTCCAAACTAGCAAGCTTGAACTATTCAATCACTAGAATGTTTCACACACTTGGTGAGCCAATAATCTTTACAAAGTTGGAAAGTTCTTGATCACACTAAGAGACTTTTAGTTGAGCCAAGAATATTACTTACAACCACACTTTCATACAAGATTATCACTCCACTCAAAGTTGAATTGCACTCACAACTGCACACTAATACAACTAAGCACTATAGTCAATTTACACTCAAATTGCTCTTTTCTAAGGCTTGTATTCAATGTATTAGATGATCTTTTCTTTGTTTTAAAGCAGCTATTTATAAGAGCAATAAATAGTGGTTGCAACTGCTTCCTAACGGCTAAATAATAAATGCACAAAAAATAGCCGTTGGGGTTTCGAACGTCCGAGATATATTGGATGCGTCCGAAACAGCGTCCGATCTTCTTACAGTTTGTTGAAGAGCTTCGTTCGGACGTCCGTGCATGCGTCCGTTCCTTCATCCGAAAGAGGCTTTGGACGGTCATGTTCGTCTGAAAGAGAAGCAGTAGGATCCCATTTCTTTCTGCCAGTTCGTTCGGACGGTGCAATGCGTCCGAGAAGTTTGGACCTAGTTTGGATGGTTCAGTGTGTCCGAAAGCTTTGTTCCTACAAAAACTTGTTTTACAGAGTTAAGTGTTTATGTCATCATCAAAATAAGGTTTGGAAAACATCAGCAGGTGGTCAAATAATATATGGTAATAATTACAAAATAATTAATTACTAAATTTCAAAAATAAGAAAAAATGACTCTTAGTAAAATTTAATGAACAAAGACATCAAACTAAATAGATTATACTAATATATTCTCTAGAATATGGATAGATATGATTATCAAAAGATAAAAATAAAAAAAGTTATTCTTTTATCTTGCTCTAAAATGTACAGAACAAAAAAGAAAGGGGAAACATATCTTACTGATTGAATGAGAAAAGCTCTTTATGTGGTCTCACTTCACCACCATCTGAAATGCGTGAACTTCGATTGGTGGAAGCTAGTCCATGAAGATTCTCCCTTTTACGTGCAATTTTCCTTTTTCAATAAGCATCCGGTATCTCCCAAATTCGTAAATAAGAGGAGCAAATACTATCACACCGCCATAAAAAGAAAGATTTGCTATTGCCAATATTGCAACAGAATCAATGGCACCAACAGATTCTATAACTGGTCTTTACGCCTCACTCGATTTCCTTTATATCATAATCTAAATGCATGCAACTTTAATGAAAACCCGGATGCTAATATTTAGTTTTAAAGACATCCCAAATAACATGTATTTTTTACGTAATTTTTATCATAATTAATTTATTAATATATTGTGTAAGTTTTGTATCAAAATAGAGAAAATATTGGTTTTTTCCCGTGTTTCTTAATCTTATGATAACGTTCACTTCAAGATTTTATTGACGTTCTAAATACTATCCTTCATTTTGAATGGTATCAAACGTGGTTAAGTCCAAAATTATATTTTGATATAGTATTTTATTATGAAATTAAAATTTGTATTGATTAAATATAGAAACAAAATTAAAGGTAATAAAAATGTATGAATTTTATTTTATATTTTGTGTTCTTTTTTTTATGAATTACTAAGCTATTTAATCTATACTTTTATTGTTTTATTAAATAGTGTAAAACTTGTACTGTAATTTTCAAAAGTGACGTGTAAATGCAATGTATATCTACAATTATTTTGAAATATTTAATAGTATGATTTATTTGCATATTGTCTTTTATATTAGTTGCAAACCTGCTTATTTATTTATTTATTTTTTGTATATCATTCCTACAATTTATGCATAATATTCTTAGAAGTCTTGTAATGATTATTCTATACTATTCTGGGCACGGGCACATATTGTACTAATGGTTGAACTTTTTTTAACCTCATCAATAGTTACTCTAAACTAATATTGTTTTCTATAACAACTGTTATTGTAATTTCCAAAGTTGATATTTAAACTCAATATATACCAACAACTATTTAGATTATTTAATAGTATGATTTATTTGCACAATTTGTGTTGTTTCTATATTAATTACCTACATATGTATTACTTTATATTAGCAACACAAATTATATATAGAATTTTTGTATATGTTACAATGATTATTTTGGAATATTTTGGGCATTGTATTGTATCATGGGTTGAATTTACTTTCTATCTCATTAATAGTTATTGTAAATTAATATTTTATAAAATGATGTCACTAAAGATAAGGATCTTTTAATCAAGTATTAATATTAAAAAATCTATCTGATATAAAATTAACAAATACTTTTGTATCAATTAAAAATTATGAGTTTTCTATTTCGCTCTGAATTTTACTTTCGCTGTTTGGTTAATTATCTTTTCTTCAAATAGAGAAGTGAAAAAAAAAATCTAATTAATCATAATAAAAATTTTAAATGTGATAAGAAAATAGTATTATATGCTCCACCATTGTTCTCACATTTACAAATGTTAAAATTTTTATTTGTATGATTATTAATTTTGTGATTTTTAATTTGGAGAAAAACTTTGATATTAAAAAGATATTAATTTTGTGATTTTTAATTTGGAGAAAAATTTTGATATTAAAAAAATATGTTATTGAATTCAATCCCAATCAAGTCAAACAGAACGCATAAAATTTGTCATAGGCATTTTCTCTTTTTCTATTTATTTTTTGTTAAATAACAGTGGGGTTGAACTCTTTTGACAAAAGTAAGATTAATTCCATGAGTGAAAGAAGCTATGAAAGTCCAACATTAATCTATATGCTGTACGATAAATACTAATTAATTATTAATATTATACATGAACAACTTCTTACTGTAACCAAAACAAATATATGATTAATTACATTAAAATAGAGCCAAAAGTTGTATACTATTACTCAAAATGGTCATAGATGTTATTGGCATATGAAAATAAATAATACAACAAAAAATGAGTTTAATTAACTATCATACAAGAGGCCACTTGAATAAAAAATTAGAGAAAAAATAATAATTTGTGAATTTAAAATATATAAAATAGTTATAAAAGACTGTTTTAGTAGAAATAAAAAATAAAAATAATTTGAACATATACTAGTTATACAATAATATTTTTATTTATTCTTTTCTCAAGTATAAATAATTTTTTTACTCTTAAAAATTTATACCTTATTATATATTATGCCAAAATTCATAATAACTTAAGGAAGAAAAATTGAACAAACATAATAGTTATAAAAACTATTTTTATTTTATTTTGCTCAAATATAATTTATTTTTATGCAAATAAACTTATATTTTTTTACCATCTTGTTATGCATTTATGCCCAAATTTTCATATAAATTTAAAGAATTATATTAGAGTAGTTTGAATATATATATATATATGTGTGTGTGTGTGTGTGTGTGTGTAATAAATAGTATTAATATTTCAAAAAATAGATAGTCTTATTATATTAAATGGAGAATAATTTAGATTGATCAATTATACTTCATGAAAGGCATGTTAGACATAAGCATTTAATTAAGGGTACGTTAGGCGTGACAAAAAAGGAGAAAAATGTAGATTATCTCGAGTAGGATTATATGACTAAAATATAGGTGGTGGTGTCATTAAAATAGGTAGTTAAAATAGATGAGGAGTAATTTAATTATTATCTATTAAATTATATTTTATTAAGGGCGAGTATTTTAGGCATCACAAAAAAGGAAAAAAATAACTCAAATTTATACACACACACACATACACAAATACACACACATACCACTTTATTTAAGAAGAGAAATGACTTTTCTTTTGGCCTATAGGTAATTGCATTTGCTCATTTTTGGATTTTCCATATAAGTTTTTGTTTGTAAATAACATTATAATCTTTATAAAAGATGATAATTTAATATTAAAAAAGATAATAAAACTAATTAAACTAATGAAACTAAAAACATTCCTATTTTGAGATTCAATAAGCGAATTAAATTCTAACAATGGCTAACTAGGCCACAATACAATATTAATATTAGAGTCATCTTAACATTTTAAACATGAGAACATAATTGAAACTTTATAAATAAACTACACGACCAAATAAGAAGATTACAAAAAAAAAAAAAAAAAATTAAGGAAAGTTTTAGATAGACAACAAAAAAATAAATAAATAAGGGACTAAAGCTGCAAATGGAAGACTACTAAATCCAACATAATGCCCCATGGACAATAACGCATATATACCCACTTATAGGGTTAAATGTAGAAAATTTCCCTAAACTTACACTTCAGTTGCAGTTTGTTCCTTTCAACTTATTTAATAAGCACTTTACCCCCTCTTTTATGTTTTGGGACAAAATTACCCCTATTATTTATTATTGTTTTCCTTTTTTCTTCTTCTTTTTCCCTTTTGTTTATTTTCTCTATCTAATTTTTCTTTTTCTTTTTCTTTTTTTTCCCACTATTCTCTCTTGCTACTACTAAATAATAATATTACTTTTAATAATTAATTAATTAAAGTTCTAACTTTTCACAGGTGTGTAAACAATTTAATTTATAGATTAATCATGCTTTGATACAATGAATATACCTTGTTGTAATATATAGTTTTTTATTCAATATTAATAATAAAATTAACAAATAAAAAAATTTGAACTAGAGGAAATTAAAAGTTTTATTTCAGTATACAAATAAAATTATAAAATGAAAAAAAAATGTACAACTTTTTATTTATGGTGTAATATCAGCAAAATATGGTAATAAAATATTACAAATGGTATACGGTAAATTCCACCAAAATGACACATGAATGATATGGTACAAAAAAAAAATTTTATTGTTTGAATGCTTAGAATATATATTTTATTTTCTTGACAAATTATTTTATCTTTTTACAGTTTGTTTATTTGTTAATTATTGTATTAGTAAAACTTACAAAATCCATATTATACTATTAAAATATATGTTGCTTGTATTAAAAAAATTATTTATACACATGTAAAAAAATAAGGCTTTTAACTAATCAATTACTAGTAGTATAATAGTTTAGCGGTAGCAAGAAAGAATGGGTAAGAAAATACGAAGAAAAATATGAGAGAGAAAACAAAGAAATTGGTAAGAAGAGATAGAAGAAAAACAAAATTATTAAAATAGTAAGGATAATTTTGTCCCAAAACATAAAGAAGCAAGAGGAAAGGGGGTAAAGTGCTTATTAAATAAGTTGAGGGAGACAAACTGCAACTGAAGTGTAAGTTTAGGGGAGTTTTTATTTAACCCATACTTACATAATCTTCAAATGCAGAATCGGTAGCTAGTAGTATTATTTTGGATAAATTACCGTAAATAATCCCATGTGGTATGGTCTTCATATCCATAACCCTCATGTGATTTGAAAATATACCTTAAACTCCTATATGTCTAACTAAATGGTAAAATAAACAGAAAATCCAAATTAACAGTTTTGGTTGAAATTACGTTCTTATCCCCATATATAAATTAGGATAAATTATTGTAAACCCCCATATAGTTTGACCCTTGAATTCATAACCTACATATGTTTTGAAAATATATCCTAAACCCCCATGCGGTTTGAACTGAATGATAAAATAGAAAAAATCATCCAAAATCATGTTTTTGAAATTACATTTTACCCCATATACAATTTAATATCAAAGCTTTCAGATAATTAATCTTTCCCTATTTTTAGAAATTTTAGCTTTCAATTTTTATGATGAAAAAATGAAAAAAAAAATATTAGTTTGTTATTACAATTAAAAATTTGTAAATTAATGAAAAAAAAAAAAGAAAAAACGAATAGCTGGAAATTACTTTATGCATCCTTGTAGTTAGGGATGGTTAGTGGGTCGTGCCGGGCCAAAAGCCCAGCAGGGTAGGTCTTTTGATGGGGCGTGTCGAGCCACGTCAGGAATTTGAAATATTTGGCCCAAACCCGGCACCCGTGCTTGGCCCACGACGGAGTGAGGTATGTCGGGTTCGGGCTGGCCCTCAAGTTGGTCTCGGGAGTTGGCCCTCTGTCTAACCCACATGCTTGGCCCTCGGATTTGCCCATGGCTAGCCCACGGGGTCTGACCCATGTGTTAGCCCGCTTTCAAATATAGTATGAAACTAGATCTTTTTAAAACTTATTTTATTACAAATAAGTATTCCGTTCAAACTTAGTATACAAATCAAGACTTGTACAAGTTATATTTATTATTGCAAGTTGATTTTAATTTTTCATTTTGAATAAATTAAGAGAAAGAAATTATTACTTATTTATTTTAAAGTTATTTATTTATTTCAAAATTATTATTTATATAATTCAAATTTAGTACTAATTTTTAATTTGTTTACTTATTATTCATGTGAAATACTTATAATTATAACTTATTATTTATTAGCCATATGGGAAAAGTATATAATTAGAATAAAACCACCTTGAGATGGTGGGGGCTTGGCATAGACTCCTACCATGTATATTAATTTGCAAAAATAGTACAAGGAGGGGGACATGGATCCTTACCTTCAAAGATTACAAGTTGTAAGACAAATATACGAAATTAAAAACATAAATGAACTAATAACTAGATATGCAAAGAGGGGGACATAGGACCTTACCTCCAATCAATTACTAAACATAAAAATCCTATATATTCATCATTTGGTGAAATACTACCTTCATTGTCATCAAAGTCTTGCATCAATCCTTATTTTCTTTCTTCGGCATTAAGCCAATCCTTTAACCACACCATCATCTCCAAGTTCGCTAGTGTCATTCGAGCTCTTTTTTCATCTAAAACTCTTCTACCAGCACTAAATGCACTTTTCGATGCAACTGTTGACTCCGGATTTGTTAACACATCTCGAGCAATTTGAGATAAAATAGGAAAATCACGTCATCTGTCTCGCCACCAAACAAGAATATCAAAACTTGGTAGGCCTTCATCTAGTGGAGGTCTCAAATACCAAGAAATTTCATCACCTTGGTCTTGATTATCATGGGTTCTTGATCTTTTTGCAGCTAAAAGTTTATGAGGATCAAAATGTGTGCGCACGTTTATGATAGGAAATGTAGATTGGGATTGAAGTGTTGAAAAAGAAATAGATGATGCACTTTGTTTTGTAGGTAAATTTTGCTTGTAAATTGAATATAAGTCATACAAGGCTGTGGTTGTTGATGCCATGAGTCTTTCTTTGTCTATTAAACATCTGCTATTACTATGATTATTAAAAATGTCTATGAAATTTTTAAATTGAATTATCTTATTACATGGATCTAAAACACATGCCAAACAAAATAATAATGAAATATTTTCAAAATACTTGTCAAATTTTTGTTCCATAGCAGTAATCATTTCTTGAAAATAAACAGATTCACATTTGTTATTGTAAAAAATAACTTTAATCATACTTATTTGAGGTAAAACTTAATGAGAGTTAGGTGAATAAGTAGCGGATAAAATTAAAGTAGCAGATTCAAGCGTTTTTAAAATTTCAACCATTGTTTTGCTCTTGTGAAATCATCTTCGACTAAAAAAGTATCACTGCTTATTACCAATATAATTGTCATAAAATGCACAAATTAATTTATCATAACCAAATGTTCTTGATAACATTTGACAAGTAGAATTTTATCTAGTTGATATGTCTAATTGGAATTTTTTTGAATTTCAAACGATTTTTCAAATAAAGATGTTTAAAATCTTGTTGACGTGAAGAAAAAGAATGTATAAAGGAAATGGTATTTTAATTGGAGAAATAATATCTTCAACCATTTTTAAACTATTTTGAACACAAAGATTAAATATATGGCATACACATCTATTATGAAATAATTCACCACCTAAAATCGATTTAAAGGCATCTTTCAATAACGGCACATTTGTAGTACTATTTGAAGCATTATCAATGGAAATAGTAATAATTTTGTCATACAAGCCATATTCTCGTGCAACAGCAAAAACAATCCTGGTAATTTGATTAGCATTGTGAGGGTGTTCAAAGTTTTAAAAACTAATAATTCTTTTTTATAGATACCAATCTACATCTATCCAATATGCAGTGATACAAAAAAAATGTTGATTTGTAATTGCCTTCCATACATCAGAAGTAAGAGCAATTTTAAAATTAGTCGAAGCAAAAATAGCTTTCAATTCATCTTCTTTTCTCTATACATTCTTTTCATATCACTCATCAAAATACTTCTAGAAGTCCTTTTATATTGTGAGTTCACGGCATTGGGCATATATTTTTCTAAATTAGAACTTTCACTCATAACAAAAGATAATTCATCTCTAATTATGTATATAGCCATTTCATTTATATTTTTGTCATGTGTATATTTAAAATTACCAATCATTTGGCCTTGTATGGTATGAATTCTATGTGTTTGTATCATTTTTTTTAATTGCATTCAACATCACTATGTTTATTATTTATGTGCCTATTTAAAGTTCCGGTTCCTCCCCTTTTTTTGTGTTTAAAAGATATCGGAGGATCACATAATTTACAAGTAGCTAGTTCATTAACCTCATTTTTTTTCAAAAAACTCCCAAGCCGCACTTTTCATTTTAGAGGTACGTTGTTTACTATCTACGGTAGGTGTCACATTTTGGTTATCAATATTCTCTAAATTCACAATTAGGCGGGGACCTTATGGTGTGTGAGGTGTGTGTGAACTTCCTACACCATCCATTTTATGGTAAATTGAAAATTTTATAAACAAATAAACTAATTAAGTGCTTTAAACAAACTAAGAATGCAATTTATCAAAGAATACTAAAAATGCAATAATAGGAAAAAAAATTAAAGTAACTAGGCAATTAAACTACACTAAATATCAAATAAAGAAGATATATAACTAATATAAATAAAGTAAATAAGTAGAAAAAACTCCAACTTGAAAATTGAAATGTTGAAATTCAATTTATGCACTTGAGAATTTGAACTTTTGAAGGCAACTCCCTTCAAGTCTTCAAATCTTCACTTGATAATTCAAGTAATATAATTTTATAAATAGTAGTAAATAAATATTGCATATAAATTTAAAGAGGATTTGAGGAACAAAATATGTAGGAAGAATGAGAGTTGAGAGAAAATAGAGAGATTTTTGTGTGAATTGAGTGTGAAATGTATGGGGTATTCATAGAAATTTTTTTCCCAAATTGCCCCCATAAACTAGCCGTTTCATAGCTGTTGGGGAGATAAAAAAGTTAATTTAATGGCTCTAAAAAAATTTTGCCAACAGTCGGCCCGCCAGGGTGGCTCCCGGGCTTGACCTACAGACTGGTTCGTGCTCTAGTTGGCGATCCAGTCTAACGGGTTAATCACCAGTTAGACCATTGACCAGCTAAACCATTAACTAGCGAGCCTGTCTCGGGTTGACAACGAGCCAGGTCGGGCGGGTCAGCAATCTGCCAAAATATAGGGCCCGAACTCAGCCCAGGGGTATTGTGCGGGCTTGGATCGACCCGCTATTGTGAAAGTCGAAATATATATATATATATATAATAATATATTTGGAAATTAATATACATTATTGGGATAATAATTATATGTAACTTCTTTGAGTTAATCAGTTTATTTAATCTAATGGATTAAGGAGAATTAACTTAGATTTAATAGAAGGTTATAGTCTTTTTGTGTTCCTATTATTATTGGGAGATTAACCATTTGCCTACCCAATCCTTATTGCATGGGGAGTTATATCTTTTGGTATTCTACCCATTATTAGGAGGATAATAGTAGTTCTATATATATGTGTGTATGTGGGCAAGGCCATTGGGAAGATAAAAGAGTTAGTAGATTAGCAAGCAAAGAATAGTTAGAAGATTGTGTTGGAAGACACAAGGAGTTGGGTTACACTTATACACTTTAAGTGGTAAGAATATTTTCTTTGTTCTAAAAGCATTACAATTTGTTAGCAAATTTTGGCAGCAAAAGATTTGTTATTTCTTTTTTAAAAGAATATAATGAGTATGCATATATATATATATATATATATATATATATATATGTAAAATTCAATGTGCTTGGCAACTTATGTAAGACATTTAAATGGTTATAAGACTGATTGTTCATTGCACAACTACATTCGTATTACCAATAGTGTTGTTTCATTTAGATACACAAATTTATGCAGTTTTTCTACATTAGTTTACACCATGGAATTTTTTTTAGTTATGTAACAAGTATTTTAAGGATTAAAAATGGATAGAAAACTTTTCTTATGTGAGTATAAATTAGATATATATATATATATATATATTAGTTTTTTTTTTTGTACAAGTTAAGCTCTTCCTTGTTATGTCTTACACTTATAATATATATTTTTCTACAAACTATAATTTCTTATTGACATATTCTATACTTGCATTATATGTAAATCTGCATGGTCTTATAAATATTGTAGTAGTTATATGAAAATTTTTATAGAATATGCATGCGCAGATGATTTTGTATGCCCGTGTAGTTGGCATACTCATGATAAAAATATACTCGTGAGACAAATTGGCATGTTGTGTAGTTGAATCTTGGCATTGTGATAAAAATATATTTATGTTCATCATACAAGTTTTGGTGTAATATGACTAATTGACCAACAAGTTGATATGTTGTGAATCCAAAAGTAAGATTTTGGGGAGGTCGTGAACCCAAAGAGTATACTTTGGGGATGTGTGCCCTTGTCAAGTGATAGCTTCGGTCATCCGGGAAAGTGTTGAACTGACGGTTGGCGTAAATCTACGTTGACACACTCTTTCGGCGGAGTTAGGAGGTTAGTTCTGTTCGAAATGAGTATTTTTGAGATCCGAATTTATTCTGTTAAGTATATTGCCGACATGGCAAAGGGTGTGTTGAGATTGAGCAAGTCGTGCATGTAATTTTACCAGGGGAGATAAGGGTGGTATTTCGAGAATTACGGTAACATGTGAATATGCCTTACATCTCTTGATTGTGCATATCATCTTATTATGTTATTTTTTTGTTATATTATTCCTGTAAAATTAATCAATTTTACTTTAGTATCTAAGTTATTATATATATATACACAAAATAGTAAACTTAAAAGACATGTGCACACACGATTCTTACTGGGCTTAATAGTTCACACGGAACAAAAATAAAATAAAAAATTCCAGATGTGCAGGATGATTGAATTGGCAGATTACGTTCATGTTGGAAGTCTGCTCTGGAGATACTTGAAGCTTTGTTAATAAATAATGAAGTTGAATCTTGTATTTGAACAATTATGTTACAGATTTTATTTCATGAATTTAGTAGTTTAAGTTGGAATTAAGGGTTGGATGCGAGTATACAAGGATTTCGCCTTATATTTGTTATTATGAGTATTCGTAATTATGGTAATTAAATTGTATCCGATGGTTTTCATAAATTTCATCTAACTAGTGAGAGTTAGAACATCGCTAACCTTATTGCCGCTACGGAAGATCAGGTACGTTCGTTAATGGATTAAAGAGAATTAACTTAGATTTATTAAGAGGATATAGTCTTTTTGTGTTCCTATTATTATTGGGAGATTAACCATTTGCCTACCCAATCTTTATTGCATGGGGAGTTATATTGTTTGGTATTCTACCCATTATTAGGAAGATAATAGTACTTCTATATATATGTGTGTATGTGGGCAAGGCCATTGGGAAGATAAGAGAGTTAGTAAATTAGCAAACAAAAAATAGTTAGAAGATTGTGTTGGAGGACACAAGGAGTTGGGTTATAATTATACACTTTAAGTGGTAAGAATCTTTTTCTTTGTTCTAAAAGTATTACAAGCAAATTTTGGTAGCAAAAGATTTGTTTTTTTTTTTTTTTAAATAATATAATGAATATGAATATATATATTGTTGTGCTTGGCAACTTTGTATGTAAGAGAATAAATGGTTATAAGATTGATTGTTGATTGAATTCTACATTCGTATTACCAATTGTGTTGTTTTTTTTATATACCCTCTTAAACAAATTCATGCAGTTTTTCTATATTAGTTTACACCATGGAATTTTTTTTAGTTATGTAACAAGTACAGTACCTTGGTGGGCTGTGCTGGGTTGGTTTATTCCACATTCGGGCTAGGCGGTCCAATGGGCTAACCCGGCCCATTGCCATGCCTACTTGTAGTTGTGCTTTTTGGCGGTAAATTATAGATAAGTGTACCAAATTTGAAAATAGATTTATATAAGTAACAATATGATTAGGTTGGGTACAATATTTTTCTTGGGGGGAGGGAAAACGAATTTCTACGCAACAACTTGCAATAGGTACGTGTGTGTAAGTAAATATTATTAATTTGGAAGATTTATAATACGGATCATAAATAGGTTTCGGGTATATTTACAAATGCATATGGGGTTATGCGTCCGAAATTTATACCACATGGGGGTTTATGGTAATTTATCCTAAATTTTTTGAGAAAAAAATTATGTATTTCATTAAACACTCGCTTTGGGTCACGTGTTTTCAAATACTGGTAGTTAATTTAAATAATTTTCATCCACTTTACCTTTTAAAACAAATCATATAAGAGTTTAAAATATATTTTGAAAATATATGAGAGTTAACTGTGAAAAAATTATACCACATAAAAGTTTACGATAATTTACCCCATTATTTTCATCCACATTTTTTTATTTTTGTTCGAACGTGAAATCAGCAATGTTTTTCACGTTGCGGTGCAAAATCACACACGAGAAAAGCAGTTTGAAAACAATGACTATTAGTAACCTACCAAATGTCAGCTACAACTAATGCTAATACCTACTCTACATAACTACCAGCAATCCTCTCGTAACTGTCAGCATCATTAATTTAATATTAATTTGTTATGAGCTATGATTAGATTTGGGACAAGAATATTTTAATGGGTTAATAACACTTTGCCCCCTGAACTAGGTATGCAATTACAGTTTGCCCCCTGAACTTAAAAAATTACACTTTGCTCCCCCAATCACATGATTCATCTTTTAGAAAATTTATAATACAATATTAAGTTAAATAACTAAAATACCCTTAGTATTATATTTTGATTTTTTTATGTATTTAATTTTGATGTTCAATACGTATAAAATAATTAGGAAAAAATTAAATATAATACCAAACTAATATTATAATAAAAATTATTATTATAATAAAATATAATAACAAAATAATTAGCGAGTGAAAATGTGATAAAATGTTGAGTTATATTATATTTGACATTGCAATTTGCACAAGTTAATCCAAATATAAAAATTGTAAAATGTTAAGAGACATCAAAAAAATCACAAATTTTATAAAAAAAAAATATATTGTCACACAATATCTTTAAAGAATAATTTTTAACATAAAATTAGCCCATTTAGGAATTGTTCAACCATTATAATTAAATATTTAAATTTGAAATAATATAAAATGAAATAAAAAATTTTAAAAATTTGATCAAGATATATATATTGATATGGATTATATTAAAATATTACATAATTTATTTTTTATTATTTTAAAATAATAATATCACATCATTATCAAAATTAAAATACAAAAATCAAAATTTGGTACTAAGGGTATTTAAGTCATTTAACAAGATATTATAAATTTTTTAAAGGATGAATCATGTGATTGAGGGGCAAAATGTAATTTTTTTAGTTAAGAGGGTAAAGTGTTATTACCTACCTAGTTCGGGGGTAAAGTGTTATTAATCCAATTTTAATGTAGTTGATTGGTATATTACCTCCTATTGTTTATTTTTAATCTAAAATGACATTAGAATTAATTTTCGGGTTATCATTAGTAATGTTGTTAATCCTAATTTATACCAGGACTTTCCATATTATATTGGAAATGACAGCCTATGGCCCACCTGAAAAATTGCTGTGCTATGTCCTTAATTTTAATTTCTAAATCGAAAGTCAAAACTAAATAAATATAACAATTTATACGGAAGAACTATGAAAGTGTCATAAAAAATAGAACTGCAACTTGATAAAAAAAGAAAAAAGAAAAAAAAAAGTATAATAAACTATAAACCGGTTAGGGATACAAGGAAACAAAAGTAAAAGAAAAGGGTTAAAAAAACTAAACTCCCTCAGCCACATCCCATGTTGTATTTTGTCCTGTTGTACTCATTTTATAAGCACTTAACTTTTTTGTATTGTTGAACAAAAGTATCCCTACTCACTTAACTATTTTGTTTTTCTTTTTTCTCCCTTTTCTTCCTTTTTTCCATTTACCTTTTTCTTCTTTCTTTTTTTTTTTTCCCTTTTTCCTCTTCTCTGGTGCCATTGCTATTAGCTACATCATTTAATTTTTTAACTAATTCTTTATTTCGTTATACTTTGTTTATTTGTTAATTGTTATAATAACAAGATATATTTTTATATAAAAATGCATTTTTATCTACAACTAAATCATATAAAATATACAAGCAAACTGGACTTATATTTGATAACTATAAGTACACAAAAATAAGTAAATTTATCAACTAGTAATATTTTATCTATTTTTGGACACTGATAAAATCTCTTATTTTTATTGTGATCTATTTATTTTTTGTTTTTAATTAATATTCAATTAGTTAAAAATCTAAAAATTTTGACTCTCTCTCTTGATATATATATATATATATATATATATATAACTTAATTACTTTTTCAAATATGATTTACTTATAAGAGGCATATATTCTGTTGTAAAGGAAATTGTAAAAAATTGACAAAAATTAAAAATAAAAAACAAACAAGCTACAAAAAAAAAAAAGAATTAGTTAAAGCAAATTAAAAATTTTATATATCCTAAATATACAAATAACAACAATATGAGGAACAAAACGTAGCTAGTGGCATGAAAAAATGGAGGAAAAAAAAGAAGAGAAACAAAAGAAAAAGGGAAAATTAACAAGGAAAAATAGATAAACTAAAAGCAATTAACATAATAGGGTTATTTTTATCCAAAATTATTAAGAAGGGATCAAGGACAGGTTAAGTGTCTATAAAATGAGTATAAGAGGGAAAAGTACAACTTGAAATATGATTGAGGATTTTACTAAGTAGGGATTAATACTTTTAAGCCAAAAGAAAAAGTGTACAGAATATATTGATTTAGATAAATATAGAAATTTTTATATTTGCTTAAATTGTCCACTCAGAGTATATGAAAAGGTCATACTAAACCCATCTTAAAATTTAAAATCACTGTAACAAACTAAAGGATGTAATTGATGATGGAATAAGTGCTTTACTTTCAATTTATTGAATCAAACTGCAGTAACGGCTTAACAGTAGAAATCTTTAACGGTGATATGAAATTTAATCCAACAGAGTCGGTCACATTCAACACCAACCCAGGACATAGATGTCTTTTATTGGGCCAACTATTAGGCAATTCCAAAGAAGCCCCAAAGCGGCGGCAACAACAACAACAAAAATAAAAATAAAAGCAAATAATACAACACAACTCTCAACTAAGTTATCATTTGACGAAAGTAGATAACTTTCAAGTGTTCAAAATTCAGTTAACTCGAATTATCGAGTCGAATCAAGTTTAAAAAAAATTATTCATTTGTCTTGTTTGACTTTGACTCTGACTTTAATTCGAAATCAAATTAACTAAGTAATTCCTTAATTCGACTTTGATTTCGACTTCCAAATCAAACTACCGGTTGCATACCGATCTACAAATTAACTGGTTTACTGATTGAACAAGTCGTTCAACTTTGCTTGTCAAAAAACGATCAATAAGTCGAACAATATATATATATATATATATATAATACTAATGCATTTGTATAATAACACTCTTAATTCTTAATAATTAAATATATTAATAATTGATAATATTATTTTTTTTGTAGTACTTAAATATCTTTTCTTTTGTAATTGTTGGTGTTATGTACAATTTATGTATTTATATATTAATATAGGTGTACAACTTATTAATGTTATACTTTTGTTTCAATAACTAATTAAATAAATTATTAATTTTCTTTTAATACATATAGATAAAAGAGTTAAATAATTATAACTGCTGAAGTATTTATTGAAATATCTATATATAATATATCTCATACATACGTATTCTTATGTTTATATACTAAGATTTGTATAACTTACAATTATAATAAAAATATAATTTATATAGCGTCTGATTTATATATTTATACAGTTATACTACATAACTTATTAGTATAACATTTTTACTATCAACAAATATATTAAATACATTATTAACTTAATATTAGTATAAATAGAATTAGGTAATAATATATATTCCTATATACTTATAAGATAAGATATATATATTTGAATTCAAACTAGTAGAATCCACATTCCCGTCTTACCCGAATCCTAAATAGATTAAATTACGCTTGTGTATTGAATTCGATTGAGTTAAATTGTGAAAAAAATATGATTCATAAAATATAAAAGCAAGAAACACACACACACACACATATATATATATATATATATGTATATATGTGTGTATATATATATATAAATAAAGGTAATAACAATTGGTGATTCAATAAGAACTTATAATGTGGAAATTGGAATAATTAAAAAATAATGATATACTTGGAAGAGTGGAACAATTTGAAGAAGGTAACATGTTAAGATTGTTTAATTTATTTTATTCTTTCATTTATTTTAAATACATGATTAATGTATTTCTTCTGTCATTTTCTAAATTTAGTAAAGGTTAGAGTTAAATCAACAATCATTGACATGTGAAGAATTGACCAATCACCACTCATAAAACTTGCTTTTGTTGAATGAGGTTATTATAATTTAGTTATGTATTTTTTATTTATTTATGAATTTGTATTTTGAATTTGTGGAATTTATATTATTTGTATGTCTATTACGTGATATGTTAAATTTGTGAGATAATGTACTAAATTTTGGAATTAGAATATGGAATGGAAGAAGATTAAATGGTCAACTTATTTGACTTATTTAATTTACCGGTTGAATAAGTCGAATTTAAACTACTCGACTTTAATCAACTTTAGATTTATATGACTTGACTTTGATTTTGAAATTTTTAAATCGAAAGTCAAATAAGTCAAATCAATAAACACCAGTCGAATGAACATCCCTAGATAACTCTATTATTTTCTTCTTAGATAGTGTCTTCATAAATTTATCAAACAAAATATTATCCATACTTACAAGTTCATTTCCACAAATGAATATGTTGTAAAATGACAAATTTTTATATGGATCGAATCCACAGTAAGTGTGATGGATTTCTTGGTCCATATTCATCCGCATCACTCTAATTCATTAAAAATAAACTTTTTTAAGGTGATGTGAATGACTGTAGATCAAAGAATCCATTTCACCTACCGTGAACAGAATCCATATAAGAACTTCCCTTGTCAAACTAAATAACGTACTTCACAACACAATTAACAATAACCTTTTCAATTTTGTTAAAAAAAAAATAAAAAATTCCCTTGTTCTGTTTTAATGTAGCTTTTATTTTTTTTCCCTTTTTCCCTCTTCCTATTGTCTTCTATTTCTTCTTTTAAAAGAATTGCTTGCCATCCTCTATTGCCATTGCGACTAGTTATTGTCAACCACATTGCATTGCTTACCAACAGCTACTCAGATCTAAGAAATACTCCATCAATCAACTCTTTTTTCCTTTCTTTTTTTTTTTTTTGAATAAAATTCATATAATACTCTGAAATCAACTAAAAGTTGACCACAAGTTTTCAAAATTGATCACGACTGTATAATAGTTGTGCCAAAAACAAAAAAGAAAAGCTAATGTTCTTAGGGAAAAAGTAACAATAGAAAATTGAAAAATGTATTAAAAAGATGGCTTAATTACACTGAACCACCTTTGTAATTAGAAGTAAGTTCCACTTTGCAACTCTTTTTGTTAGCACCTTTGCCTCGTATGACAAACAGCCAAAAATTATGCTGAGCTCTTCCATTCAAAAAGATGATATAATGACTTCTTTGCTAATGTGCCGAAATTAATTTCTCTTTTCCTTTCTTGTTATTTTTTCCCTCTATTTTGTGATGCCATAACTTCCTCCCATTATATTATATTTTGTTTATTTAAAATATAAGTAAGTCTAGAGTTCGTGTACTATCGGTGTACAAAATTTTTTATACCATCGAGTCTAGATGCATGTCACATGTGCAAAAATAATTTTTGAAATTTAAGTATTTTTTAAATTTCAAAGTTATTTTACACGTGTCTTGTATCTAAACCTGATGGTGTAAAAAATTTTGTATATTGACGATGCATGAAAGATTTACTCTTAAAATATAACTATTGATTAGCTTTGGGTTACTGTTTTACTTTTATTGAGTTCCACTAATATGTGGAGTAATTTTTACTGTTACTAGTTGGTTAATCGTGACCTCTAACTTGTCTAATGTTTTGAATAATTTTGTAACCGGATTTAATTCTATTTTGAAGTTTAAGCAAGATATAATTTATTATCTAAAGTTTATTGTTTAATTTTTTTTACCCTAAAATATGGCATATAATTAAACTTCAGACAAAGGTAAAAGAATGACTTAAAGCAAATTGAAAAATCCTTTTAAATATAAATAGCTAAGGGAAAGAATAGGACCTATTTAAGTGGAAAAACTGTCCAAGTACTTAACTATAACAATTCGACTCTTTTGGGTTACTTAATCGAGTGACTATGTGACTCAATTGGACACTTTTCTACTTTGGACTTGACATAATTGAAATCATTTTCCACTTTGAAGTCCTAATTTGTCAAATTCTCAATTGTAAAACTCGACTGAAATTTGAGTTATTTGAAGGACTTTAAAAAAAAAAAAAAAAAAAAAACCCTACAATGAATTATGGTAAAATGTTAAAACACAATATAAATACAGTCAAAAGGGGCAAAGTCACGACAAAAGTATTTTAGATGGTAAAGTGAAACTCAGACTTAATTACAAATGATTTAATGTAATTTAACCGACTTTTTTTATTACTATTTTATGAGAGAATTATCTTGTTTGATGGACTTTTAAAAAAGAGTACATCAAAGTGACAAATAAAAGTCACTAATGTATTAGTAGATTCGAAAAAAAAAAAAAAATCCGACCGAAAATCTAGAAAGATGATCATAATTGAATTAATAAAATCTTGTCATGTAAAATGACTTTAACAAGTGGTTATGAATTTTTGATTATGTAAATAATTTTCCTTCAAGGAATAGTACAATTATACAAAGTGTAGACATTAACTGCCCACCAAATATTCTGTTTTTCAATAAACAAACTTTTAACATATGCACATACACTTCACTAGAGTATATTAAGGAAATATAAAATCAATCTCTTTCACTTTCTTGCTAAGGATCCAAATCCTTATTAGTTTTCGTACAATTTTGCTGCCAAAATATATATATATATATATATATATATATATATACACACACACACACACACACATCAGTCTAAATATAAATATATATATATATATATATATACACACACACACACACATCAGTCTTATTAGTGTTGATGCTGGTTCAAAACACCATATTTGAACCTCTAGCAATATAACTAGCTTGTATCCACTCAATCAAGGAATGATATCCAGTCTTTTAGCCGAGACAACGAAAATTTCTGGTGCGTGCTATGATTTCGTGCCCTTTTTACATGTTATGTTCTTGCGTGATGGCTGTATATAGCTTCATTACTTAGAATGGGAAAAGAAAAGCTCCCCATAAAGTTGATTCTTACAAAACAAAATACCTGTTTAGTGAAGAATGCAAGTGCATATTTAGCACAAAACATTAGCAACAACAATTGAAAGCTCAATCAGGCCAAGGTTAATGATGTGAAAAACTCACCTCTGCCTTCTGGACTAGACACAAAAGGTATCTAAAAGATAAATCTATTTCAAACATGTATAAATGAGCGCAACTAGACTGAAGTAGGTATCCTTCGATCTTTAATCCATATTCATGCTAGGAAGAAAAGGTATCATTACAACCTAATAGGATCTTGTTAATACAATCCCTCTATAGTTTACAATCCCAAAACCACAAATATAAAGGACAAGAGAACAATAATATCCCTTAATCTGTACAAACATGGATCTCCATTGGATTCTCTTTCATCTTAATCTTGGTTTGCTTGGACGGTGGCACTAATTAGCAACATTTAATTTCTAGTTGGGCAAAGAAAACACTCACCTCAGTAATGACACAAGATCTTGCAAGCTACTAGGTCCAACTTGTGAAACTCAAAAGTAAACAGGATCATGGGTCGTTCTTTCATGATCAGCTTAAAAGTTAGTTTTCCATATTATTATATGCATCAATTTGTAGATTTATACACATGCTTTTGTGCCAACATACATGGGAGCACCAAGTACATCTAGATTCCCAGGAGTTCAAGGCATTTTTTCTTCTTTCAAGGAAATCCAGAGTCTAACCAACACCATAAGGGCAGAGCCATCCATAGTTTATTATCTTCGCACAGAACAAAAATTTCAGCAATTCAATTCAATCTCTTTGTATCTCTGTGCCTGTTTAACTTCCCAAGGTGTCTCGGGTAACAAGGAATGCAAACAATCCATTTTTTATGAGGTGCTTTGTGCGAGCTTTGGGTGAGTTGCTGCATAAATGGAACACTTCTAATTTATATCCGTTTTTAAGTGTGAAAGAAGGTGTTGCACATCAGGACGAAGATTTTCTGCTGCTCTTCCAATAAGAGCCAAAATTTCTGGCCTGGGCTTGCTATTTGCTTGTACTGGTCCTCCCTGACCTTCATAGTGGATAACATGATGGCTAAACAAAGAAAGTTATAAAATAAGAAGACAGAATATGGTGTTTACAAGTCATTTTTGGAGTGCAGATTAAGAAAAAAGCAAATAAAGAGTGACTCACAGGAAGTCAATGAGATCTACTATTTCTGATGCTTCAACAGGAGCTGGTGGCTGTGAATTCTTGCCAAAAACATCCACCATTATACTCAACAACAGCGACAATGTCTAGCACATTATAGGAGAGAAGATTATAGGTGAATGGTAAAGGATTTTATCCAATGCAGCAAATATAACTTTAACTGTTGAAAACTTCTATGTCCATAAGAGCCAAAATGGGCATTTATTACTTTCTTTAAACGATTTTAATTAATCACATTACTATTCTAGAGCATTGGGCAAAATTTATGACAGCATCTTGGACAGATTTTACCACTTACATAACATAAGCAACAAAACTAATTAAACAAAAGGAAGAAGGTTTTCTATCATGATGGACTATTGATTCTGCTTTTTTCCAGAGAAGACTCATCAATATCTTTGCCCTTTTACTTTTTGTTGTAGACCTTCAAGACTGGAAGAAGTAAAACTATATCTAACAGGAAACATAGATTACCTCCTTTACAAATGTTAGGCAATCAAATTTTTATTCAAAAAAAACGCATCCAAACTACAGCCTCTACAGATATCTATAAAAAAAACTCGTGTGTGTGTGTGTGTGTGTGAGAGAGAGAGAGAGAGAGAGTCCAGAACTGTGCGCACACACCTTAATGAAGAGGTTATGGGCATTGGCCAATCTTGGAAGCAGTGGACCCATTATACGAAATGCTATTCTCAAAACTGCAAGGGATGTCACAGGTCTAAGATGCTGGATGATTAGGTAGAGTGCCCTCTAGCCATTCTTGCGGGAGGTTACTAAAGAAAGAATGCAACAGTGCCACAATATTACCTAGCAGTGAAACAGCAAGTGTAAATAGAATAAAAATTTAATCAGGATAAAATCATCAAATAGAATTTTAGGTGGAATTCAATGTCTTCCAGTAGCAATATGGGCAATGACAGTTATATTGTTGTCTTAGACAAGATAATACACACCTATGCTTTTCTTTAGGCATATAGTTTAAATGATAGTTGTACTCTAATGTATATGTTTGTTTCACAGAAGACAGTTCCAGTCATTCTCAAACAAGATAAATGCATCCCCATCAACAGACAAACACACACAGAGAGAGAGAGAGAGAGCCATTCTTGCCGAAGGTTGCTAAAGGAAAAAAATGCAACAGCACCAAAACATTACCTAGCAGTGAGAAAGCAGTGTAAATAGATTCAATCAGGATAAAATCATCATATAGAATTCTAGGGTGGAACTCAAAATCTTCCGGTAGCAAGCATTCTTTTTTTTTTTTTTTTTTTTTAATTCAGTATTTAGTAGCATTCAAGGACAACAGACTGTTAAATTGTTATTTTATACCAGATAATACTTAACTATGCTTTTCTTTATGTGGGAAAACAGTGTATAATTAGTTAGCTAATTTAGGATATTCTTTTGATAATAGATTGTATCCTTAGAATTAGGCATATATAGCTAAGTTTGCTATTCTGTTAGGTGATCCACAAACCATGGGATCTAATTTAGTAATTTATGCTAGGATGGTTGTAGATACTCTGCTGTGAATATTCAAATCAATATAATTCCTCTTTTCAATTTCCGACATGGTATCAGAGCTTTAGGCTCTGTTCTGGGATTATTTGTTTTTTAGCCTTCATTGCCAATCAAACATCTCTGTGTTTCTTCATACAAGCAGTGCTTGTTTTATCAAGCCTTAAAAAATCTGTTGGCCTTCACTGCCACCTTTGCACAGTCGTCACTGTCAACGTCATCATTGATCTCATGTCTAGCTGATTGTTCAAGATATCAGAAACTAGGGAGACTACTACTACAGCCCAATCTGGAGAAGCAATCCGACCCCAACAAGCAGAATATTCTTGCCTCCTACAGTTTAGATGAAAAGGACTACCTTTAAGTGGTCTCAACTCATTCATACAGTGCTGAAAGGAAAAGGAAAGATTATCCATCTCACTGGTACAGGTCCTAAACTAGGGGATTCTAAGTTTGAAGCATGGGTTGAAGACGACACTATGATCATGGTGTGGTTGTGGAATTTTATGATTCCAGAAATAAGTGACGCGCATGTTTTTAGCTACTGCAAAGGACATATGGGATGCGATTCAGCAAACCTATTCCAAAGCCAACAATGCAGCTCAAGTGCATGAGGTCAAGGTAAAAATTATGGCTGCAAAACAAGGGAATAAAACAGTCACTGAATATGCGAATCAACTAAAATTCTTGTGGTAGGAATTGGATCACTACCGGGTGATAAAATCAAAATGCTCCGACCTATGATGCAGCAATTCTAAAGGACTTTATTGAACAAAGATGACTTTCTGGTTGGACTTAATCCAGAATTCGATCAAATAAGGATTCAAATTCTTGGGAAGCCGGAGGTTCCAAGCTTTAATGAAGCAGTGGCTCTGGTCCGAAGTGAATAAAGTAGAAGAAGGTTGATGCTTGAACCACAAACCACTGATAGTTCGGCTATGGTGGCTATTGGTAACAACTCTTCAGCCAAAAACATGGACAAAGGAACAACACTAGAAGGAGAAAAAGATGGACAGCCGAAAACCCAAAATCGTGATGGATTATGGTGCACTTACTGCAAGAAGTCTTGCCACACCCGTGAAAAATGTTGGAAACTTCATGGAAAGCCTCCAAAGCCAAGAATGGGCCCAAAGAGGAGGACAACCACGGAACAATGGACAAGTTCATATTGCAGCCGGATCACAAGGCGAATCAATGTCACAAGAGCTGAGTAGTCTCGACCAAGAAGAGATTGAGAGGTATTAAGTAGTTGAGATCACTCATCAGCAGTCTTGAAAAATCTGGAGGATCTCCAGGTACTTGTTCTTTGGTATATTCAGGTGAGCTTCCATCTTCTATTGGATTAAATGTCTCAGATAAAACCTTTACCAACTCCTGGGTCATGGATTCAGGAGTAACCGATCACATTACACATTCATCCAATATTTTTTCAACCTATACTCCATGTCCAAGTAGTAGGAAAATAGACACACAGCAGATGGATCCTTGACCACGTAGCAGGTTTGGGAATGTCAAAATAAGACCATTGGTGACTTTGAAAAATGTCCTTCATGTTCCTAAATTGTCCACAAATCTGGTCTCTATACATAAACTTACTCTAGATTTACATTGTTATGCAATTTTTGACAGTAGTAATTGTATTATTTCAGGAAAAGGATTTGAGGAGGATGATTGGACGTGCTAGAGAAAGGAATGGCCTCTACCATCTTGAAGCACCAAGTCAATTGCACATGACCAAGGACAAATTACCAGGCTCTTCCTTCGCATCAGAGTTTGTCTTATCCAATAAAGAAAAAATTTTGCTTCATTATTGCCAACTTGGACATCCATCGTTTAGGGCTATTAAAGTTATGTTTCCTTCTTTGTTTAAGGATTTAGATATTGAAAACTCAGTGCGAGGTGTGTGAACTTGCCAAACACAAGCGTGTACCTTTTCCAATTAGTTATAAAAGGAGCTCTGTTCCTTTCTATCTTATTTACAGTGATATTTGGGGTCCATCTACTGTTTCTAATGTTTCTAGGGCAAAATGGTTTGTTTCTTTCATTGGTGATTGCACTTGTGTCACCTGGATTTTTCAGCTTATACGGTGTTCCCAAATTTTTGCTCCATGATAAAAACCAATTTGGGGTCAATATCAAAAGGTTTAGGTCAGCTAATGCTAGGGATTATTTCAATCAAATTCTTACCCCTTTTTTCCAAAAAGAAGGAATAGTACATGAGTCGCAAGGTGTATATAGGTTTCGCAAGGTGTTCACGGCAAGGAGAAAGATGATTGTTCCAGAACGAATGCAGGACCAAGAGTCCAACTCAAATCTTTTGAACGAGGTAATGATTTCTAACCATCCATTGCAAGATTAAACTGAATCTCATGTAGATGACAATGACCAGAACCTTCCAATTGCCATTAGGAAAGGAACTAGAAAATGCACAAAGCAACCATTACCCTTCCAATTGCATATTTTTGTCATTTAAGAATTTTTCACCATCTCATAGAGCTTTGCTTGTAAGCCTAAACACCATTACCATTCCCACCACCTTATCTGAGGCTTTGTCCAATGAAAAATGGAAACAAGCTATGAATGTGGAGATGGAGACGCTGGAAAAAGACAAGACTTGGGAGTTGGTGAAGTTACCAGCGGGAAAGAAACCAGTGGGTTGTAAGTGGGTCTGGGGGTGTATATAGTCAAGTATAGGGAAGATGGGTCAACTGAGAGATCCAAGGCGCGGTTGGTAGCCAAGGGATACACTCAAACCTATGGGAATTGATTATTTAGAGACCTTTGCTCCCGTTGCAAAGATGAACACAGTTAGAGTATTGTTATCACTAGCAGCTAATTATGGTTGGAAGTTGCAGCAGTTTGATGTCAAGAATGCTTTCTTACATGGGGAACTAGAGGAAGAGATTTATCTGCAGGTTCCATGAGGATGTGGGAAGAATTTGGCTGCTCATACTGTGTGTAAATTGAAAAAGAAATTATATGGCCTTAAACAATCACCATGGGCATGGTTTGGGAGATTTGCAAGAGTTATGCTGACTATGGGATACAAAGTCAAGGGGATCATACATTGTTCATTAAACACTCTCTATCAAGGGGAATTACAGCCCTTTTAGTGTATGTTGATCACATAATAGTGACAGGAGATGATGTTAAGGAAAAACGGGTCTTGAGTCAATATTTGGCTAAAGAATTTGAGATTAAAGCGTTAGGGAGACTGAAGTATTTTCTCGGGATTGAGGTTGCCCACTCTAGGGAATTTTGCATCTCTCAACAAAAGTATGTCACAGATCTTCTCAAGGAAACAGGTAAGACAGCATGCAAACCAGCAAGTACTCCCATGGATCCTAATCTTAAACTTGGAAAAGTTGAGGATGCCGCTGTAGACAGAGAAACGTATCAATGCTTGGTAGGAAGACTTATTTATCTATCTCACACACAACCAAATATAGCATATGCAGTGAGTGTGATTAGTCAATTTATGCATAGCCTGAAGGAAGTTCAATTACAAGGAGCGCAGCTCATAGAGTAGTACAGTATCTCAAGGGAACACCAGGGAAAGGTATCCTGTTCAGAAGAAATGGAGGATTGATAGTTGAGGCATACACTCATACTGATTATGCTAGATCAATTGTTGATAGAAGATCAATCTCAGGATAGTGCACCTTTCTCAGTGGCAATCTTGTGACATGGAGAAATAAGAAACAAAGTGTGGTAGCTCGACCGAGTGCAGAGGCTGAATTCCGAGCAAACTACTTGGTTGAAGAGTTGAGACTATCATCCTTGAAGATTTGAAGATCAAGTGGGACGGCCCTATAAGACTCTATTGTGAGAACAAATCTGCAATCAGCATAGCTCACATCCCAGCACAACATGACCGGACAAAACACATTGAAGTTGACAGACACTTTATCAAAGAAAAGTTGGAGAGTGGATTGATTTGTACACCTTACGTGTCTACACATGGTCAGCTCGCTGATGTCCTTACCAAAGGGTTGAGTAGCTCTACTTTCCAGACTATTGTTTCTAAGCTGGGAATGAAGAATACCTATTCACCAGCTTGAGAGGGAATGTGGGAAAACAGTGTATAATTAGTTACCTAATTTAGGATATTCTTTTGATAATATATTGTATCCATAGAATTAGGTATATATAGCTAACATTGCTATTCTGTTAGGTGATCCACAAATCAAGGGATCTGATTTAGTAATTTATGCTAGGATGGTTGTATATATTCTGCTGTATATTCAGATCAATGTAATTCCTCTTTTCAATTAGCTTGGTCCGACACTTTATAAAGTAGTTTAATTGATAGCTGTACTCTAATGAATTCATGTGTTTTGTAGGACAGTTTCAGTCATTCATGCACAAGTTAAATGCATTCCCACACCCGCAGAAGAGAAAGAAGAAAAATGTAGTAGAACTTTGATTAGTTCACCTTGTAATAGACTAATGACCATTGACTAATCAATAATGCAAAGCTTCAGAGCAATAATTGGCTTTATATAATGCCACATAGTTACAGCGAAAGGAAAAGATGATCAGAGAGTATTAGTGCAAACTTAATTTAACCAATTTGCTCAACTCAACTTAGCAATAGCCATACTGCATAATTTTCAATCCAGTATGGCAGAAAAATGGTGATAAGAGTCGAGTTGAAGGATTTAAGCATGATGAACTTCGTAGCAACAGTTCCATCAAGTTTGTTTGCATTTCAACAAATTCCTTGTCAAATCTATCAAGACTTTTAAAATGGTATCTGATGAACATTTACTTGGAGTCAACTGTATTTCATCCCAAAGAACTTGGAATATTCTCAAATTCTCTTCAAGTACTTGCCAATCTACGACAACAAAATTTGAACTAAAAGTTTTCATATGATTCCAAATGTATTCCAATCCTAGAATCTTAGGTAGATTCAAAATTATATACGTGGCACAAAGTACGTAATGTAATAAAATTGAGGTGGTTAAAAGGATCTCTAGAAGGAAAATAGAATTAAAAACAAAAAGAACGAAAGGGCTAAGCTAAAAGATTAGAAAGAGAATACCAATGGCTGTAGAAGTGTTATCCTGAGCAGCCCATGTTGGATCTAACAAAGCATAGCTAACAGCAGATTCAAGTTCACTCGTTGATCTTTTTCCATCAGTAAGCCACCAACATTCTTTTATGACACGTGCAGCTTCTAAATACAATTGTACGTGAAACTCTGGGGGAAGTTGAGCCAGTAAAAGACCACAAGCTTGGATCAATAAACATGACAATTGCTGGCATGTATAACCACTTCGCCAGAAACAAAGTTGGATGTGTTCATTCCAGAGGCCGACGAAGACGTTCCGGTTGCACCAATAGAGTCGGTGCTTCCCCCAGAAGGAGAAGTTGGCAGAACAGAACCTTGTCCACCAACACCAGGAGCTCCATGTACTCCATTGCTGGACTGAACTAGCATCGGCTGTATGTGAACAACAATTTGAACAAGTGATGACACAACCTGGGATGCAGATGCGGGAAGAGATAATATTTCTATCACTGCTGTTTCTAGTATCAGCTGAGTATATGTCCCAGGGTCTTGGATCTGATAGAATGCTTTCTGGCCTTCAGAAGCATTTGTTTGCCCAGGCTGTGCAGTTACTTGAGTTTTATTATGCAAAATCCTGGCAGAACTATTTGAGATATCTCCAGCCGTTCCAAGCTTTGAGGAGTTACTTAGAGGAGGAATTACATGATTCCCCAGACCCAATAACAGGGCGGCAAAGTAATCCAGTGGCGGACAAATGGAAGCATTTGCTGAATTGGAGTTCAACATGTTGGGGAAAGGAATCGGAAAATGGAATCTGAATGCAGTAATAAGTCAATGTTAGAGGAAGATTCAGAGCAGAAATCAAATAGAGATATCAACTACAATTACCTTCTTGACATCTAATACATTCAATATCCGGAGGATAAGCTTCCCAGGAAGATGACCATAGAAATATGCAAGTATATCACGAACAAATGTGAAATTTAAAGGATAATAATGCAAGAACTGATAGTACAATTGCAGAACTCTGTCAGCTGCATCTATAGCATCATTTTCGACAAGTCTATAAATAATTAGGGGAATCACTGGTAGCATCCGTGCAGCAATATCATCAAAAAATGTTGGAAATCTGAAAAGAAAGCAAAAGCAATGAAGAACCTTAGTCTACAAATTCACTAGAAATTACCAAAATATAGAAACAGGATGAAATGGAAATACTACTGGAAAAAAAGTTGGACAGGCGCAAAATGACATTCGATCACTAAGGCTGACTAGCGGATTATGGTTGAGGATAAATGGAAAAACATATGGTCGCCAACAACTCAAACCTTTACAACATTCAACAAATAGGTCAATATCTGGATTGATTAGCTTATATTTGCAGCAGAAAAATGCATCATAAACTTTTTATTGTAAAATCAGGAGTAAATTTTCCAGTAGAAATGAAGCACACAATTAATTTAATGGCTCCACTGCATCCTTTAATCATTAGCTTTCTCACACTCTCACTCAATCGACTTACAACCCAGTCACAGAATTTAGAGCTTAGCACATTTAACAACTCATAAACATGCCTCTCAAGATTGAAAAAACTTCACCTTTCCTTCCAAGAGAGATGATTCCCAAGAGCTTTTTGCAATTCAATGCGTTTGAATGTCCCACTAAGAAGCCAATGCTCAGGCTGGCCACGATTTATAATGTACAGCTTTATCCTCTGTTGGAGCTCTTTACTGTCCAGCAAGTTAATCTGCTTGTATTAACACATAAAAAGTTAAAAAAGAAAAGAATAGTCTGAAATTAAACTGAGGCAGCAAAGGGTATTTTATCTTGCATTATACGAGTATTCTGATTCTCAACATATTTTGGATGATTAAGTTCGTTTGAAAGGAAACCAGATTTGCCTGTGAAGATTTGAAATTGTACTTTTGATCGAGAGGAACCCATTCTCACATTTCACAGTATAGCTTCTTCCTTTGCCTTTGAATGTAAATTTATTTCGATGTATCACCAGAACCATCATAATTAGAAGAAGTAAAGATGGAAGCAAAGATCTGTATCAAACAACCACAAGGAAAGTTGCCTGTGGCAGATATCAGGCATTTTTGCACAAGCAAGAACAGATTCCTCGAAAACAGAGTCAGCAGAGGGGAAAAGGAATTCAACATATATCTTATCGAACAACTTTCACGAATATCAATGTATTGAACTTTTCGTGGTACCATTACAACTAAGACCATTATAGTGCAAGTAAATAGAACAGGAAGGTTAGCAAACAGATGTAAATTTCAGTACAAGGCATTCATTAGTGGCCGATCCCCATCATCATTCTCAATGCAAGCAGCAGAAAATGCACATAAATGAGAATGGTTGGAGATGAGTAAGAGCTACTAGAGATGGTCCAACTTCTCAAATGAAACCATTTTATGAAGAGGTGCAGTTAAAAACTTAAAAAGTAGGAGAATAGAAGTGCTAGATCTAATAGAAAGCGACTAATCAAAACACAGGATGCAGACAGTCAGGTAAATGGACACTTTCAATATGACATAGATGAAATACTACGCTATATCTTGAAAGAAGGGAGGGTGGAAATCTCTCATTTCATCATCATTTACAATATTTGATAAAAGTTCCAACGGAAGCCAGGAGAAAGAGTATATGCTAAAAACAAAGAAACAAACTAAGAACACAAATAACGGTGCTCAAAAGTCAGACAATTCGAACTATCGAGTCAAGTCCAATCGAAAAAAAAAAAATTTGACTTGACTTGTTCGACTTTTAACTCGACTTTGACTCGAAATCAATGAAGTAATTGAATCCTCAACTTGACTTTGACTTTAGTTTCAAAGTCAAATTGCCGGTCAAATACTAATTTACCAATTGCCTAATTTAACTGGTTTACCAGTCGAACAAGTCGTTCTACTTAGCCGATTGAATACCAGTCAATAAGTCGAACAATTACTTTTTTAAATATTTTAGCCATATATTGTAATAATATATTGATGTATTTGTATACATAATATTTTAACCATAATATTGTTAAATCTTAATAATTAAATATTTTAATAACTGATAATATTCTTAATTGTTAATACTTAAATATCTTTTCTTTGTATAATTAGTGTTATTAATGTAATATTTCACATTAGGTACAATTTATGTACTTATACATTAATATACGTGTTCAATAACTAATTAAATGGATTACTAATTTCCTTTTAATATATATAGAGACTAGAGTTTAGTAATTATATATACTTTAATACTTACTGAAGAAGCTTGTGATTGCTAATTTTTGTAAATTGGTTCAATGTATTTGGTTATGTATTTTGCTTGTACTACTTATGAACTTGTAATCTTTGAATTAATTTCAATTTCTAGCATGTCATATTTTGAATTTGTGAATTTGTGGAATGATAGTATGTTACATTTTGAATTTGTACAAAATTTTAGAATTAGAATATGGATTTTGTGGGATGATGTAGTACTAAATTTTGGAATTAAAATATAGAATGAAAGAGGATTTTTGTTTGACTTATTCGACTTACCGGTTGAATAAGTCAAATTTAAACGACTCGACTATAATTGACTTTGGATTTATATGACTTGACTTTGACTTTGAGATTTTCAAGTCGAAAGTCAAACAAGTTAGAAAGTTGAACACCAGTCAAATGAACACTCCTAATTACGCAACTCCAAAAAAAGGCGAATAAAATAAGTGTAAAATGCAAAAAACCCCCTTGTGGTATGTTGAATAGGCACTTTACCCCCTGTGGTTGTCAAATGTGCATTTGACCCCCTCGTGCTTTAAATTTTGGTTTTGCAAAATTGACGGAAACCATTAAAGTTAACTCGTTTTGGCTCTCACGTGCCTATGCACATGTGAAATTGTTTTAAAATTTTTTTTTATATTAAACTAATACTTCAATGACAAATTTACCTCCAAAAATTCTAAGTATTCCCCATCTCTTTTTAACCACTTCTTCCAACCCTAAACCCATCTCAACCACCACCAACAATTAGTCATCACCACCACCACCACTGATCAATCACCACTAAAACCCTTGACTAGACAACATCTATGTGCTGTAGCTCAAAGGAGAAGGGAAGAGGGGAAGCGGGGAAGGGATATCAGAAAAGGAGGGGGTGGAAGAGAAAGAGAAGGGAGGAGACGGGAAAGAAGGGAACTGGAGGAAGAGAGATAAGGGAAGATGGTGGTGAGGGAAGGGGAGATCAGGGAAGTGCGGAGAGGGAGATCAGGGAATAATGGAGGTGGGAAGAAGGTGACAGGGAAAGAGGGAGGAGGAGACATTGGGGAAGAGGGGTGGGGGTTTTTAGATTTGTATAAGAGAATCCAAGGGGGTGGGGTTGGCGATTGCAGTAAACAGCTTGCAGGGGAAGGGAATTGAGGTGGCGGGGAGTGGTGGAGGGGCGAGATCTGGGGGTGGGAAGGAGAGGGAAGGTGGTTGAGGAGGAGTTAGGCTGGTGTGTAGATAGGGGTTGGGGTGGTGGTGGTGGGGCTAGTATGGAGGTGGGGGTTGGGGGTGGCAGTGGTGGTGGCTACGTGATGGAGACGAGCATGGCGGTGGTTGGGTGACAGAGATAAGAGTGGCGGCCTTGAAGGGAAGATGGGTGGGTGGTAGGGTTTCTTTGTCATTTTTTTTAATTTTAATTTAATTTGAACCTGTTTTATTTTTTAATTTGAATTTGACCCTATTTTTTTTTTTTTTTAATTCAGCCCCAAAACTTTGTGAATGTTTTTTATTTTCAATTTGGCCCAAAACTTTCTGGGATACTTGAATTAGTTAGGGGCATGACTTTTCACGAATCAATGTTACTTTTGATGAGTTTTTCCATCCATTTCGCAAAAAAAATTTAAAGCACAAGGGGGGTTAAATGCACATTTAACAACCATAGGGGGGTAAAATGCCTATTCGACATACCACAAGGGGTTTTTTGCATTTTACCCATAAAATAATAGTAGTTAGTCTTGAACATTAGCATGTATTCAACTAGGCCCTCTATAGATTTCCCCAGCTTCAAAAGAATTAACCAGAACAGGTGACATTATACAGGAAGTTATTACTCTATCTTATTGATGGAGAAACTTTATTATGGGAATGTCTTACCAAGTGGCATACCAAGTGGTATCACCAAACCAATGAGATTCCACTATTTAAAATGGTGGGCCTAAAAATAAAATGAATTGGTGGGCCAGTATTTAAAAATGCTAAAATCTCATTGGTTTGGGGATATCACTTGGCATGCTACTTGGTAGAACCTTCCTATAATAAAGTTTTTCTTATTGATGATGTCATAAAACTTTCAATCTAATGCACAACTACATATCAACTTAGCAGAGGGTGTTAAAAGTTACAGGGCATGGTCCAGAACTACATCATCGCCTATTGAGTAAAAAAAAGAGTAGTCCAACCATATATTTACCCCTATAAAAACATTTCTTAACAATATTACTTCAACTAGATCTGTAACTTAGCTAAAATAGAAATAAAAACAGTGGCCCAGTTTGGATTGCTTTTTTAAACAACTTTTTACCACTTTTTACTTTACTATTCATATTTTTTATGAAATATTTGTTTGGTCGGCAAATTTTTTTGGTCAACTTCTTTTACTTTTTTTTCAAAATACTATTCATTATTTACACAATTCAAATTTTTCTTTCACTATTTATTACTTACACAAATTCAAAATTTTCTTTCACTATTCATTACTATTCAATTAATTATTTTACTATTCGTCTATACGCGTATTATACTATTCACATATATTAGCATTAATTTTTTTTTTTATACTTTCCATTACTATATATTGATTTGAATTTTTTTCAGGCAAAAAAAATGGAAATGTGTAAGTTCGGACTCCTGAACCTAGTATAGGCGGGAAAATAGAGTTTAAAATAGGTTCAGGAGTCCGAAGTATAGGCGGGAAAATAGAGTTTAAAATAGGTTCAGGAGTCCGAAGTATAGGCGGGAAAATAGAGTTTAAAATAGGTTCAGGAGTCCGAAGTATAGGCAGGAAAATAGAGTTTAAAATAGTATATAAGGTTCGGACTTCCAAACTTAGGTTCGGGAGTCCGAAATATGGGCGGAAAAATAGAGTTTAAAATGGTATATAAGGTTTGGACTTTTGAACCTATGTTGGAGAAGCCGAACTATGGGCAGAAAAGTGTAAATTTTAAATTATATTTTTATTTTGTATTAAATAAATACATGTTTAACATACGCATACGGACACATTTCGTTTTTCAAGATTCGGATTTTAAATGGCGAATAGGTAACTACCTTTGCGTGTGATTTTTAATACTTGATTTGATGGTACAAAAAAGAAAGTAAACGGGATTATGTATTTTAATATTATGTTCAATAATTTTATTCAAATTGTGTATGTATTTTGTCTTTTAGTGCAAAAAATACTACAGTAATTTTTAAATTGTATTTTTTATTTATATTAAATAAATACATGTTTAGCATACATGTACGAGCATATCTAGTTTTTTTAGATTCAAATATCAAATGACGAGAAGGCAACTACATTTGTCTATAGTTTTTAGTACTTGATTTGATGGTACGAAAAGGAAAGTGAACGGGATTATATATTTTGATATTAATAATTTCGTTCGACTTTCGCTGTACGTTTTTTGTCTTTTAGTGCAAAAAACTATCCGAACACTTATTTACAAAAAATTATTTGCACTATTCACAATCCAAACACTTACTCAAATTATTCACATTTTTTTGTTATTTGCCACATCACTCAAATAATTCCTCGAATAATGCATCAAAATAATACTCCAAATAATGCAATCCATACGGGGCCACTATTCTTGACTCTCAAGACGACTAATGTTGAGAAAGCATACAAGGAAAAGTTGCATCCAGCGCCATTAGGGGGCATTTAAGTGTGAATACTGAATTTTAAGTGCTCAAGTCTAAATTCGCTGAATTCATAAAGTGCTATCTTATTTATAATCAGCTCAAATTGACATTGAATTGAAGTATTTTACGTCGTGTATTAAATATATTTCAATAACTATATTACGATTTTTTATATTAATATTTTAAATATTGTCTTTTAATATAAATAAACAGTTTACTAATATGTAATGTGTGACACATAGAGAGGCAGTCTGTGCAGGTGTGTGTTTATGTGTGAGACAAAAGGAATATTGTGTGTGAAAGTATGTACGACAGAAGAAGTGTGCATTTGTTGCGAGTGTAAGAGAGAGTGAATTTAAGAAGTGTGAATGAGAAGAAAAAATATATTTTTGTGTGAGAGGGAGATGTATGTGTGCGAGGGAGTATGTGCGTATGTGTGAAAGAGTATGTGCATGTGAAATAAGAAAAATTGAGTGAGTATATTACTATACTAGCAAAGAATACAGAAACCTATCCACACTATGTCCCAATATCTATACAATATCAACATCAATATGAATATCATATACATACATATAAGCAGGTGCTTGCATCATATAACAGTGACAGTATGTTGACGAACAAACATACCACAATGCGGAGAGAATGTGGATCGTCATCACGGTCAATAAGTGCCAATAATAAGATGTCCAGCGGCAGTAGCTCATGAGTCCAAACAAAAAAAGAAAGGTTTGCACAAGCTTTTAGCAAAATTTCCTGAAGCAGGAAAGATGGAAGGGAGAGCTCATTGAGTAAAAATAGGCATCACCAACAGGAAAAAAGTCAAAGAAACTATAATGAAAATAAAGGAAAGCAAGCTGATAGAAAAACCTGTGGGGAATGTCCACGCTGTAATTCCAAGTGAATGTGATGTAGTAGGACATCCACCATTGTGTATATATTTGCAGTTACTTCTTCTGGAGAAAATTCTCTTAAGACACGTCCCTGCATTCCATCGTATGTGTTAATGTCGAAGAACTTTCAAAGATACTGCCATATGAACATCTAAAGTCTCCATGTCAAACAGAATCAGATAGTCCCAAAAAGGGAATTAACTCTTACAAGATTAGCACTATTAATGCTCTCAGGATGTCCATGCATCAGCACCCAAGCACCAGCACAAAGGTATTGACGATGTTGAGGAAAGCTATGACTTATGTAAGTAACAACATACGAAGGATCAGCTGATGGCGAAAGAAGCTGAGTGCATTGGTTGATCACTGTAGTTTCTGCCTGCCATTAGCAACATTGTAGATCAAGTCCCAGGGTCCCACAACAAGATATAACAATATTTCTTTCAAGTCACTATATGTATGTTGGATCGCAGATAGACATCCCAACTCATAGCTCAAAATTTTTAATATGCTGCCAATTTTGCAGCTTCAATCAGATTCAAGTAGAAAATTCTTGACTTGGAATTACAGAAGCTATTCATCTCACAGCCCTTATTACTTTTTTTTCCTTACCTGGTTCTTGATAGAAACTTACAATACCAGAAGGATATGCCTAGGACTAGGACCACATACATTAAATGCAACGTACAAACACCCTACCTAAAATAGACAAATACTCTTTAAGGTCCTCCAAACTTGCTTGCCGGAGCACCATTGTATAGCATGGAAAATGATTTTCATATATTTCTTAAATGACGTAACAAAAGTGGCGAACAAAAAAATTAAAATTTTATAGGTTTGATGATGCAACAAATTGCAACAACAGTGGAGTGCTGCAGAATATTCTTAAACTAGCTCTTTTTTAAGATTCAGAAAATAGAATAGATTATAAATACTAACATACTACATGATGAAATGGAGTTAACAAAGCCATAACTTCATTGGACCAAATGATCACACCTACAACAGGCCACCTTCTTAGCATCATTTAGAGGAGGATATAACAAGCAAAATTTGGGAAGTCAGTGTGTCTCCCTAAAGTAATTCTGCATTGTCCTAACCTCCTCTCCTAAATTCAGGAAAATCCAGTCCGAACTTCTCCAGGGGAGATTTAGCGACCAGTCAAACTCAATTCAGAAACAAAGAAAATCAAGAAGCAGAAGAAGGGACAGAGACTATAGTAATTGTTGTGAACAGATTTTCATCAGGGATTGCAAGAAGCAACACATATAAATAGTCATATAGTATTTAACATAAAGCAAGATGGAAACATATAGTTTACCTGCTGCCATGCTTGTATTGCAAGGCCTCTTTTATCTATCCTCCCAATCAAAGCATCATGTAGAATAGAAGGAAAATAACGCAAAGTCTTCTCAGACCATGCATGCTGACTAGTTGCCAATATTTGCTCCAACATTGTTGGAAGATATAGCAAATGCTCAAACTCTGTAATACCACGTGTTTTAATAATGATCGCCAAAGTAGTTATTGCAATTCGATTTAAAGTTTCTGTAAACTCAGTTGGACCCTGCATAAGCTTAACATCGTGAAATCAAGTATCTTTCCTCCAGCGGTGAGATGTTGTGAAAAAATAAGTCCTAATTCAAAGCCAAATTCTTACCTTCCCTTCCCTCTTCACTACAAAAAATTCCTTCATTGATAAAAGCAGATTCATGCACAAATTTTCAGCCAATCTGAAAACGCGATGATCTCCGCGTTTCCCTTTCAGAGAAGAAATCATTTTCGTGATATCATACATCAAATTTTTGCTCTTCCCCTGGTACCTGAAGATTTAAACACCAAAACTTTCTCCTCATCACCACTTAAATGCATTTGATCTAAGAAACTCAATCAGAGATACATATGCCTACTATCTGCTATTTTCAGTATGGTATCCACAAACCGCCTTCTAGAGATATCTTTTTATTTCCTACAAGTACCATCCAGTATAGAAATCAAGATTGCCACCAACCAAAAGAAGAGAAGAAAGTTGGATGCAGCCCGTTTAATCACCTGTAAAGCGAAAGCAGGCGGTAGTTCATAATCTCAAACAACAGAAGAGAAGCTCCAGGCTTTGTCAAAGTCGCCGGATTTCGTTGTGACTATCATACATAAATGCTGTACTTGCCAAAAAATGCAAACGACAGTTATGCCACAAAACATAAGAAATCAGAGAATAAAAAAGAGAAAATCTCATAAAAGATGCAAACCATGCTACTAAAAAGAATCATCCAAACAACATAGTGATCAAGGAGATTCAGTAAAAATGTTTCCATGTGGATGATCAGGTATTACACACGAACTAAGGTGGATATGCATATGCACTCAGAAATTAAAACCAAACAAACAAACCAAGTTTTATTCCCACTAAGTAGGGTCGGCTGCATGAATCCTGCTACGCCATTGTGCTCTGTCATGAACCATATTCTCCTTAATTCCTAGATGGGTTATATCTTTCTTATAAGTTACCCACCAAGTCTTTGGGTCTTCCCCTATCCCTCTTTTGCTGACTACTCTCTCTAAAATCTACTCGCCTAATAGGAGAATCTACCAGTCATCTTAGCACATGACCTAACCACCTTAAGCGTGTTTCTCTCATCTTTTCATCAATAGGTGCTACTCCAATCTTGTCATGAATATGCTCCTTGTGTATCTTGTCCATCCTAGTATACCCACACATCCATCTTAGAGGTCCAATGTCAAGTTGGTTTAATACCTGCTACCATAAAAATATGTTCATCCACAAATCCGATGCCCAATTCCAAGCATATCAAACTGTTATTTCTTCCATCTTCTAGCCTGTGTAGGTCCAAGCCTGGGAAATTTATTTGTTTAAAGTTTCATGAATTATAAGTTACTAGATAGAACTAAATGTAATTTTACCACCAACTAAAATGCTACTAACACAATTATTGTGCTTAACCTTTTCATTTATGATTCTAAGCTTCAACTAATTCAAAAAACATTCAACTCCTCAAACAACAAATCTACATATCATCTTTAAGTACTTTATCTCATTTATCTTCTCATCCTTGAGTTAATCACCCTTGCGATAATTTCAACTCCTCTCAAACTACCTTAACAAACTTCAACCACTACAGCTAATTATACCCATTTGAATTTTTATCATCCCATTTAACTACAGCATGACATTAGCAATCTCTTTCCCATCTTTTTTACTTGGCTGCACATCTAGGGAATCTAGTGTTCTGAATGAAATCCCTAGAGCCTTGATACCAAAAAAAATAGAATAACAGAAGAGAGAACAAATAATTAAGAGAATGTTCTGCATATTCTGACTTATTAGAACCCTAAGTCTACTCACCATTCAACATATAACTCAACACACCAAAATTGCCAAGACACATTTATGCTCCTAAGACCTAACAGGATCCAAAGAAGTTCAGTTAACAAGGAATCAACTGTTTGTATGGCTTTTTATTCATTATTCTCCAAATAATATTTTGCAATCATTACTAGTACACATATTCCAACCACCTTTTTATCTTGCATATCTCACATCTGAAATAGTAGCTATAGTATTCCAAATAATACTCAGAATAATATTCTAAATAATGGCTGTCCAAACCGAGCCCATGCATACGCAAAAAGGGTTTTCTAATTCTTATCTACATCAAATAGCCAGAAGTAACACATCAGAAGTAAATCAGAGAATAAACAAGATAGAAAGCAACTATTCAAATCTATTCTTTCTTTCAAAAGATTTCGGGGGTAATTTACTCGGTTCTTATTAATAAGATTCTTTTACTAAACAGTGAAGGAAGAAGATAAATGCAGCACGTGAAACGTGATTGAATGATTATAACAGAAGTGTGGAAATTGTTGCATGATCTCTGAGATTCGGAATCCAACAGAACCAATTTTAGTTAGTCATCAAGTCAGGCAAATTATTAAGTGTCTCCTACATCAACCAAACCTAATGCATTGTCCTCCGTTTAGTTTTTTTCTGATATCATTGAACAGACCTTCTGATCATCCTCGAACATGCAACTTCAGATCATACAAAATAAAACATCCAAACACTAGTTCACATGAGAACCAAATTCATTAATGCACAATAGGCATTCATATTATGCAGTATGATCAATAAAAACTAAATGATCACATTGTTATGAATACTTCAGGGTGATACAACTTTCTTCCTTTAGTGAATCAGGTTCAGGTGCTAATATTATTATACCTGTTATATTAATCTGTATTGGTTCACTATAGAGTTAAAAACAGAAGAGTGATTTATGAAAATATGCTCATGATACCAAGTCAAGAGGAAAAGTAATTACAGCTAAGTGTGGACGAAACAATGAATGAGGGACAATCAGCAGCAATCTACAGTATGTTTCGACCATTGCAATGTTTGGGACAACCTGCATTAAAGTATTAATGTCAACAAAAAGGATTTCCAATCTGCAATTATTCCAAAAGGAAAATCTACGACTGCCTTTTGTGATACCAATTAAAACAGACAAATTTTTCCAACATAAATGAAAAGGAAAGCATATGTGACATCCATATCATGGAGAAGCACTACTGCTTTAGGGATTCCTGAACATAACCTTTCCTATTTCTCTTTTTTTCCTAGGTTCCAGTTGCTCTTTTTTAATGAAGAATCACTTAGGTTCTAAATAATCTTCTGAAATAATTTTATTTCAGGTAAACAGAAGACGCTAGATTTTTCACCTGTCCGTTAAACATAGTGTCTTCCATCTGAAACATCAATTTTAAGCACAGATTTATAGAGAATCCTGATAACATTGATATTGGCAGTGGACTAACTTCTCGCATCACTACAAATCTCTCATTAGCCTGTAGATTTGGCCCTGGTAACAGCTCTGTAACTCCAGCTGAGGTGAAATAATTCATCACTGATTCGCAAGCAGGCTGTGCCATTGTGTATGAGACAACCCAAAACATACCAACCGATCTCTCATCCATATTCATATAATCCAGCATTCGCTCACCTGATATTTGATGACAATATCATCAAAATAATATTAAAAGAAGAGAAAAATAATTTATATATATATATATATATATATATATATATATATATATGAACTCTTCCGAATGGGGTATGGATGGTAAGCCAGTCACTAAATTAAACAAACAAAAAAAATACTTACCTAGCAGGTAAAATTAACTATGCACAACACAAAATAACTATTCCGAAAGTATTAGATATAAATGGTACTTATCATTTGAGGATAAAAATCAAAGGGAATACCAACCAAAATTGCTCAATAGAACAGCAAATAATGTATGTTCCCTATGTTTGGTACAAAATGGCCTAGAATGGAAAGTTATTCCACCCAAAATGTGTTTCCACCCAAAAGGGCAGAAATATTCATTGTCATTGTTATTCCATTGTTTGGCTACCTAAGTCAGAATGGAACGTCTATTCTTTTCCAACGCCATTGCATCCTTTATTCGTGGGAACGTATAATATACAATTATTTTATTTACCCAATAAGATTATGTAAATAATATTCTTGTAGGCATAAGAAATTCTAAAATGATTTGTATATAGACAATATTAAAATTACATGAATTGCATATTATATAGATTTTTATATTGAAATAGTCAGGTTTTCTATTTAATTATGAAAAATATTTATTTTATTGTGAATAGAGAAATATTTGTAATGAAAAGGATTGTAAATGTTAGTCATAATATTACAAAAAAAAGAAATGCTATAATGCTATATAAACTCTCTTCATTTAATCCTATATAAAAGTCAAAGCAAATAATTTCATATTAGAATAAAATTTATAAAATGTAGCAAATATAATTAATGATTATTCATAATTTTAAAATTACTAGGATAATTTACTAAAGCCGCAAACTCGAAATTTGCAAACATGAGAATAGCCACAAACTCGAAATTTGCAAACATGAGAATAGCCACAAACTCGAAATTTGCAAACATGAGAATGGATTGCATATATTGGACATGACAAATTAAATTAGACAGTTTATTGGTTTTCTTTTCCATTCAAACCTGGAAAGGGCTTTTCTTAAGTTTTTTTAAGGAATGAACTTCCCATAATTATCCTGGAATGAGCTTTTTGGGATGAATGGGCTTTCAAGCTTAAAGGTTCCATAAGAATAAAATGGATAAGTCCAAAATTCTACAAAGTTTTGCAATTTCATAATCCAATTTCTCACTTTTCAAGTGACCCTTGGATACAAATCATGAGAATGGAAAGACCTTTCCATTCCAGGCTTTTCTCGCATACCAAACGTGGGGTTATGGTCTTCATTATGTAAAGCGTGACAGCTATTTACACAGCAATTTTAGCCTAATTTAAAATAAACAAACATAAATTTAAAAAATAATAATAATAAAGAAAAAAATACCATACTGTGTTTGAGTGTCTCAAGATTTCTATAACATTACAGTCCATCAAAGGATGATTAAGACATTCTTGAGGAAGGATCCTCCAGGCAATAACTGTTCACTTAAGTAATTGTAGTATAGTAACATAAACTTCAATCCAGACACTGACATGCAACTCCAACTTTCAAGATGGCAAGAACCATTGGTAACAGGTAAAAAGATAACAAAATTTAAGAACTTCAAGGGATACCACAAGGAAAGTGATCTATTTAACAGTTAAGTATACTTTATCCTTAAACTGGCAGGTTAGTGACACTAGCACTTTAGTTCGTATGCTATTTTCATGAGCAATTTATCCCTTCCATTATGATATATTAGTGTTTTGACTATTCTACCCCTATTTTATTCTATTCTCTTTGTTTATACCTTCATTGCTCTCCATTCCTCAACCAACTTTTGGGAACTAGCCAAAAATAGACTAAAACTTGGGGGCCAAAATCCAATTTCTATAACTTCTATTCTCCTCCTTCCTTCTCCACCAAAAAACCCTAACCATTAAAACCCTAAAACCCCACCACCCTCCCCCAGCAACCCACCCCAAATGCTCTCCAGCATATCAAGAAACCATAAGAACAGTCTTCAGGGGAGGTATGGTCTCTTATACCATCTAAATTGTATAAGGTTTTGGCAGGGGGATGGACCTCCCCTGATAGAAACCCCAAACCTATCCCCTGCCCAACTACCCCCTTCCTTCCCCGTAACCAACCCCTTCCTTCCCACCAAAACCAGCCCCCTTCTCCCTACACAACAACCCCAAAGATCCCTCCACCACCTAACCACTCCCTTCCTTCCCCAACGTAAGCCTAGCCCAATTCATATTTCGTATTATCAAGAACTTTTCCCCACATTCTTGGGTAGAGTTGGCAATTCTAAACCAAACCCATTTAGGAATCCAAATCCACAAAACTTAAATGGATTTGGTTCACCACTAAAAGTTAGATGGTGTTAAATATAAAATATCCCACACTATTTAGCCTAAAGATCCTGGACTAATTAATAAGATTCATGGGCCACACCACTCATTGTCGATTGGTTTTGAGATGAAAGCCATGTTTTTTAACATGTATTAGAGGCAGCCTCAAGTTTGCCCTCATCCAAACGTATCTTGTGTTCTATCTAGCCCATTCCAATAGGCTCGCTCAACTCCCTGGGTGCTCAACCAACCTAAGTCACGGATTCTCCCTCTAGCCCCAGGCGCTCAACTCCCCGAGAGCTCAACCAACCCAAGTCACGGTTTCTCTCCACGCTCAACCAACTCAAGTCACGTGTGAGAAGGTGTGCTAAATATAAAATATGCCACACTGGTTAGTGTTGAAGAACATGGACTTCCATCTAAAAACCAATTTGCAATGAGTCGGGTGGCCCATGAACCTTATTAAGTTTAAGATCACTTGGCTAACTGAAGTGGGATATTTTAATTTTTCACATCCTTTCTCACGCACGACTTGGGCTGAAACAAGGACAATAAACTAGTTTGGCAAGGCAGAAATAGACAAGAGCCAAACCCAAACCTGAACAACAGAAGTATTGGCTGACATAAATTCATAAAGTTAAGCTCAATACCTAAACCAAGACAACTATTGGCTAACATAAACACATGAAGTCAAGCACAATGTGCAAAAGAGCCCAAGTCATGTGTGGATGGAAAAACACTTGAGGCTAGCTCTGATACCATGTTGAAGAACATGGGTTTCCATCTCAAAACCAATTGGCAATGAGTACAGTAGCCCATGAACTTTATTAATTAGTCCACAGTCACTTGGCTAACAAAGCAATGTTAGACCCTTTGGCAGAGTTTCACACATCGGCAAGGCTGAGTGCAGGCCTGGCCCAGAACAGCCTGCACGTCGGCAAGGCAGTGTGCGAGTTCGGCAAACAGAGGTGGGCCGAATTGAACTGTTGTCGTGCAAAGTACTTCAAAACTATGCAGTGGTGTGCTGGAAGTCCTTAGGCAAGTGTTGGCTTCGGGACGTTGGCAAACGTTGCCAGTGGACAGCTCAAGACATGAACGAGCTGGGCAAAACAGTGGCTAACGGCAGTGGCACGAACGGACCCGTGCACACATGCACACGAGATTGGCATAGCTTTTGGCACAATCTTGGGCATTGCTGGGAGCCCAAGTAAAGCCTTGTGGGTGGCAAGGCTGGTCGGCAAGAGTGTTGGCCGAGGAACGTAGGCAACCGGGTTGCCGACGTGCTGGACAGTGGAAACGACTAGGCAGCGTGCACGTCGGGTAAGTGCACTCGCACGGGTGTGGTGATCAGCTGAAGTTGGACTTCTCTTCTCTCTTTACAAGGCTTAGTTGTAGGCATTTCGTTTGTCCAGCAAAGCTAAGCGGTTGGGCTTGTCAACCGCACTTTTCCTATAAATATTGGTAGTCAGAAACTTGGCATAGAGAGAGGAATCCGTTTGGATTTAGGCCAAGAGTGTTCTGCACACCAAGTGTTTGTAAAAAGTCCCGTTGTAAGCTTTTAACAGAAATAAAGTGTTGCAAGGGTTGGCCTGGGGCCGTAATTCGTTTGTGTACCGTTTACTTACGTTTTGTTGTGCTTTGCTCTTGCGAGTTGCCTAAAATTCTGATTCTGGGTGTTTGAGTGAGTGCTTGTTTGCGAAATGAGTGAAAACTAAACACGAGTGTGTGAGGCTGACCAGAGTTTGCTGGGCGCTCAATTTTGGTGGCGGTGCGAGCTTCTTATTCCGCCTTGGCACGACGGTTTCGTGCTAAGTAGAAGTTTCGTGACACTAACCAATATGGGATATTTTATACTTCCATGGTTAGTCTAAAGATCCTGAACTAATTAATAAGGTTTATGGGCCACACCACTTACCGCCAATTGGTTTTGAGATGGAAGGCATGTTCTTTAACATATGGATTTAAATTTATATGGATAACCAAACTAAACCATTTATTCAAATGGTTTTAAATGGTTTATCCAATTAATCCAATAAGATTCATCTAGCAACACTTAATAGTCCACGCCTACCAAACGAAAAGAAAAATTCAGCACAGAACTTCAATCCATTTATCAATGCAGGTGACCTGGAAAAATGCTTACAATCTGATAACTACCTTACCATCTCAAACTTTTATTTTCCACAACTTTCATTTCCAATTTAATACTTAATAATTTATGGTTTCCACCACAACTTTTATTTCCAAAGTGTAATGACTCAAACGTATGGCACACACCAGATCATGCCCCTCCTATGCCCTCCATACAGAAAAAGAATTTTGGGTCTGAGTTAATGATGGCTTGGTCCAGTCCGATGACAGCGAGCTGCGGCAAACTGGCGGCAGATGCAGGAAGCAAGGCGGATGGTGGAAAGGGCATGTAATGAAAATGGTGGAAGGGGTTACAGGTGGTGAAAATGACCGTGGTGGTGGTGGTGGTGGTGGCAGCGTTGGTGAGATAGTGTATACGGAGCAAGAGAAATCATTTTTAAAAAAAAATTTGAGTGCACCTGCCACGTCATGAAAAGAATAACATTCAAGAGAAACCCCCAAAAAAAAAAAGGTGTACAAATGGTATATATATGGATAATGGTTTTTGTACTATCCATTTAAATCCATCCACTTAGATCCATTTACTAAATGGTTTCAAATGGATTGGATAAATTTTATCCACTATCCATTTAACTGAAATGAATTATGACCCATTTATCCATTTTGTCATCTGTACACGTACAAAAAACATTATCTACTCGTGGGTATGGGTATATCTGTCTATTTAGCCAAAATATCATACTAAACATGTCATTTTAGTCGTAACTATGTCACATTTGACTGGTCAGGAACTCTGTGCTCAAAACTTCTATATATATATATATATATATATATATATATATATATATAAGTTAGAGACTAAAGTGTTAGTGACTCTAAATTTTAAGGGTTCAAATGCAAAGTCACTACCCCTTTATTTAGTACCCTTTTTTAATCAGTACCTTTAGTTGTTTGTACGCCACCATTATCAATTTGCTTTCCCTTCTGAAGTTGCTCATTGTTTAATGTGTCTCTAGTTGATGTATTCAGCGACCAAATCCGCAAGGTTTGACAGCTACTTATGAAGTCAAGCAGGATGCTTTGGGGATTCTTCGGGTCCGAACTTACCTCTTTATGAAATGAGAGAATTTTCCTGGTAATCTCCACCTGCCAGAAAGTAGCAATTTAAGAAATGGTAAAAAACAAAAATGCCCTTAAAACTAGACGTCACTGTCAGGCTCCCCCCTGTTCATTGGATTATACCACTTAATGCTCTCAACTATTTTATTAAGGGCAATCAGTTTAATTCAGTAATCCATTTTTTTTTTTTATGAAAGAAAACAAGTGAGTTGTATTTGATATGTTAATGAAAAATTCTTACTCATAGACCAATTCGTTAACATTCATCCCCCTTCCTCAACTAATCCAACCTCAGCAATCCAGTCACCATGACTTCTCCTCTAACCACAATCTTCACCAGAAAAACATGACGAAACAGAATGTTGCAACAAACACTACGACTTTTTTTATCTGTAAATCAATCAATATATCACAACCATGATAGGGAGGGAGAAGAAAATTTCCAAATCAGATTTCTCATGTACATATGACCATCATCCTCTTACAGGCCCATTAAACTGTACATCTCATGGAGCCCCCTACTCTCAGGAACCTGATCTCATTCGCACATAGCCCCCTCCCCCCTCCCTCCTTTTTCTTAATAGTAAGAACACCAATAAGGAGTAGGTGATGTGTTCCCTGCCTCCCTCTCTCAGTAGTAAGAATAGCAATATTGAAGTGTGCACATGTTCATATAACTCTTAAGCTAAAAACCTGACATGCCTTTTTCTGTTATGTTTGTATGAATTCCAAAATCCAAACCTCTCATGTACTTCTGCACATATTATTCATATCATACATGTTTAAAACATTTGTAATAGGGAAAACGTTTTGCTTCCTTCTACAAAAGATCTTTAGCTCAAGGGAGATTAATGAACTGTACTCTTAAAAAACCGAAATTATATCAAGTTAAGATTCAGATGTCTAATGTTAAACAATCTACATCTAGATCTTAAATGTCATGCTCACACAAATCAAATACTAAAAAACAGAAAGGCAGTAAGAGAATTTACGTGGTGATTACTATGTCTCTTAAACATGTAAACTATACATTTTCAACTTTGAGATGAGTGGAAAATAAAGTTGTTGTAAATACCAAGAGCAAGATGCAAAGGGATTTATATGCATGAAAGTAAGACACGAGAAAGCTAAGCAACTAAATGTTTAACACTACCTTTCTTGAGTCTGTATTTAAAGCATTCATTACTAGCTCAACCCGAATAATCTGTGCAAGCAACCACGTAATATGGTTTGTCCTGAGGATATGTTGATCACCCTCCTGAAGCCGAGAAACTAATTTGTCCACAAAATCAATGAAATCAATGCATCCACTTTTCATGAGAAAAAAGAATACATCTGAGAAGGTAAGCCACTCTTGCCAGCAATTTATCTCTGCCAAAAGAAGTTAAAGTGAGACAAAGTTAACATTAGAAAAGTGAAAGGAAAAGAACAAGGTATAAGCTAAGAAGTTTAAAGAATTATAAAACAAAACCAATTTCCATTAGCTGCGGAAGGGAAAAAAAACAATCCGCTATTTCAATATTGCACGTTCCGTTGCAAGCGATTTCTCAAGACCATGGGTGCTAACTTTTGGTTACTAGTAGAGCTATTTCTTATTAAAATAAATGATAATTCGCAACATTTCATGCTACTGACATGGTGAAGTATTGCAACTCCAGTTAAGAGTCATTCTAATCTTTTGTTTATCTATCCTGGAACTTCAATTTAGTTTCGGAATTTGGAAGTTAACATCAGATCTGATACTTTTCCTTTAACTTCATGATGATAGCATGTTAAAAAGTGTTTATGTTCACATGCCTTTTACTGTACTAGGTTAGTGAGCTAGAAATGAACATTAATGACATAGTGACATCTGTGTTAATAGAAACCAAGAGCATAATAAAGATGTTATTTTGGTTTTTCCCTTTTAGGTAGTATCTGGTCAAAACCTCCTCCTATCCATTTTATTGCCTCCTCTACCACCTCTAGTCTTGTTCCTTAATCTTTGTCTTCCCCATACACTTATTTCAATCATCTTTCAAGCCCTTCTTTTTCTTACTTTTTCACCCTAGTTTATGCTACATGGACTCGGGTAGGACTAATCAGATATGGGTGCATTTCTAGGTATAAATGGTCAGGTTCACCAATTTAAAAAATGCAAGATATTGTTGCAGAAGAAACTTTGTATGTGAATCTTATAGTATCACAGTTGTAGAAGAATAGGTATTATTAACCAAAAGCAATATGCCTTGGAGGTAGCATGCCATATTTGCGCCATTATACTGTCTTTCACTGGTATCCATTAATATTACGGTGTATGAGAAGAAAACTGTTAGAATTAGTATATAATATTGTATAGTTGTACTACATAGTAATTGTATAATGTAATTGTACTAAGGCCCAAGGCCCATATACTCTTGTATATATATAGGTGCTCCCATATGATAATGAAATCATTCAGTTTTTCCCAAAGGATCTCTCTCTTTTACTCTTTAACTTAACAAAAACTAAGTTGTAAAGTAGCCATCACCAGAGATTAGTTGGACCAAATTCGACACATATCCCATGCCAAAACCCATGTCATATCCTATGGACACCGTGTCATATCCCATGGACACGAGTACATTGGGGTTGGTTATGTTATACTGAAGAGTCCATGTAATAGAGTTACCCAACAAAACAGTGAAAGTTTATTGCAAAATAAACTAGGTTCCTGCAGCTTGCTCCATATCCATCCTTACTTATAGTTTATGGGAATTCAATCTGATAGTCGAACTAAGTTTACAAGGAAGAACAATAACCTATGTTCAAAGCAGTTTCCCGTAGGTAGAAGACAAATATCAGATTTTTTCCATGACTTATCATGCTTCCATAAGCAACTGTCAAACATGGTTAAAGCAGAGTCCATGTAGAAGTTTATCTATCCATAGAAATATGACATCTATCCTTAGAAAGCTTTATGGTACTAGACTGGGTTCTAGTTTAATTGACTGTATTTCTTTGACTTCGAGACTTCCGTTAATATAAATCTTAGTCCGCATTCAGCATTTAACTTCTTCAAATCTGAAACTAAGGAACAAAGAATCTGTATAAGTTGGACATGGAAGTAACTCAACAATCTCAATATCAACAATTTTTGGAGAGCACTATAAAAGAAACTTCTTAGATGATGATCTCTATCCTTAAGATCAATGTTTGATATGCTTCATACCATGTTGAAGCAGGAAACAGCTACATGCTTAGGCTCTTGGTTAACAGATTTCTTATGTTTTTGGCACTCTTCATTGCTGTTTGTTTATACCTCGAGTTGTTTGGGTTTTTGCAGAAATACTTAAAGGGTTACTTTATCCTTTTGATACATGCCATTAAAGCCTTCTCAACATTTCGTCAATGTAATCAAGCTATATTTCAATGACGCAAAAATGCTTAAGAAGATGAAGCAGCGAATCTTGAAGAAAACAGTAAGAGAAATACGTTCAAACTGAAAGGTAATTTGAATGCTAGTCGAACTCAAAAAGGCTATCCAAGTGCAACAAGACCATTACTAAATCTTCTTTCTTTAGATATTTTAAAAAAACCTATCCTTAGTTTGGCAGCACATCACCGAACTGATTCAGAATTAAAATACAAAATCTACTCAAGTAGATAGTTTATCTCAAAGCACAATAATATGTAGTCAAGCAGTTACAGTTTTAAAATCAATATCTACTTCTCATTAACTACAGAAAACTGATAAACCCGTAAAGCAAAAACATAAGATTCTATTACATTAACCTTTATCACAACAATTTTTTTATTAACAAAGTAGCTACCTCCCATATAAGATCAGTGCTCCAAAAAATAAATAAATAAATAAATAAGGGAAGTAATGAACCTACTCCAATTTTAGCTCCTTCCACTCCCTCCACAACCTTTTTTCATTACAAATTGCAAAGCTACCCATAGAGTTAGAGTTGTGCCCAAGATTTTGCAATTACAGAATTACCCTTCTCACTGTTTCTTTTTTTTTTCTTTTCACAACAAAAAAACAAAATTACTAATGAGAATTTTGGTAGTGGAAGACTCATTGATTTGATAATATTCTAAAATTTTGCTTCGAGCTATTTGCATTCACAAGTTTGATAATTTTGCCTTAAAAAATGAGAAAAAGAAAAAAGCAATTAATTCCATCCAACATCATGATGTTTATAGATCTCTTCGGTCATAATTTTGCTCCATTAATGGTATAAAAAAATCAGAACAAAAAAGACTGAAATTCTATTAATGGTGAAGAGAGACACAAAAAATGGTGAAATATGGACTACACCGGCAAAGCGTAAGAAACGGGTGGCGAGGAATCGATGTTTTAGCTTCTCTATCAAGAAAACTATATCAATCCAAGATGAAAACAAACATAGAAGATCAAAACCCTTCATTATTCATTTAGGCATTGGAGCTCTTGTAAAATACATCTAGGCTGCACAACATTTAGGCTGCACATAAGCGTTTTTGTAAAAAACAAACATATACATAGTGTAGATGGTAAGTTTCATTATTCCTTCATTTGTTGAAATAATAAACATTATTTTAGCAAAAATGAACTTTAAAAATTGTTTAGAAACAAGGTGTATTTTCCATTCGACAAAAGCAAAACAATTTGATAAAAGAAAGTGAATGAAGACTTGGGTAATTGTTCTAACAATCAATAACTCTTTTTTCGTAGAGTAGAAAATTATCAGATATACAGCATCATCTATTATTTATGCACCAAGTAGCTGAACACAAATGAACAACACAACTTTTGTATAATTTAATTGTGAATGCATACAGAATGTGTTCAAATGGTACTTTCACAAAATGTGCAAGACTTCTCTGTGATTTATTCCATTGTGCTCACAACTATAAAATTTACTTGTGCAAGAATCATGCTGGCCAATCATAGAGGATGGATGTACAATTATGCATGAAGCACACTGGTCAGGATACGAAAGTACGAGTATTAAAAAAATGCTAAGAGACATAGATTGCAAACTGCAGATAATAAAACTTCTGTAGATCTCCTTTACAACAGCAATTAAGAAGTAAACCAATGATTGGTATTTCCCATACATGGTGTTTTAAGACAAAGTAACAGCATTTCCATCAGTAAAATACTTCTTCATATGACACATAATGTAGTTTAACCTTCTATAATACATTAATAGAAGACACAAGTACTGGACCAATTTTTGAACAAAAGAAAAACAGCTGTATGATCAAGGATAAGAATATTGCCTGAATTTGTCAGCTTCAACAGTTCAACAATCCTATCAATTGTCGCCTCGCTAATCATTTCAGAAGTAAAGACAGCACCAGGAGTTGGTGTTTGAGCATGAAGCCTGTTACAGGGAGCCAGAAGAAGCACACGCTTCCACCAGTCGAGTGATGGTGTGTTACGAAGAGCATGTCTTATACAACGAATAGCACGCTCCCAATCTAAACTTCCTCTTTGTATGGATATTGCAATATCCTAAATCCAAATGAATAAAATTGAAAAGAAAGAAAATAATTTCAGCTCCCTTAATTCAGTTTCGAAAGACAACAATAAAAAAGAAATAATGAAAAGAAAAACCTTGTGGAAAAGTCCAATTGAATCTATATGCCTTTTTTATATTTTACTTGGTTTGACACTTAAGTTTTTAATATTTCAGATTAACAAATCCATCATGCCACAACAACTGGGTAATTTGTGAATCTTCTCACTCCTTCCTGACCCCCCAACCCATCCAAAACAAAAAGCAAAGGAAAACAACTAGAAATAAGATAAACATACATTTTTTAAAGGAAAGTCACCTCGTTATGGTGAGTGGTTTGGCATGCACCTCTACCTGTTTTACTACAATTACCATAAATTTCTAAAACAAATTTTATATCTAAACAACCTAAAAGCATCTCAGATATATTGTAGATCAGTATTTAGTACCTTTACTGTGACCATTATATCCAAACAACTGAACAGTAAATGTATTTAGTGTGGACGATATAGAGATAATCCTGAACTATAATCTTCTCGAGAAATTATCTGTCTACTACTTGCTCAATTATGGTTGTTCATTATATTTTCATTTCAACATTCTTAAGTTCTAGAATAAACTTCAAACAACGCAACACTTAGAAGAGTTCATACATGAAGGAGTTACACTCCTCTCTTCAGTTTGGATAGGCTACGTAATAATGGAGTCCTCCCTGAGTTTCTCAACATTACACTAATTCCCATTTCAATGTTAACATGGAATAGCTTAGGCGAAACTGATATAAATGTTAACTATACGTGTAGACTAACTCCCCTTCCAATGTTGACATGGAATAACATAGGTGTAACTGATTTTTACTATTAGTTATAGATATGAGATAGTTTCTTAAAACACTAATCAGATTTTGAATCAAATTATTGCATCCAGCTAATTTTGAATGAGTTGGCCATAATTCCTAAAAGCACAACTTATTGGCCAGAAAAAAACTTGGGCAGACTTGTGGCATTGATAGTCAATAAGCATACTGAGTTTCTCGAAAATCCAATAGCATCATTCTGAAATAAATGGAGCAATAGGCCCCATTGCCACCTATGTGACTCCAGGCTCATCCTCACATCATATAATGTAGAAGGAAATGTTGGGCTGAGTGTGGGGAGAGGAAGCAAAGGCATAGCTCAGCTGTATCTCATTTACTCCCTTATTTCTTTGGTATGAGAAAGTGGAAGAGGGAAAGAACTGGAAACAGTACTATGAAAGAAGAGAAATCTAAATTTTTATACTTCTATTATTTTACCTCCTATTTGCATTTGCGCTAAGACTTAAGGTAAACAAGTAAACCTCGCTGTTTAGGCCTATGTTACATGGACTCTCCTTTCACCCCCCAGAGTACCCGTGTCTTGCCGTGTCGACATGAGTGTGGGTGTGGGATCCGTGTTCGTATGGTCAACTTTCAATTGGGTACTTTGACTTTTTACCAAGCCAAAAATTATATTGACTTCAACATGATTGTGACTTCGTCACACGAAAGAACCGCTAAGATAGAGAGGAAGATTATATAGGAGGTAGAAACAAATGAGAATTGTATATCAAATCACTAAATATTATTATAGTTATATCCTTCTATTATCTTCTTTTTCTCAGTGCACCATTATTCTTTAATACTACGCATAAACATATTTATTTTTTAAAAAAAGAGTTATCAAATAATGTTAAATTGGTTTATGATATCAAATTGGATTCTTACTACACTATATATACAAGCATACAAGACGCACCCCCATACTCCTATCTGACTCATTTAGAGCGTCACCATATTCTCAATTTATGAAATTGACAAATCCAACAATTAGATATGTACCCGTACCCGACACGAGAAAATTCTGAAATGGTGCCAATTTTAAAAATCGTTCTTTTTGAGTGCTGATTTCAAATGGGTAATCAGGCACGGGGAACTCACATTCACTGAATGCGACTTCAAGACCTCGCATTCGCTGAATGTGAGTTCAGGTAAAACTACTTTTTTTTTTAAAAATATTTATTCTAACCTCGCATTCAGCAAATGTGAGGTCAGTGTAATTTTTTTTAATTACGAAAAAAAATATTCGACTGACCTCGCATTTGTGAAATGCAAGGTCAGGTAATACCATGACTTAACGAATGCGAGTTTCCCCTTGGCTGAAAACCCATTTCAAATCAACACTCAAAAAGAACGATTTTTAAAGTACTAGCACCATTTCAGAATTTTCTCTACCCGACACCCGTATCCGAGTCCGGGTAACTTAGGTTTAGGCCCAACACTTCCTCTTGCACTTCGTCCTTTTTTATTTTGGTGTTCAGGAGGTCAACAAAAAGTTGGTGAAGAGTGGTATACTCCCCTTCCACCTTCACTTCCCCACAATTAAGGGAAATAAGCCATTAAACATGCAAACTCATTTCCCCTCCCTTCTCCTCTTTACCCCAAGCAAATATGACTATGTCATCAAAGTTTATCATTATTGGCCTGAAAATTTCATTAGTCAGTAGACTCATTACCTCTCCATGCAGTGGTTCTCCAAGCACACTTGGATATGTGATTGGGGAATATCTCATATTAGTCGCTGCTTCACCTGACATATTATTGGTTGCCTGAGGTAAAAGCCGAGGAGTTCCAAATGTTGGGCAATGCAGATGTTGATCCAACATTTGCATGTGCATGGCCATCATATCACGCCTTTTGTGTATCTCCAGGAAATAAGAGTGAACAGTGCCTCATCATCTGGAATATTTTCAATGAACTGCAAGTTACTACGCACAAGTTCATAAAAAGGTACACGGCATTTGTCATCCTCGACCAACAGCCATATCACATCTAAACAACTGTGAAGCCATTCAATCAGCGCCTTGTCAGGTTTCCAGTATCTTGCACTGTCATATTCATCAATACACCGTTGATTTTGGTCCCAGTTAAGAATCCAGTTTAACAAATGGCAGAAAATGTCAGCATGTGTCAAAGGTTTTAGGTTAAAGTTAAGGCCAATTAAGATTATCTTGCAGCACAACTGGCGCAAGCTGCTTATAGCATTGTCCCCGGTAAATAAGTTGATTCTAGAATTTGATGTTTGACCAGTACCGACATCAGGGGACTTCATTGGTGATAATGTTGCACAAGATGGTTCAGCAGCTGATTGAGCAGGGGATGCAATACCATGAACAGAAGGCAGAGGAGATGCAGGACTTGGTGACTGAAAATTACAGTTGGGTTGGGAACTGCACAGGAAGATGGCAACACTCCGGGCTGTGTTACGGTGGCAGAAGAGACCGTAGCCACTGGTTGGCTTCCTTGACTGATTGAAATCTGCGCAGAAGAAACTGAGGAAAGAAGAGAAGGCAAAAAAGTATCCCAGTTTATGTAACTTATGCCAGATAGACTGCGCAAAGAAAAAAGAAGAAATTCTGCTCTGGGTGCGTGACTTCTACAGTGGATAACCAGAGCAATAAGAATAGATTCTGTCACAGCACGCAATTGATCCTGGTCCTGAAGGAAATATTACATTAGAAATGAAAAGAAGTTTCAATGCTGATGGGATGGTAAAAGTCAATGGATCAAAAAGCATAGGAGTTTTAAAACTTAATGCTCACTTGGAATTGGCTCAGCAGATGCTCAAAGTCTAAAAGGAACTGCTCATTTCGAGGTGGCAGATCTCTATTAATAGCAGTAACACGCTTCTGTGTCTTATTCCTGTTTAAGACCTCTGTAAGCTACCTGTTTAGTACTTCAATACGAATTGTACTTATTAATTTAAGAGAGAGTGAGAGAGAGAGAGAGAGAGAGAGAGAGAAGAGTTCCAAAAGTATCCAAAAAAACTAGCTTATGCCCTAATGCTAGCTAGAAGCTTACAGGATAGAAGAGGGTGATTAACAAGTTTTCATCCTTACAAAAATCAGCATTTCAAGATTCACAAGGTTATATTCTACTTTATTGGATAGCATAAACTATCCTCATAGCTACAAAATTAGGTTTGTTAATAGGACCATCAGAAAGAAAGGTGATCATGACATATAAGATAGCGAGGAAAAGTTGGCACTTTTGGAGGTTTGAGCAATGAAAATCTACGTGCACTATGCTCAAGGGACGGTTATGGCTATGTGCTTTCATGTCATTTGTAGTGAGAATGAAGCAATTTTCAAGGGACAGTTTATGTCTATAGCATTATTGTGGAGAAAGATGTTATACTGAAAACATTTATCAGGTAACTTACACTTTTTGTAGGAGGGTTTATGTCTATCGCATTGTTGCAGAAAAAGTTGTCATACTGAAACATTTATCAGGCAATTCTCACCTTAAACATACGCAAGTTCCCTTTTCATTATAGTAATTTTTTTTCTATATTAAAAGAATTTGCAGACCAGAAACAGTCATTTTTTACTGCACATCTTCAAATTAGATAATAGACTGAAATGTACTCCCAAAGATTTCAGGTCATAAACTAGAGGATGCCAGTTCCTGTGGGGAAACTTTGACCCTTTCTAGAGACTTTCGCATGGACCAGAATCTCAAGCCTCTACCTATCCAACCTCTTCAACTGTTAGAAAACAAATTTAATGAAAAGGTTAACTGCTACCAAACAGCACCTATAGATAATGTCTGAGAACCATCTAAAGGAGTACATGCTTTCAAATGATGCCCCTTTGACCAATTTTCTTTTCCCAATTCTCAAACAAATATAGCGATTCACCTTCTTGTTATTGACTCTGATATGAACAAATAAGATGTTGAAAGCTATGTGTCTCTTTAGAAAAGAAAAAAACTCAAAACTATGCACCCCCTATTATACATGTCTCACCTTCCTTTCACACATCAAACAGGCACATCATTTCTGAATTTACCCAAAATCTTAGCCGACCAACCTTTTTAACTTCTCCTGGGGCTTTTATCTATGATCACGTGGGAATTAACTCCAATCCTTAGTACATATGACATGAAAGCACAAAGCCATAAGTTGAATTTTTTTTTTTTTTTCAAATACATCAACCAATTTATGTATACTTCCTTCCAGTTTTGCATAACTACTTATTTATTTCCTGCAAACGACTGATGACTTCCAGTATACATTAATCAACCTAAACAATCACTCCTGCAACAACCACCAAAAAACTTTAAAAGTTGCAACTTATGACTATAAATGAAGCACGGGAATAGCGATTCCACCAACATTTATGAACCATAAATGATCTTAACAAAAAGACAAGTGTAAAGAACACTTAAAACCTAACAAAAAGTTAATTCCACCAAGAAATGAATTTTTTTCACAAATTAACAAGAAAAGGCTATCAAACACTATAATTTACCTAATTAGCCCCATAACAAACTTAAGAAATCAAACTAAAAAAGAAGAAAGAAAGAAGAGAGAGAGAGAAACAAGCTTCATGAATTCCTCCTTTTCAAATCAAGCTTCAAGGAGAAGAAACTACACCCAAGGAATCAAATAACTAAAGAAACATATAGAATTTCTATCACAATTTAACAAGGAAACAGTTGTTAAAACTAAATAATCAGCATGATTTATCTAAAATAGACCTCAAAAACCAAAGATAAAGGGTTCTACATACGGTGGCTCCCGGGCTGTTTCATCCGATTTTTGCCGTGCATTTCTCTGCCAACAAAAACCAGCAAAGAAAAATGGAATCAAACCAAAAAAAAAGGGGCAAAACCATAGAAAACAGAACATAAGATCAAAAAGAAAATCAAATAAAAATCTGTATGAATATTTTTCTTTCATATGAATAGATTTATCTTTCCGAACTTTCTTCCTCTGCAAACAAAAACCCGCAACACAACAATGTATTCAAACACCAAACCAGGCAAAACTATAGAAAACAGAGCATAAGAACAAATAAAAATCATAAATAAATTTAGGAACTTTATACTAGAATATTTATCTTTCTTGAGCCTTCTTTCTCTGCCAACAAAAATCCACAATACAAATGTGTAATTAAATTCAAAATTAGGCAAAACCCACAGAAAACAGAGCAGAAGAAAAGCAAGAAAATGGAATAAAACTTTGAAATTTATAATATATATTATATGCTTTTGTGGGATTTTTCTTATCTTACCCCTAAGTAAAGGTTGAAAAGATCAGTGATGGCAGGTCTAGCGGGGTGAAACTGTAGAGCCCTTGATGAAGAAGATGAACTGGGATTGTTTCTTTGACCATTCTGCATCTGTTGCTGTTGTTGCTGCTGCTGCTGATGGACTGTGCTCTGAGAATCCATCATCATAGTACTGCCCATGACGTTGTTGGAATTTTATTGGAAACCCTCCCACCACCGGATTTCTATACATGCTGGTCGTGGTGTTTTCTGATATATGTATGTGTTTTTTCTGGAAAATTTCAAACGTTTGATTAGCAGAAAATCATGGGTTTCAATGGGGGTTTAACGAAATTTGCTTCCTTGTCTTTTGTTTTGAGGGAAAATCATCAATTAGATCCCGTTTTTTAAGTAGATTTTGTGGTTAAAATTAAATCTTAAAAAATATTATCTAATATCAATTGATAGGATAGATTTTATAAAATTTAATTTATTTCATAAAATTTACAAATATATTCAAAAATTAAATTTATTTAAATATTTATTTTGTTAAGTGTGACCGAGTTAAAGTATGGTCGGTTTGATACCTAACTCGGCTTGGCTGGGCGGTTCCGGCCTTGGGGAAGGTAATTAACTAGTACATTTATGAGGATTATTTAGTAGGTTAATTATATTTTACTCTTATAATTTGAATGTTTATCAATTACTATGTCCGGTATAAAGTTTAAAAAAAATTTATAATTTTTTTTAAGAAATTATTCTTTTATATTTTAAGAATTTGTACAGTACAATACTATATAGTTGAAAACTTGTATTGTACAAATTTTTAAAATCAAAAAAATGATTTTAAAACGAAATGATAGAATTCCCCCTTAAACTTTAAGAAAATTCTACAGTACTTTTTAAGAAACCATTTTTTCGTATTTTAAATGTTTGTACTGAACAACATCATATGTTTTAAATGCTTGTACTCTACAAGTTTTTAAATCTAAAAGAATAATTTTCTAAAGGGACGGTAAAATTCCCCCTTTAGGAAAATTTATCCTCTTAATAACTGTGTACATTGAAAAATTTATACAAATTTAACCCTGACCGTTGTTCAAAATATGAGAGAATAAGACAAAACTACTAAACTGACCGTGTTATACTTAATTTTAATTTAGCAAATTTTCACATTATCCAATATTATGGGTAACATTTGTATTTGATGGTTAATCTCGAGGATATTTAGGTTAACTTTATAGTAAATTTTTTTCTATAGGCAAATCGTGAAACCATCATGCTTACTTGGATAAAATATATGAACTTTAATTATTTTGGGAAAAATTAGAGATATCTGATTACGATCTTATTTATATACTATGTTGGTATATTTGTTACCTCGGTTATTAATATTTTTTGCATCATCATGTACATCATAATGACAATATGACTATTGAATATACCATAAAATCTACAAATGGATTCCTAAATTGAGTCTAACAAACTATTCTCTATTATTTTTGCTTTTAACTTTTTTATAGTTAAATTTGTACATGACTTTTTTTTCTTTTGGTGAAATATTTGTAGAGAAGAGGAACATTTGTCAAACCTGAACATCTTTTTCTTTTTAATTTCACATTTCTAGAATATATCACAATTATCTATTCATGTTCATTGATAGTGTTTTTGCACCATGTTAGTTTAGACATCATTTAAGTAAAGGTAGTAATTGAGATAAGGCTAAAGATAAAGAACGGCTATTTTTCTTAAAGTGCAATTTTGTGAAATTTTTCCTTCACCCTTGAAAAGACATCTCTTCCCTTTTATCTAGTTATTCATTAATTTTCCAACTTTAACCTCTCTTAAGAAAAATTCTTAACTACTTACTCCACATTGCAGAATGAGTATTGCAGGCTTTTGGATGATTGAAAAATAGTGGGATCCCCCTGTTTTTCAATAATTTCAACGGTTATCATATTCACCCCGTATTGCGAGGTGAGTAGACAAGGCTTACTCCTCTCTTAAACTTCCTTTTGTTATCTCTTAATACTAAGAGCAGATCAAGCAAATCAAATGGAGATTGAAGGCTTAGAAGTGAGAAAAATACGATATCAAAGTTCAATTCAATTAGTAAAACGTTTCCCCTATATCTTATAAGTCATGTGTTCGAATCACCAAAGGATAAGTGCAGATTCATTATATATTCTCTCTAAAAATAAAGTAACAAAAAACACAAGAATCTTTTAATCAATGTGAGTCCTTGGTAAATTTCTATATAAATTTATATAATGGAAAAAAAAAATACCATTTTGGTCCACCATCTTCTGAGTCTCATCCAATTTAGTCTGTTATATATCACCATTAGTCAATTTAGTCTCTCAAACAAAATCAAAAACAAAAACAAAAAAAAAAAGCAAAAGTTGCCAATTAGAGACACTTAACAAAATTTTGAAAAAGTAACAAAAAAGATCACGTGACTCGCACGTGGTCATTAAATTGAACAAAAAATTAATCATTTTGGTCTCTAATCTTTAAATTTTTGTTCAATTTAGTCCAACCCAATGTAGTTAGTTTCGATTTGACTCGAATATGTGTGCGTGTGCGTGTGTGTGTATATATATATATATATATATGAGCTCACACACATAGTAAGATAAAAAAAAAATTCAATTTTTTCATGAAAAATATCTATTATCATACAAAACAAAAAGATTAGTTTAAACCATTCACCCTAAATTTCACGTTTAAACCATTCACCCTAAATTTCACTATGGAAAGTATGTTATAAGAGACAGGTGGGTTTATGGTATGAAAAGAATTAAAATTTGAAAAAAAAAATAATAATCAAATGAACTCTAAAATAATCAATATTCTAGAAATATTTTAAAATTTTGCTCAAATCAAATTTTTTTTGGTAATGCATATAGAAAAGTTTGACTCAAACATAAAATATATATATATATAAAATATGAAGAAACATAAAAATCATCGGCTTTTCGTAATAATTATTTTATCATACATAATATTTCAAGAAAAAATTATAATAAAAAATATATACGGAACACTACTTCTGGAAAGTGTGCCACTATTGCAAAAGACATTGAAATTTGAAATATATCAAATGAACTTCCAAAATCTTCAAAATTTCTAGAAATGTTTAAATTTTGTTTTTTAAAAAAAGTTTTTGTTAAAATGAAAAAAATGTTTTGGTAATGCTTTCATAAAATTTTACTTTCACTTGGAATATAACTTTTGTTAATACAAACAATATTTTAAATTTTTGAAAGCATTACCAAAAAAGTTATAGAACAACAACGATATTTTTTTTAAACATATTTTAAAAAATTTTAGAAAGAATTTTTCAGAGTGGTACACTAGGTGGATTTTTCAAATTAATTATGGAATGGTATTATGGTATCTTTTAAAATGAAAATTTTACTTTAAATATTATGAATGATAATAGAATTTTCATGAAAATTTTGGTGATTTTTTTTATTGAAAGTATTTTATATTTTTTATTTTAATGTTGAGTCAAATTGGTACAAACTACATTAGGTGGGGCTAAATTGGAAAAGATTCTAAAAATAAGGGACTAAAATGGCAATTTTATTTGTCAATTTTACAGCAATCCGTTAAGTATCCTAAATTAACCACTTTTTTTTAAAAAAAATATGAGAGACTAAATTGCCTAATATCGATAAATAAGGATTAAATTGAACGAGACACTAAAGATAAGGGACCAAAATGATAATTTCCCTTTATGTAATTTAGAAATCTCTCACATTCTCTAATATTTTGCTAACATTTGTGTTTGACGGTTAGCATATATAGAGGAGGTTAAATGTATATAAAATTTTCTATATTGGCAAATCATATCACCATGATGCTTACTTGAATAAAGAATTATTAGCTCTTAATTTAGTTGGGAAAATTAGAGATATACGAATTACGATCTTATTTTTAAGGTATGTTGTTATATATACTATATTTTTACATCTTTATCCCCTCAGTCACCAACACATTTTTTGCATCATCATACCTCATAATGACGATATGGCTATTGAATGCACTCCAGAATTTACAAATGAACTCATAAATCGAATCTACAAAACGATTCCCTATTATTTTTGCTTTTAGCTTTTTCGTAGTTAAAGTTGTACAAAATTTTCTTTTTTCTTTTTTAAATATTTGTAGAGAAGAGGAACATTTATGATAGTCGAGCTTTTTTGTTTTCTTTTTCTTTTAATTTCACATTCCTAAAATACCTCACAACTGTCTATTCTTGTTCCTAATATTTTTCTTTCACCGTGTTAGACTTCATTAATATAAGGGAATCTTAGTAATTGATAGAAGTCTTAAATTAAAGAATTAGAGTGTAATTTATTGGAATTTTTCCTTCACTCTTAAGAAGACATCTCTTCCTTTCTATCTAGCTTTTCATCAACTTTCCAACTTTACTCTATCTTGTACTTTCACATATCTCTCTTAATACCTAGGTAAGGATCAACCAAATCAAGTGGAGATTGAAGGTTTAGAAATGAGAAAAACACGACAACGAAATACAGTTTAATTAATTTGTAAGATGGTTTTCCCTATAACTTATAAGTCATAAATTCGAGTCACCAAGGTAAGTTGAAATCCATTTTATATCCTTTTAAAAAAAGAAGTGATAAAAATACAAGAATCTTCTAATCAAGGTGAGTTTTTCGTAATTTTATATAAATATATAAAGGGAAAATGCTATTTTAGCCCCTCATCTAGGAGATTTCATCCAATTTTGTCCCTTACATATTACCACTAGCCAATTTAATCTATCATCCTTAAATAAAGATGCCAATCAATCAAAGACACTTAACAAAAAATTTACAAAGTAATGGAAAAGGTCACAAGTGGTCATTCAATTGAATAAAAAATTAACCGCTTTGGTCTTTGGTCTATAAAATTTTAGAAAAATGATTTATAAAGCTATAAATTCATAATCAATTTCTAAAATTACTCCACGTAGTAAAATCATAGTAAATCACCAACTCCTAATTTTACATACTCGGCTGGATTTCATTCATTCATTTTCTAGATCCAGTGACATCTTAGTGGGTTTATCACTTTGTCAATTTGTATAGATGAACTAAAAATTTTAGTCAATTTAGTCCCACTTGATATAGTTTGACTCGATTATGTGTGTATTTATACACACACTATTTATGAAAAATTCTTAGCTAGTCACGCCGAACAACAACTGTCATATCATCCATAAAATAAGAAAACAGATCCTTTTTATATGGGACCTCTAGTATATGGACAAAGAACGGTTATGCTATTCTCTCCACATTGTACTACTTCTATTTACCAAAATGAGGATTAAACAAAGAACGGTTATGCTATTCACTCCACATTGGACTACTGCTATTTATGAGGTTTATTTATTGAGTTAGTTACACTACTCTTATAACTTGATCGTGTACTGATTTACCTCCTTGAAAAATTTATACAAATTTAACCTCTTACAAACCGTCAACAGCTAACCATGTAACAATTTGCCTCTTGAAAAGTTTGTAAAATTTTAGCTCCTCACTAACCATCAAAGGCTAGCCGTTAATCAAAACATCAGAGAATAACACAAAATTAGTAAATTGACCTAGTTATACTTAATCTTTGCAGTGCAATTACACTTTATATGAGAGTAGTTTAGCAAAATCTCCAATATTTTAACTAAAGGAGGTTAAACATTTGTTTAGAGGAGGTTAAATATATACAAAATTTTTTATATGGGTAAATCGTGACACCATCATGCTTACATGAATAGAGCATTATGAACTCTAAATTTTTCTTGGAAATTTTAGAAATATCCGACTTACAAATCTTATTTATAAACTATCTTGGTATATTTAGTATTATCTTACATCATTATACCTCGATAACTAATACTTTATTGTATCTTCATGTACTTCATAATGACGACTAGATGAATGTATTGGAGATCTACAAATGAACTCATAATTGAGTCTAATAAACTATTCCCTATTATTTTTTGCTTTCAGCTTTTTAATAGTTAGATTTGTGCACGATTTTCCTTTTTTTTGTGTGAATATTTTTAGAGAAGACGAATTTGTGACACCCAAGCATTTTTTTTCTTTTTAATTTCACATTCCTAAATATATTATAATTGTCTACTCATGTTCATTGATAGTATTCTTGCACTTGGTTAGTTAGACTTCATTTAAGTAAGGGATAGTAATTTAGATAAGGCTTAAGATGAAGAATTAAAGTGCAATTTCGTGAAATTTTTTGTTCATTCTTAAGAAGACATCTCTTCCTTTCTATCTAGTTATTCGTCAATTTTCCGACTTCGATCTCCCTTAAACCAATTTCCTCTTCTTCTTTCTTAATAACTAGGTAAGTATTAACCAAATCAAACGGAGATTGAAGGCTTAGAAGTGAGAAAAATAAGACAACAAAGTGTAACTCAATTATTAAAACATTTTCCCTATAACTTACAATAGGTCATGAGTTCGAATTATTAAAAGATATATAGAGATCCATTATATATACTCTCTAAAAAAGAAGTGAGAAAAATACAAAAATCTTCTAATCAAGGTGAGTTCTTAGTAAATTCATATAAAGAAAAAACTATTTTGGTCCCTTGTCTTTCAAATATCATCAAATTTGGTTACTTGTATATCATCGCTAGCTAATTTAATCTCTTATCCTTAAAAAATTTACCAATCAAGGACCTTAACATAAATTTGAAAATGCAGCCAAAAAGGTCCAAGAGGCTCACACGTGGTCGTTAATTGAACAAAAAATTCATCACTTTGGTCTAGTATCTTTAAAACTTCGTCCAATTTAGTCCCACTAGATGTAGTTTGTCCCGGGTATTTGACAATGGCGCCAAAAACTTGATGCTTGATCTAGGTAGAGTTCAACTTTAAAAGCAAACAAGCAATAACTAACCTCACAAAATTACTATACTCTACATCACTTCCGCAAATATATGGAGTTGATAGTAGTATAGCATGAGTAGATTTCGTTCCCACAAAAATTATTTGGCAAGCAATTACCAAGATTTATGGATCTTTGTATAGTTAAGCAAATTCAAATAATAGGAGATGAAACTACACTACTCAAAGCCATAATTAAACTCAAGCAATTAAAACCTAAATTAAGCTAAGTTATCTACTAAAGCTAGTAAATAGAACTAATTAATTACGAAATTGAGAAACTAGTTACTATGTCCTAATAAAAGCAATTGAATAAAAACACTTAATTCTACTCTAAATTAACCAAAATAAGACTAAAATTAAAAAGACAACATAAAAGAAGTTTTGAAGGCTAGAAGCAACTATTTATAAACTAGAATTTGGAAGAGTTAAACTTCAAAAATCTAAATATTTTTGGATTTTTTATAATAATAAGAAATCCTACTAAAAATCAACTAGAAATTAATGCAAGGAAATGAGAATTCTTAACTAAAAAGCAATAAATCAACAAGAACCCTAATTTCTCTATGAAACCCTAGAATGAAAGCAAAGATATTCTCACTAATTTAAACTAGAAAGCAAGTAAAAATTATATCTACTTGAAACTAATGATTAACCCACTACAACTATCTAATCAAAATTTAAACTTGCAAGGAAATTATAACTAGATCTAAAGGATGATTAAAGAGAACTTTTCATTAAAAGGAAATTTGAAAGTTAAGCTATTCTACTCTAACCTAAAAATTACTAACTACTAACTTACTCTATTCCTACTTACTTCTCTATTACATCTTTAAAGCAGTTTAAATAGCGGAGTATTACACGATTCAAAATCAGAAATTGGTTACTAGAATATTAAAAAATTGCCCTTACAACTTAAGCTAAAAGCGAGTCCATGTCACGATCTAGAAGAAATGAGATCGCGACATGGACTGCAAAATAAATTGGCCTATTCCCGAGTCCAAATCACGATCTGGACTCTCCATTCAGCAGATCCTCATTTCTTTTGTAATTGCATTTTGGTCCTTATACTTTGCTCATTCCTGCTTCCAACCTCTAATTTAGACCTGCATAATATTAACCCAATTAAGCAATTAATTAGCTAAAATTTTAATAAAAACTTATCATATTTAACAATAACAAAAATATAAACACTTATTAAAGAAATTAACTAAAATTTTTGATTAATTAACCAAAGTTTAGAATTTAAACTATCAAAATGCCATAATTTAGAGCAAAATAACTGTAGTTTACTAGAGTTATCACACTACCAAACTTTGCGTTTTGCTAGTCTCGAACAAAACAAAAATTAAAAGAAGCCTACTAACACTTAAACACATAAACACCACCAAAATTGACAAAACACTTGATGAACTGTGGATGTACTTAGAACAATTAAGAAAGCCTCTTAAGAAACTTTCAATACTATATGATAAATGAAGTGTTTAAATGATTCAATCCAAGTTTGCAATTTTTCTACAAAGAAACACACGTTCATTTACTACACAAGATTTTAAATCACCAAGAATTACTATTCTCAAAAAGAATTACCAAACGTTTTAGTTCTATTCATTTAAAACATCATTTCTTCTCAAATCACAAATATTATGGAGTTAATCAATTATCCCGACTAGGTCTCTTGAAAATAGAAGTTCATTTAGGAATCTACTTAAATGCATATAATGTCACACAATTTGGGAATAGACCGCTAACGTGGAATAAGTAATATGAGATCAATGATGAGTATTACAAACATTTACTTCTTAACTTATTGGTATACTAAAACGCAATTCCTAATGGCTTAATTCGGAGAAACAATATAGGTACATGTCGGAATCCCGTACTTGCCTTATTACTACTCTAATGGCTTATTTCGAAAAAACAAATTGGGTACATGTTGGAATCTCTGTAAGTACTTGCCTTATTCCTAAAAGCAAGGTTTTTTTTTTTTTTTTTTTGTACCCTAAACCAAGGAAAATGAGTGAAATGTACTTAAAATTAATCTCAAATACCAATTATTCACAAATTAGAAGAACATTCCCTATGAAAATACACAAAATGTCCTAAAATTCCTTTTACTTCATTTAACTCACTTTTTTCCAAAAGATAAATCGTTTAACAAAATAATATAAGTGATTTGATCAGAAACAATATTTCAAATAAATTTTCCTAAATTTTCAGTACTTCTTTTTGAAAAATATTAATGCCAAGTTTTTGAAATCTTTATACTGTAGAGGAATTCACTCACACTTAAATTTATGAAATGACCCAATCAAATACTTCAATCATATAGTATTGTACGTTAAAATTCATCATCATTGAGTACTCATTTGATCACTTTTCCATCCACTATACATCAAGTGACATCAATATGCACAAAATAACTATTCCCAACACGAAAAATAAACACCCCCAAACTTGTCTCTTTTATTCAAGTTGATGAATAAATGATCCTTCCACTCACCAAAATCCAACATAAAGACATGTCCACCATTAACAAGAACTACTCAAACTACGACACAATTTTAAGCTAACAATTGAAACTAAGTAAAAGTACTAAGGGTACTTAACCAAGCCATGCATCTCATCAATTAAGTTTCATAAAAATCAACATCCAATTCAAATCATCAATAATTGCAAACATGGCATCAGCTTATGGCCCTTAGCCAATCTACTCTTATTAGTCTATAAACATGACCAAAAACCATACCAAGTATCCAACAAGCAATTCTCAAAAAGATTCAATCCATGAAAAATCAAAAAGATATCTACTTGGCGTCAGTTTAAGGCTATTAGCCAATCTACTAAAAAAAACTAACATATCCCAAATCAAAATACTGAAAATAATAGTAATTAAAAGTCAAGGTGCTAAAACATGAAAAACAAAGAAAATGTTCATCTTCAATATCCTTGCCTAGACATGATGCTCTTAGGAGGAAGTAGAAAGATATTAGTGGTGGGTTATGATGGTTGGAGTGATTTTGAACGGAAGAAAATGGAAAATTTTTAGGGATTGGGGATGGGTTTTTTTTTTCGGTTGAAAGAGAAGAAGGTTAGAAGAAAAGAAGAAAAGAAGAAAAAGAGCTGCAGAAGTAATTATTTCTACTTGTCGAGATCACAATTTCGAACTTGAGATCGTGATCTTGAGTCGAATGAAAATTAGCTTTTGCAGAAGTTTGAGTTCCAAATTGCGATTTGTGTTTTGAGATCGCGATTTGGAACAAATGACCAAAATACCCTCCAGAAGTTTGGACTCTAAATCCCGATCTGGAATTTGAGATTGCGATTTGGAGCTGAACTTCTACAAAGTGTATTTTCAACACTTAACCAAATTTTCTCCACTATTCATCACTTTTCTCCAATTCCATGTACAACCTACAAACACAAAATTAACAAGTTAATATAACAATTTCCCTTATTCTTTAGATAACACCATTTATTCAATTCAAAAACTTATATTTTTAGACTAAAATTCTAACCTAATTCAAACCAAATTACTCAAAATCAAACTAATTAAAAATCACACCAAAAGAAAATAATAACAACTAAATTAAAGAATTGGGTTGCCTCCCAAGAAGTGCTCTTTTATAGTCATTAGCTTGATTATGGCATGGGCGTTTATTCCAAGTTCTTAAGAATGGTTGGCCATCCTTTCTCTTTTGGTTTCCATGGAAAGAGTGCAATCCCCTTTTTCTTCATGATTAAAGTTTGATTCTCGGTTCCTCCACGCACAAGTCCTTTCTTCCAAGCCTTAGCCATCGCTAATGCCCCAATTAACATCTCCAATTGTTTCTCAAACCATTTTCTTTTCTTTTTGCGACTTTTCACCTTCTTGACATAACCATTTTGCCGATCCTTAGCAAATAGCTCTTGATCCTTCATCAACTCATACTAGATTATTGGGTGGTTTTTCCTTCAATTCATTTCTTGGATACTTCTTTTATTTCCAACACTTGCTTAAGCGAATTGCCTTGGTTAATTTTGCTCTTCATTTGACCTAGTAAGGAAAGAATTAAGAGATTGGTTAGCACATTTTTCTTCAACAATAGGAATATTATCATTATATTCAAACACATCAAATTCAATTGATTCATTTTCAACTCGTAAAACCAATTTCCCTCTGTTCACATAAATTAATGCATAAGCAGTTGACAAGAAAGGCCTTCCTAGAATCAATAGAATCTCACTCTCTCCACCCGTATCTAGCACCAAAAAATCAACGGGAAATACCAACTTTTCAACTTGAACAAGCACATCCTCCAACAAGCCATATGGTTTCCTCTCGGATAAATCCACCAATTGGAGTGTGATATTAGTTGGCTTGACATTGTTGATCCCTAATTTGTCATAGATGACCTTTGGCATGATATTTATGCTTGCCCCCAAATCACAAAGTGATTGATGCCACGTTTTTCCTCCAATATTCACCGGTATCACATAAAACTACCGGGATCTTTGAGTTTATGGGTTAGCCTCCTTTGAACAATAGCACTACACTTGGCATCAAGGCATACTTTCTCATCATCATCCCACTTTCTCTTGCCAAAAGATCTTTCATGAAACGAGCATAGTTAGGCATCTTGGTAAGGACATCAATTAAAGGAATGTTGACATTAATTCGTTTCAACATATCCAAGAAGTAGTTGAATTGGTTCTCTTTTTCCTCCTTTCTTGGATCAATGAGTTTTTGAGAGAATGACACTTTTATTGATGAATCCATCTTCAAAGGTTCCTCTACATGCTTCTTCTTGAAAACCTTAATCTCATTCTTTTGTTCCTTCTTGTCTTCATCACCAACAACTTCTCTTTCATTCTCAATTGCATTAGACTTTTGTTCCTTGCTTCCTTCCTCCACATTTTTCTTCTCCTAAGGTTCCACCAATTCTTTTTCACTCCTTAGGGTTATGGCATTACATTGCTCCTTGGGATTTGGAATAGTTATCACTCGAAAGTGCCCCTAGTGGTCTTTCATTATTCAACCTTGCCAATTGTCCCAATTGAATTTCCAAATTTCTCATCGAAGCTTTCAAATTCTCAAAATCTCTCTTATGTTCTTCTTTTTTCCTTTCCAACTCTCTTCTCAAATACTCCGCTTCTCTTTTCCAACCATCTTCACATATATTCTCTCTTGGAGCAAATTGGTCATTATATATAGGTTGGGAAGAATTGCATATTGGAAGAGAAGTCTTGGTTGTTGGTTTTGAAATGAAGGGTTAGGGAAAGATTGATATGAGTTGGTTCGGAAATTTTTTTTATGTGGCGATTGATAAGGTCTAGGTGAGGAACTTGAAGCTTGATTGTGTTGGAAGTTTTGAGGTGGGAAATTTGGTTGATAAGGAAGATTGGATTGATTGTTGGTGTTACTCCACAAAAAATTAGGATGATTCCTCCAAGAGGGATTATATGTGTTCCCATAAACTCCGAATGGGTTCCTTGGAAATAATGCCATGTGTATGATTGATTAGACACATAATTGAGTTGCTCATTAGACCCATAAGGTATGTCACATTGTCCCTTTGCATGACCACCTCCACAAAAATCACATACCATACTTGGTTAGGTTGGAGAACAAGACATTGCATTCACACTACTCGGTTTCCCTGAGTTCTCCAATGCTTTTGCAACGTTGTTCATCACATTCTTGAACATACTTTGTTGTGCCAAAAGAGCATCTTGCATGTTCAAATTCAACACTCAAATATGTGCATTAGCTTGATTAGCTTAGTGTTGAGCTACCGGTGGAGTCATTGTTCCATGATATAATGATTGTATACCATCCTATTGAGCAACTCTTGAGCTTTCTCTGGTGTCTTGTAAGAGATGGAACCATCGGCGGAGGCATCCACTATGGATTTTGTCCTTTGAGTCAAACCATTGTAGAAAGTTTGGATTTGAAGCCACAAAGGAATCGTATGATGAGGACATTTTCTTAGCAAATCCTTGAACCTCTCCCAATTTAAGCCTCTCCTAAGCTTTCACCAACATCTTGTTTAAAGGAGGTAATTTCATTTCTCAATTACGTGGTTCTTGCGGGTGGAAAATGGTTTGCCAGGAATTCTTGAGCAAGTTGATTCCAAGTGGTAAATGTTCCTTGGGCGTGAGATTGAAGCCAAGATTTTGCCCTATCCCTTAGAGAGAAAGGAATCACCCTCATTCATATACAATCCGGGTGCACACTATTAAATTTAAATGTGTCCAAAATTTCCTCAAAATTCATGAGATGTGTATAGGGATCTTCATTAGGACCACCCCCAAACATTGCATGAGCTAGTAGCATTTGTATCAAAGCTACTAGCTTGCATGGGCATCCATGCAATGTTAGAATTTGCTCTATCAAAGTTTGGTAAGGCATATTCTCTCAATGGCCTTCCATTCCCATTCATGCCATTCCCATTTTCGTAACCACCTATTCCATTATTTTCGGCAACCTTTTCTTCATCGTTCTCCACATTCAAATTCCTTTTGATTTTCACTAGCATTTGCCATTTCAATTCTTTCTTGCTCTTGTTGTACTCTTCTAAACTTCCGAATTTCCCTTAACTCTTTTATCCTTTCTTCGTCCAAGCAAATAAGCGGCCTTTTATCTCTTCTTACCATGCACTACAAAAGCCAAAGAAAATAGTCAATTCAAGTGCCAAGACAATTCCACAATACAAATAACCAACATAAACTAATAAACAAAATTAACAACTAAATTAAACTAAAGTGTTTAATCTACATGACCTGTAAAGCGCTTAATATTGCCATATACCAAGGACAATTCCCAATAACGGGGCCAAAAACTTGATGCTTGATCTAGGTAGATGATAAGTTCAAAATTGTGCTATATTTTATGTGTCATTTATCACGTTTTTATGTGTTGTAAGAAATATTTGAGTTATTATTGAGCTTAATTTGGTTATTCTCAGTTTTTGTAGGGTTAGAGTGAAAAAGAGCTGAAAAAGATGGGAAAAGATGAAAGAGAATAGCTTAATACGGGACATGCACGAGTATGAAGCCATTCTAGATACTATTTTGTATTTCAAGCATAAATTTTGATCCCCAGCTCTAATTGAGGTGATTTAAGATGAATTGGAAAGATAAGGGATAGAGCTACAACTTTCATTTCTTATACTTTTTCAAATTACGCAAGAATCAAGGTGAAAATTGAATCCGAAAGCGGAGCACAGTTGAAAAAGCCAGCGCACATGCGCTGGAGTTGTGTAGCGCATGTGCGCTGCATCTGGAAGCAAAATCCCAGAAGTGGCTCTCGCACACATGCGCGCTAGGGTCCCTGAGCATGTGCACTAAGGACAAAACTTGCCTGGACCTTACTGCCTCGCGCACATGCACGCAAAGATCCCAGCGCATGTGTGCCCGAAGCAGCAGGATGGCGTGAAGTTGAGTTTTTGACAGATTCTTCACCCGGTTGGACTCTTTTTCACCCAGTTTCACATTCTTATCTATAGGCATTAATTGTAACCCTAAATACTATGAAGATCATTATAAATACCCCAAGTAGGGTGAGAAAAAAATATCGACACTTTTACTTTCTTTTGGCTAGGGTTTTTAGCAGTAGAAATTCTTCTTTATTCTTTTATGGTACTTTGTGCCTAAACCCTTTTCTTGGTAGAGGGAATTGAAGCCATGGTCAATTCTACAAAGTTGTGAGACTTCTTGTGCTTGAATTATTCACTTTTAGATCAAGTATTGATTATTTTTCAGTGATTAATTTTATGGTTGTTCTTTTTAACTTATTATTGCTACAGAATACTAAGTTATTGGAATTAATCTACTGCTAGATTGTTTTAACCGCGTGTGCTTAATTTAATCTGTGAAGCAACTAAGTTTGATAATTACTAGATTAGTGTTATTGAATTTAGGGAAATTAATTATCTAATTGGCATAACCGAGTGTGTTTATGTTTAATTAGCCTAATTGTTCTTGTTGATCTTAAAACTTCTATTAATTGATCGTTAGCGCGTGTCTGGGTTAAATTAATAGTTTTAGGGTTAATTGGATCGCGTGTTGAAAATTAACCAACTTTAGAAAGAAATAAGAATCAACTTTGAATTGGTATTCGTTCGGTTAATTCTTCAATTAGTGCTTGATATAAAATCGAATTATCTTGTGTGTCAAGGAGTGACTAGTGAAATTGCCATGGTGGATATAACCAAAACCAAGACCTTTCTTAATTGAATTCTCTTTAGTATTTTATTGTTTTAGTTTGAGTTTAAAAGCATTTAAAAACCCCCATTTTTCCATTTAGCACAAGAATAAACTCCGTTCTCTGTGGGACGACCTGTACTCACCACTACTACATATTAAGAGTTGTTAATTTTGGGTGCCTACGACAGCATTGCAACTCCGCAGCATGTTATTGCTCACCAGTAGAGTTTCAACTTTAAAAACAATCAAGCAATAATTAACCTCACAAAATCACTATACTCTACCTCACTTCCACAAGTATACGAAATTGATAGTAGTATAGGATGAGTGGGTATCGTTCCCATGAAGATTGTTTGGCAAGCAATTATCAAGATTTACGGATCTTTGTATAGTTAAGCAAATTTAAATAATAAGAGATGAAACTACACTACTCAAAGCCATAATTAAACTCAAGCAATTAAAACCTAAATTAAGCTAAATTATCAACTAAAGCAAGTAAATGAAACTAAGCAATTATGAAATTAATAAACTAGTTACTATGTCCTAATAAAAGCAATTGAATAAAAGCAATTAATTCTACTCTAAATTAACTAAAATATGACTAAAATTAAAAAGCAAGTAGTTAACCAAATTAAAAAGACTACATAAAAGAAGTTTTGAAGGCTAGAAGCAACTATTTCTAAACTAGAATTTGGAAGAGTTAAACATAAACTGTAAATATTTTTGGATTTTTATAATAATAAAGAAAGCCCACTAAAAATTAATACAAGTGATAAGTTCATATGTATGATATATTTTATGTGTTATTTATCACATTTTTATGTGTTGTAAGCAAGATTTAACATAAGTTATTATTAAGCTTAATTTGGTTATTCTTAGTTTTTGTGGGGTTAAAGTAAAAAAGAGCTGAAAAAGATAGAAAAGATGAAAGCTCTTACTAATCTAGAACATGCATAAGTAAAGCCATTTTGGATTCTGTTTTGTATTTTAAGCATAACTTTCGAGTCCAAGCTCTGATTGAGATGATTTTGATTATTTTAAAAGCTATTGAAGATTTTCACAACTTTCATGTTCTAAGTTTTCCAGGATTCTATAGACATCTTGTTCAAAATTGTAAAGTTGGAAAATATGCACCGACAATGAGCGATTCTGACATAGTTTGGTAGATTGAGCATAACTTTCTTATCTGATTTTCAATTAAAGTGATTTAAGATTTTTTGGAAATCTCAGACATAGAGCTACAAGTTTCATGTTTTGAGTTCTCCCAAATTCCAAAAGTATCAAGGTCAAAATTGAAGTCGAAGGTTAAGCTCAGTGCACATGTGTTGGTGTTGTGCAGCACATGTGCCTTCTGGGACCAGAAGACAAATTTCCTACTCTGCCTAGGGCGCACATGCACCCAAAATAGGCAGCGCATGTGCACCTGAAACAGCTGTATTGCGTATTTTTGGGTTTTTGGCAGATCTCTTCGCCCGATTGGACTTTTTTTCAACCGATTTCACGTTCTTATCCGTAAACCTCAATTGTAACCCTAAGTATTCATTATAAATACCCCATTTAGGGTGAGAGAAAAGCATTGACACTTTATTTTCTAGTTTTATCTACGGTTTTCAGCAGTAGAAAATTATTGTTCATTCTTTTATGGCACTTTGTGCCTAAATCCTTTTCTTGGTCGAGGGATTTGAAGCCATGGTGAATTCTACTATGTTTTGAGACCTTTTGTTCTCGAATTTATTCAATTATATGTCAAGTATTGATTATTTTTCTGAAATTAATTTTATGATTGTTCTTTTTAACTTGTTATTACTGCAGAATATTAAGTTATTAGAATTAATCTACTACTAGATTGTTTTAAGCTCCCGCTTGTGCTTAATTCAATATGTGAAACAACTGAATTTGATAATTACTCAATTAGTGTTATTAAATTTAGGGAAAATTAACATCTAATTAGCATAGCCACATGTGTTTATGTTTAATTAGCTTAATTGTTCTTATTGATTTTAAAGCTTCTATTAATTAATTTTTGGCGCATGTCCGGATTAAATTAATAGCTAGGGTTAATTGGATCGTTTGTTGAAAATTAACCAACTTTAGAAAGAAACAAGAATCAACTTTGAATTGGAATTCGGGTTAATTCTTCAATTAGTGCTTGGCATAGAATTGAATTATCTTGTGTGTCTTATATCGACTAGTGAAATTGCCATGGTAGATATGACCGAAATCAAGAATTTCCTTACATCGAATAAAATAGTTATTTTACTGTTTTAATTTTTTGTTCAAAAGCATTCAAGAACATCCCCATTTTTCTGTTTAGCACAAGAATAAAACTTCATTATCTGTGGGACAAACTTGACTCATCCACTACTTCATTTTTATTGAGAGTTGTGAATTTTGGGTACCTACGACAACATTTCTACCAACAAGAATTGAGAATTCTTAACTAAAAAGTAATAAATCAACAAGAACCCTAATTTCTCTATGAAACCCTAGAATGAAAACAAAGAGATTCTACTAATTTAAACTAGAAAACAAGTAAAAATTATATCTAGTTGAAGCTTACGATTAACCCACTGCAACTATCTAATCAAAATTTAAACTTGCAAGGAAATTAAAACTAGATCTGAAGGATGATTAAAGAGAAATTTTCATTAAAAGGAAATTTGAAAGTTAAGCTATTGGAATTTACCCTAAAAATTACTAACTATCAACTTACTCTATTCCTACTTACTTCTCTATTATATCTTTAAAGTAGTTTGAATAGTGGAGTATTACACGAGGCAAAATCAGAAATTGGTTGCTAGAATATTACAAAATTACCCTTACAACTTAAGCTAAAGGCGAGTTCATGTCACGATTTGGAAAGAAATGAGATCGCGACATGGACTGCAAAATGAATTGGCCTATTCCTGAGTCTAGATCGCGATGTGGAGTAGTCCAGATCGCAATCTGGACTCTCTATTCAGCAAATCCTCATTTCTTCTGTAATTACATTTTGGTCCTTGTACTTTGCTCATTCCAACTTCCAACCTCTAATTTAGACTTGCATAATATTAGCCCAATTAAGCAATTAATTGAGCTAAAATTTTAATAAAAACTTATCATATTTAACAATGACAAAAATATAAATACACATTAAAGAAATTAACTAAAATCTTCAATTAATTAACAAAAGTTCAAAATTTAAATTATGAAAATGCCATAATTTAGAGTAAAATAACTCTAGTTTACTAGAGTTATCAGACTCGAATGTGTGTGTATGTGTGTGTGTGTGTGTGTGTATATATATATATATATATATAGATATAAGAAATACACAGTAAGATAAAAAAATTTCATGACACAAATCTATTATCCTGTAAAAAAAAATAAAAAGATTAATTTAATCCATTCACCCTGAATTTCACTTTGGAAAATGTGCAACTCGTGTGAAAAAGATTAAATTTGAAAAAAAAAAAATACCCAAATGAACACCAAAATAATAAATATTCTAGAAATGTTTTATATTTTAAAATTTAGTTTTGCTCAAATTAAAAATTTTCTGATAATGCATCTAGAAAACTTTACGCAAATGTAAAAAACTATAAAATACTAGGAAACATAAAAAATCAACGGGTTTTAAAAGAAAATTATCATATATAATTTTTCAAGTAAAAATTACAATAAAAAATACATTCGTAATACTATTTTTGGAAAGTGTGCCTCTGTCCAAAAAAAAAAAAATTCATTCTGAATTAATATCAAGCGAACTTAAAAAATCTTCAGAATTTTCAGAAATGCTTCAAAATTTAAAAGTTTAGTTTTTGTTAAAATGAAAAATTGTTTTGGTAATGCTTTATAAAATTTTTCTGTTACCCCAAATATAACTTTTGGTAGTACAAGCAATACCAAGATTTTAAAATTTTGAAAGCATTACCAGAAAAGTTCAATTTTAATAAAAGATTTTTTTAAATATTTTAATCATTTCTTAAGAGAGATTTTGTATTGGTACTGTAGGTGGATTTTTTAAGTAAATTTTTGGAGTGGTATGAAAATTTTACTTTAGATATTATGAATGATAGTGTAATTTACATGAAAATTATGGTGAGTATGACAGACTTAATTGGCTAATATTTGGGGTAAATTACATATTACACCTTTAAACTGTAGCATAATTAACATTTTTGTCATATAACATTATCTTTTGAGCATTTAAATCCCTGAACTGACAATCAACTCTAACGACGTCTGAAGTTTTGGATAAATTTACAAATATATCCCTTGGTTATTTCACTTTACCCCTTAAACTTTAGTGTCACTAACACTTTAATCCCTAAAGTTATGTTTTAAGTACTTAACCCCCTTTGTTATATCAAATCAACAATTTGACCTTTCTATTCCTATTTTATTCTATCTTTTAAGCTCCAATTGCTTTCCATCCCTCCAATAATACCACCAACAAAAAATAATGCATTTTGTTTTTTTTCTTCTTTAAAAACATTTTCCTTTTATTATGATTGCCATAAATATTTTAAAATAAAATTAATTCAAAATTTGTAGACTCATGAATATGTCTTTCTATTTAGCTAAAATTTCAAGTTAAAGAAGTCATTACAATAAAGAGACATGAATTGTTATATTTGATCGTAATTACAAAAATTTGTGCTTAAAAAACAAAATTCGATCCTGTTTTTATACACATCATAGAATTTATCCTAACCAAAAAATCAAAAAAAAGTTGAATTCTACTTCCAAATATCTCTTCATATCAAATTCTACATGAATCAATTATAATTTTAATAAAATTTGATTCATTAGACAAAATAAAAAAAAAAAAAAAATAAAGATTAGAATAGAATAGGGGTTCAAAAATTTTAGTTGGCAAAACGAATAAGTGCTCAAAATATAACGGTAGGGATTAAAGTGTTCGTAAGTGACGCTAAAGTTTAAGGGGTAAAGTGTAATTAACCCTAATATTGATAAATAAGGACCAAATTGGAAAAGATCCTAAAGATAAGGGACCAAAATGATATTTTTTCCTTTATATAAATTTAGCAATCTAGCACATTCTCTAATATTTTGAATAACATTTATTTTTGATAGTTCCTCAAGAGGAGATTAAATGTATATATAATTTTTTATATGGGCAAATCGTGACACCATCACACTTACTGGGATAAAGTGATATTAACTCTTAATTTTTATAGAAAATATTAGAGATGTATGACTTATAATCTTATTTATAGGCTACGTTGGTATATTTATTATTTTGTAAGTCATTATAGCTATGTCACCAACACATTTTTTTGCATCATTATGTACCTCATAATGACGTTATGGCTATTGAATGTACCCAAAATTTTCAAATTAACTCATAAATCGAATCTAAGAAACTGTTTCCTGTTATTTTTGTTTTTAGCTTTTTGAGTTAAATTTGTTCATCATGATTTTCTTTTTTACTTTTTGAAATATTTATAGAGAAGAGAGCATTTATGACACTAGTTTTTTTTTTTTTTTCCTTTTAAACTTCACATTCTTAGAATATCTTAATGCTGTCTATTCTTGTTCCTTGATATTGTTCTTGCACCTTGTTAGGCTTTATTAATGTAAGGGGTAGTAATTGAGATATGCTTAAATCAAAACTAATGTGTAATTTCGTGGAACTTTTCCTTTATCCTTAAGAAGATATCTCATCCTTTTCTATCTAGCTATTCATCAATTTTTTAAGTGCACTCTCTTTAAACTTTCTCTTATTCTCTCTTAATACCTGGATAGAGATCAAGTAAATCCAATGGAGATTGAAGATTTAGAAGTGGGAAAAACACGACAACGAAATGAAATTTAATTTGTAAGACATTTTCCATATAAGTTATAGGTCATAGGTTCGAGTCACCAAGGGATAGTTTGATATTCATCGCATATCCTCTTTATAAAAGAAGTGAAAAATCTAAACACAAGAATCTTCTAATCAAGATGAATTCTTCGTTAATTTGTATAAAAGAAAAAAAAAATACTATTTTGGTCAATCATTTCTGGAATTGCATCCAATTTGGTCATCCATTACATATCACCACTAACCAATTTTGTTTCTCATCCTTAACAAAAGTTGCCAATCAGTCACTAAACAAAAATTTAAAAAAGTAATAGAGAATGTTATGTGACGTACTAGTCATTAAATTGAACAAAAGATTGCCCACTTTAGTCTTTTATCTTTAAAATTTTGTTCAATTTACTCTCACTTAATATAGTTTGACCCAATTTGACTCGAATGTGTGTATGTATAATTCTTAGCTAGTCACACCAAACAATTGGAAAGTCGTATCTTTTAGATGGTCCTCTACTTTGTGGACAATTCGACAATTGTTCTACTTACTCCATATTAAACTGCTCCTATTTATGAGGATTATTTATTGAGTTGCTCTTCTAACTTGATCGTGTACCGATTTGCACTTCTGGGTTCAAAGTTCAATCAAATAGAACCTCTTACTAACCATCAAAAGCTAACCGTGTACAGATTTGCCCCCTTGAATAGCTTATACAAATTTATCCCTTAACTAACCATAAAAAATTAACCTTTAATCAAAACAATATAGAATTGCGTAAAATTACTAAATTTACCTAGTTGCACTTACTCCTTGTAATGATACACAATTATACTTTATATGAGAGAGCAGTTTTTCAAGTTTGCATATTATCCAATATTATGACTAATATTTGTTTCTGGCAGTTAGTCTAGAGGAGGTTAAATGTATATAATTTTTTTATATGGGCAAATCGTGAGACCATCATGGTTACATGGATAAAGTACTTTGAACTCTTAATTTTTCTGAGAAATATAGAGATATCTGACTTATGATCTTATTTATAAACTAGGTTGGTATATTTTCTATTTTCTTATGTCATTATACCTCGGTCACCAATACCGTTTTTGCATCATCATGTACTTCATAATGATGATGTGACTAGCAGTTAAATGTAACACAAAGTCTACAATGAACTCATAAATTGAGTCATTTGTGACTCCCAGAACATTTTTTCTTTTTAATTTCACATTCCTGGAATACATCACAATTGTCTATTCGTGTTCATTGATAGTGTTCTTGCACATGGTTAGTTAGACTTAATTTAAGTAAGGGTAGTATATTGAGATAAGGTTTAAGAAGAAGAGCTAAAGTGCAATTTTGTAGAATTTTTCATTCACCCTGAAGAAGACATCTCTTTCTTTCTATCTAGATATTCATCAATTCTCCAACTTTAATGTCTCTTAAACTTCCTCTTATTCTCTCTTAATACTTAGATGAGGATCAAGCAAATCAAATGGAGATTCAAGGCTTAGAAGTGAGAAAAATATGACAATAAAGTGCAACTCCATTGGTAAAATATTTTCCCTATAACTTGTAGGTTGTTAGTTCGAATCACCAAAGGATAGGTGGAGATCCAATATAAATCCTCTCTAAAAAAGAATTGAGGAAAATCTCACAAGAATATTCTAATGAAGGTGAGTTCTTGGTAAATTTATATAAATTTATATAAAAGAAAAGGATACCATTTTGGTCCTCATCTTTCGGGTCTCATCCAATTGGGTCCCTTATGTATCACGACTTGCCAAATTAGTCTCTCATCCCTTAAAGAAAAGTTGTCATTCATAGACACAACAAAAATTAGAAAAAGTAACGAAAAAAGGTCATGTCTCTCGCACGTGTTCGTTAAATTGAACAAAAAATTAACCACTTTGGTCTCTTATCTTTAAAATTTTGATCAATTTAGTCCCATCCGATCTAGTTTGTCTTGATTTACTCAAATGTAATATATATACACACACACACACACTAAGATAAAAATTTGTAAAATTTGCATGAAAAAAATTCTATTATCGTACATAACAAAAAGATTAATCTAAATAACTCACCTGAATTTCACTTTGTAAAATGTGCAACTAGTGTGAAAATGTTAAAATTTTAAAGAAAAATCACCGTATATCTAGAACTCCAAAATGTTGGTATATTTATTATATTTTTATGTCATTATACCTTAGTCACCAACATGTTTTTTACATCTTTGAGTACCTCACAATAACGATGTGGTTATTGAATGTACCCAAAATTTACAAATGAACTCATAAATCGAAACTAACAACAAACTATTCCATATGATTTTTTCTTTTAGCTTTTTGTAGTTAAATTTGCACACAATTTTCTTTTTTCATTTTGTGAAATATTGATAACTCTAGTAAACTAGAGTCATTTTCCTCTAAATTATAGCATTTTGATAGTTTAAATTCTGAAATTGGATAAGTAATTAAGGATTTTAGTTAATTTCTTTCACATGTATTGTATTTTCATTTTTGAATTAATTATGATAAGTTTCATTAAATTTTTAGTTTAATTAAGTGCTTAATAGTGTTAATATTATGCAGGTTAAAAATTAAAGGTTAGAAGCTGGAAGAAACAAAGCTCAAAGGACCAAATTACAAAATGGAGGAAATGAACGGATGCTGGAAGAAGAGTCGAGATAGCAGTCTCTACTGATCTAGACCGCAATCTCGACTCAGGAATTGGTTTTACTATTTTAGAGTTGAGATCGCTGTCTCTAATGTTCCAGACCGCTATCTCAACTCGCTGAATGATAAGTTGTAAGGGCAATTTTGTAAACTTCTAGCCCAAAAAACCCTAATTTTGCCTTGTGTAATGCTGCACTATTTAAGTTAAGTAGAATTAGTAAGTAGTGTTTGGAGAGTAGATAGTTTTAGTTAGTTTTAGATAGATTAGGATAGCTTGAACTACAAGTTACTTTTTCTAATAGAAATTTCTCTTTACTTTTGTCAAGTTCAAATTTTTATTAGATAATTGTAGTGGGTTAATCGCAAGCTTCACGTAGATATAATTTTTATTTGCTTTCTTGTCCAATTTAGTAAGAATTTCTTTACTTTCAAATTAGGGTTTTTAGGAAAATTAGGGTTCTTGTTAATTTCTTGCTTCCTATTTAAGAATTCGAATATTCAATTTCTAGCTTAAATTTCTAGTCAATTCTTAGTGGGCTTTCTTAATTTCAATCGAAAATCAAAAAATATTTAGATTTCTAGTTTAACTCTTTCTAATTTATAGTTTAGAAATGAATGCTTTTAATATTCAAAGTTTCTCTTTTGTAGTCTTTTTAGTTGAGTGATTTACTTGTTTTAAATTTTAGTCTTAATTTGATTAAATTAGGTTAGAATTAAAATTATAGTTTTCATTAGAATAGTTCTATCATCTACTCATTGATTTTGCTTAACTACACAAACACCCTTAAACCTTGGTAATTGCAATCAACAATCCTTGTGGGAACGATCCCTACTTCCCTTTGCTACTAGTTGACAACCGTATACTTGCGGATACCATCTAGTTAGTAGTAGGATTTAGGTGTTTCATTGAATTATAACTAGATGTGTTAAAAAGGCATCAAGTTTTTGGCGCCGTTGCCGGAGATTGTCTTCGGTGTTTGGCAATATCAAGCGCTTTATGGGGTCGTGTAGATTAAGCACTTTAGATTAGTTTAATTTAGTTCTTAATTTTGTTGATTTTTATGTTTGATTTGGTTGTCTTGCAGAATTGACTTGGAACTTCAATTGACTATTTTAGTTTTATGTAGTGCATGGTCAGAGGAGCTCAAGAGTCATTCATTTGCTTAGACAAGGAAAGGGAGAAAGAGCAAAGACAAATTCGAAGGTTGAGAAGGGTACAACAAGAGCAAGAAAGGATAGAAATGGCAAATGCTACTCATCAAGGGAATGTGAACATGAAGAACGAAGAAGAAGAGGTAGTTGGAAATAATGGAATTGGTGGCTATAGGAATGGAAATGGCATGAATGGGAATGGAATGCCATTAAGGGAGTATGCTTTACCTAATTTTGATGGGGCAAACTCAAGCATTGCACGGATGCTCGTGCAAGCCAACAATTTCAAAATCAAGCCCGCCCTAATCCAAATGCTCCAAGCCCATGCCATGTTCGGAGGTGGACCAAATGAGGACCCCTACACATATCTCATGAATTTTGAAGAAGTATTGGACACATTCAAGTTTAATGGAGTACACCCGGATTGTGTTCGGATGAGGGTGTTTCCTTTTTCTCTTCGTGATAGGGTGAAGTCGTGGTTGTAATCCCAAGCCCAAGGAACATTCACCACTTGGAACCAACTTGCTCAAGAGTTCTTGGCGAAGTACTTTTCTCCCACAAGAACTGCTAAATTAAGGAATGAGATTACATCGTTCAAATAAGATGTTGGTGAAAGCCTAGGGGAAGCTTGGGAAAGATTCAAAGAGTTGCTAAGAAAATGCCCGCATCACGCCATTCCTTGTGGCTTCAAGTTCAAACTTTTTATAATGGTTTACTTCAAGAGACGAAATCCATTGTAGATACCTCCGCCGACGATTCTATCTCATATAAGACTCCGAAAAAAGCTCAAGAGTTGTTAAATAGGATGGCATACAACCACTATCATCATGGACCGATAACTCCACCGGTGGTTCTCAACATCAAGCTAATCAAGCCAATGCAAGTAGTGGAGCGTTGAATCTAAACATGCAAGATGCCCTTTTGTCTCAACAAAGCATGTTCATGAATGTGATGAATAACATGGCAAAGGCGTTGGAGAATCTAGGGAAACCTAGTACTGTGAATGCGATGAATTCTTCTCCAATTCAACCAAGCATGACATGTGATTTTTGTGGAGGCGGCCATGCCAATGGGAATTGTTAGATGCCATATGGTACTAATGAGCAAATCATTTATGTGGCAAATCAATCTTCATTTCCAAGGAACCGATCCAGAGCTTATGGGAACACTTACGATCCTTCTTGGAGGAATCACCCAAATTTCTCATGGAATAACACCAACAACCAATCCAACCCTCCTTACCAACAAAATCTCCCACCTCAAAATGCCTAACATACTCAAGCCTCAAATTTCTCATCTAGACCGTATCAACCGCCACATCAAAGAAATGTCCAACCCAGCTCATATCAAAATTTCAACAACATTACCCAATCCCTCGTTTCAAAACCAACAACAAAGACCTCCTTTCCATTATGCAAAATCTTCCCAACCCATGTACCATGATCAATATGCTCCTAGAGATAATTTGGGTGAAGAAGATTGGACAAGAGATGCCGAGTATTTGAGAAGAGAAATGGATAGGAAAGTGGAAGAGCATAAAAGAGATTATAAGAATTTGAAGGCGTCGACAAGGAATTTAGTGATTCAATTGGGGCAATGGGCAAGGTTGAATAATGACAAACCTATTGGAGTATTTTTGAGTGATACTATTCTAAATCCCAAGAAGCAATGCAGTGTCATAACCTTAAGGAGTGCAAAAGAATTGGTTGAATCTTAGGAGAAGAAAAAGGTGGAGAAAGGAAGCAAGGAACAAAAGTCCAAGGTAGTTGAAAATGAAAGGGAAGTGGTTGATGATGAAGCCAAGAAGGAGCAAAAGAATTAGATCAAGGTATCCAAGAAGAAGCATGTGGAGGAACCTTTGAAGATCCTCTAGATCCATCAATAAAAGTACCATACCCTCAAAGACTCATTGATCCAAGAAAGGAGGAAAAAGAGAAGCAATTCACCCATTTCTTGGATATGATGAAAAAGATTAATGTCAACATTCCTTTGATTGATGTCCTCACCAAGATGCCCAACTATGCTCGTTTCATGACGGATCTTTTGGCAAGGAAGCGAAAGTGGGATGATGATGAGAAAGTATGTCTTAATGCCCAATGTAGTGCCATTGCTCAAAGGCGGTTGCCCCCTAAACTCATGGATCCCGGTAGTTTCATGATGCTGGTGAATGTTGGAGGAAAAACTTGGCATCGATCACTTTGTGATTTGGGGGAAAGCATAAATATCATGCCAAAGGCCATCAATGACAAGTTAGGGATCAACAATGTCAAGCCAACTAATATCACACTCCAATTGGAGGATTTATCCGAGAGAAAACCATATGCCTTGTTGGAAGATGTGCTTGTACAAGTTAAAAAGTTGGTATTTCCTGTTGATTAGGCTCTTTGTGCTAGATACGAGTGAAGAGAGTGAGATTCCATTGATTCTAGGGAGGCCTTTCTTGTCGAACGCTCATGCATTAATTGATGTGCACAAAAGGAAGTTGATCTTATGAGTTGAAAATGAATCAATTGAATTTGATGTGTTTGAATATAATGACAATATTCCCATTGTTGAAGAGAAATGTGCTAATCAATCTCTTAATTCTATCATTACTAGGTCAAATGAAGAGCAAAATGAAGTGAGCCAAGGCAATTCGCTCAAGCAAGTGTTAGAAATATAGGAAAATCCAAGAAATGAATTGAAAGAATAACCACCCGATAAGGGATGTGTGTTGATGAAGAATGAAGAGAGTTTTACAAAGAATAAGCACAATGGTGATATCAAGAAATTGAGAAGGCATAAAAAGAAAACAAAATGGTTTGAGAAACAATTGGAGATGTTAATTGGGGCATTAGCGATGGCTAAGGCTAGAAAGAAAGGATGTGTGGATGGAAAACCCGGAAAATCAAGCTTTATCATGAAGAAAAAAAGAATCAAACTTTTTCCGTGGAAACCAAATGGGAAAGGAGGATCAATCATCCTCAATTACTTGGAATGAGGGTCATGCCATAGTCAAGCTAGTGACCATAAAAGAGCGCTTATTGGTCTTTAATTAGTTTTTATTGCTTTCTTTTGGTGTGATTTTTAATTGTCTTGATTTTGAGTAAATTGGTTTGAATTAGGTTAGAATTTTTGTTTAAAAAAAAGAAATATTTTGAGTTTTTGAGTTGAATAAATGGTGCTAAAGAATGAGTGAAAATTGTCATCCTAACTTGTGAATTTTTTGTTTGTAGGTTACCCTTGTAAATGGAGAAAAGTGGTCAAGAGTGAAGCAATTTCGGCTAAATGTAAAAATTCACTTTGCAAAAATTGGGCTTGAGATCGCGGTCTCAACCTCAAACTTCTGGAGGGCAGAAGCATCATTTGGTCGAGACCGCGATCTCAAATTTAAGACCGCAATCTCAACTGTCTAAACTTCTGCAACTCTTATTTTGAACCGAGTTGAGATCACAGTCTCAAAACTCGGACCGCGATCTCAAACTGCCTGAGACCGCGATCTCAAAACTGAGACCGTGATCTCAAAATCAGGCCAGATCGCGGTCTCAAAACTGAGACCGCGGTCTCAACTGCTAGAAAGTTTTAAAAAGCATCGATATCTTCTTTTCTTCTCATAAACTCTCCCTATTCTTCTTCCATCTTCCGAAAGCCCTAGCCCCAAATCCTCCAATTCTTCCCCCATCTTCACCAAAAATCACTAAAAACTCTACACCCACCACTAATTTCACTTTGTTTTTCTGTAGGAACCTCAAAGCAACCATCTTTTTGAGGATTTTTGGAAGAAATTTGGCTTCAAGGGGGATTGTCACAAGGGCAATTTCTTGGAAAATTTTCAATCCGAAAAAGAATGGGTAATATCCTTCCTTGAATATTAGTTGTAATTGGTAATATTTGAAGGCAATTGTGGAATCTTGTGGATTTAAATTGTAAAAATTTTGTGGTATTTAATTATTGAATTGTGGACAAGTAATCTGTGGTAATTTGTGCTAGAAGAATGTTGAATTGTCCAATTATTGAAATTCTTGGTTTGATTTGTGATTGAGTTGAATTGAAATATTCGAACAATTTTTGGGAATTTGGATTGTGATTTTGAGGTGTTGAATCTTGATTGAAAGTTGGAATTTTTGAAATTGGTGATTGAATTCCTTTTGCATAAAGAATATGACGAGAGGGGTATATGGCAGTGCTGAGAGAAGAGTTAGAATGAGAGAGAGAGGGATTGGTTCTAGAAAAAGGAATCCGGAGAGGATACGAGCGGAGAAAGGGGTTCGGAACAACCATTAGAGAGTGGTGATCAAATTGAACCTCAATTTTTGAGTGATAAGGCTCAACAATTATTCAAGAGTAACGAGAAGCATGAGGTGATTAGAGAGAGAAACTTTGACCTAACCATGCATTAGGGAGTATATGATGATTCTATGATAGGAGAGCAATAGAAGAACAAATTAGGTCAAGGCATTGGGAGGGTTTTAACGCTCAGGTTGAGCTCGGGGCTACCCAGTTAGTCAAGGAGTTTCATTGTAATTTATGTGAAGATGGCAAGATGCGTATACCGGGGGGGAGGGCATTCGGTAGATTTTAGTGCTGATGTGATTAATGCGTATTTCAACATACCCCCCGTACCTTCTAGTCAATATTTGGCATTTTTGAACAATAAAAATAAGGATATGAATGCAATCAAAGATGCCATTTGTGATAGAAGGGTAGAGTGGATTAAGAGTATTTCGTCTACCATTGAATTAAAATTTCCTCGTCAAGGACTATCATTAGTGGCTAAGTTATGATTTTATTTCATTAGTAGCTGTATTTGGGAGTCCAATGTAGTGAGCTTTATCCAGAGGGACAAGGTACTCTTAGTCTATGCCATCATGAATGGGATCCCGGTGAATGTTGGTCACCTAATTAGACAGGGGTTTTTAGAGAGTGGTAGGTACTCATGGGACGACCCATGTTTTATGCCCCTAGTCTAATTCACCATCTTTGCACCATAGTGGGTTTCCCGATTAGTCCTTTGGAATCATTGACACATCCTAGAGGAAGGATCAATCGGGAGTATGTCTATAGAATGGTAGAGAATATGAGAAGCACCACCAGGAGGAGCATCCTTCCCAGCCATAGCCATAGCTATAGCCACAGCCTCCACTATCTCAGAGAACTTCAATGATTCTGATACCCCCAGGTGTAGTATTTAATGCTCCGGTAAGTGAAGAAGAAATGAATGATCTACAAGGGTACAGTCGTACAGTCAAATGGTGATGCACAACAACTTGACTGTTATTGGAGAAGCTTTAAAGGGTACTTCATTAGGCACTTGGGTCCAGTCACCATCATCTCTGGCATGGCACTTTGGTCCACCTTGTGGACAATATTACACACCCCGGCGGCTACCACACATCATGAGGGATCTAGCCACGTGGGTGCGACTGGAGGGGACATGGATGATGATCAGTGTCCATGAGGAGGCCCAACCTAGTGACACTGAAGAAGGTCAAGACGAGATGGAATGAAGAGAAGAAGCCACCATTTGTTTGAGCATGAAAGAAGACCAACCTTGATCATTGGATTAATTTGATGGATGATGATGATTTTCCCTATTTTCATTGGACACCATAGCTTTTGATTACTTTAGATTATGTTTGTTTTATTTTCAATTTTTGGAATTGAAATATTTCAGTTTTATTTTATTTTTTCAAGTAGTTTGGCTAATGGCCTTAAGCTGATGCCAAGTGATACATTTTGATGCTTTATGGATGGAATTTATTTTGGATTATTAAATTGACACTTGGTGAAGTTTGGTTATTGCCTAATAAGAGTAATATGGCTAAGGGCCCTAAGTTGATGCCATCTTTGCATTAGTTGATGAGTTGAATGGAATGTTGATTTTGTTTAAAGCATAATTGGTGAGATGCATGGCATGGTTGCTCTTGACATATTTACTCAATTTTAATTCTAGGCTTAAAAATAGGACATAGTTTAAGTAGTTTTTGTTATTTTTGGGTTTGTCTTGATGTTTAATTTTGGGTGAGTGGAAGGATGATTTATTCATCAACTTGAATAAAAGAGACAAGTTTGGGGGTGTTTATCTTTTTGTGTTGGAAATGGTCACTTTATACATTTTGTTGCCACTTGATGATTAATGGATGGAAAGTTGATCAATTAGGTACTCAATGATAATAAATTTTGATGTTCAATGCTTTGTGATTGAAGTATATGATTGATTCATTTCAAGAATTTTTGTGTGAGTGAGCAGTTCATTTGCAATATAAAGAATTCATAAACTTAGCATTGCTATTTTTCAAAAAGAAGTCTTGAAATTTTAGGAAAATTTATTTGAAATGTTGTTTTTTATCAAATCACTTGTATTATGTGGTTGATGAAATCTCTTTTGGAAAGAAATGAGTTAAATGAAGTAGAAGGAATTTTGGGACATTTCGTGTGTTTGCATAGAGAATGTTCTTCTAACTTGTGAATAATTGATATTCGAGATTAATTTTTGGTACATTTCACTCATTTTCCTTGGCTTATGGCCACAAAAAAAAATAGGAATAAGGCGATTACGGGATTCCGACGTGTACCCATGTTGTTTCTCCGAAATAAGCCATTAGAGTAGTAATAAGGCGAGTACGGGACTCCGACATGTACCTATGTTGTTTCTCCAAATTATGCCATTAGGAATTGCGTTTTTAGTATACCAATAAGTTGAGGAGTAAATGTTTGTAATACTTATCATTAATCTCATATTACTTATTCCTTGTTAGAGGTTTATTCCCAAAATGTGTGACAATTGCATTTAAGTTGATTCCTAATTGAACTTCTATTTTCATGATGCTTAGTCGAGAGAGTTGATTAACTTTATAATATTTGTGATTTGAGAAGTAATGATGTTTCAAATGAAAAGAACTAAAACTTTTGGTAACTCTTTTCGAGAATGGTAATGCTTGGTGATGTGAAATCTTGTGCCAATCTTTAGTGAATGAATGTGTGCTTCTTTGTAAAATGAAATTTCAATTTTGGATTGATTTACTCATATTCTTCACATATTACGTAGTGTTGAACATTTCTTGAGAGATCGCTTAATTGTTCAAAGTACATCCATGATTCATCAAGTGTCACGTCAACTTTGGAGGTGTTTAAATGTTTGAATGTTAGTAGGTTTCGTTTAATGTTAATCTTTGTTTTGCTCGGGACTAGCAAAATGCTAAGTTTGGAGGTGTGATAACTCTAGTAAACTAGAGTTACTTTCCTCTAAGTTATAGTATTTTGATAGTTTAAATTCCGAAATTGGATAAGTAATTAAGGATTTTAGTTAATTTCTTTCACATTTATTGTATTTTCGTTTTTGAATTAATTATGATAAGTTTTGTTAAATTTTTAGTTTAATTAAGTGCTTAATAGTGTTAATATTAGGCAGGTTAAAAATTAAAGGTTAGAAGCTGGAAGAAACAAAGCTCAAGGGACCAAATTACAAAACTGGAGGAAATGAAGGATGCTGGAAAGAGAGTCGAGATCGCGGTCTCGACTGATCCAGACCGCGATCTTGACTCAAGAATTGGTTTTACTGTTTTAGAGTTGAGATCGCAGTCTTAAATGTTCCAGAACACAATCTCAACTCGCTGAATGCTAAGTTGTAAGGGCAATTTTGTAAACTTCCAGCCAAAAATACCCTAATTTTGCCTTGTGTAATGCTGCACTATTTAAACTAAGTAGAATTAGTAAGTAGAGTTTGGAGAGTAGATAGTTTTTAGAGTAGATAGTTTTAGTTAGTTCTAGATAGATTAGGATAGCTTGAACTACAAGTTACTTTTTCTAATAGAAATTTCTCTTTACTTTCATCTTAGATCTTCTTTAAATTTCTTGTCAAGTTCAAATTTTTATTAGATAATTGTAGTGGGTTAATCACAAGCTTCACGTAGATATAATTTTTATTTGCTTTCTTGTCCAATTTAGTAAGAATTTCTTTACTTTCAAATTAGGGTTTTTAGGAAAATTAGGGTTCTTGTTAATTTCTTACTTTCTATTTAAGAATTTTCAATTTCTAACTTAAATTTCTAGTTAATTCTTAGTGGGCTTTCTTAATTTCAATCGAAAATCAAAAAATATTTAGATTTCTTGTTTAACTCTTTCTAATTTATAGTTTAGAAATGAATGCTTTTAATATTTAAAGTTTATCTTTTTTAGTCTTTTTAGTTGAGTGATTTACTTGTTTTAAATTTTAGTCTTAATTTGATTAAATTAGGTTAGAATTAAAATTATAGTTTTAATTAGAATAGTTCTATCATCTACCAATTGATTTTGCTTAACTACACAATACCCTTGAACCTTGGTAATTGCAATCGACAATCCTTGTGGGAACGATCCCTACTTCCCTTTGCTACTAGTTGACAACCGTATATTTACAGGATGCCATCTAGTTAGTAGTAGGATTTAGGTGTTTCATTGAATTATAACTAGATGTATTAAAAAGGCATCAAGAGAATCTTTAACAAATATCTATAGAGAAGAGGAATAATTGTGAAATCCGAGCTTTTGCATTTTCTTTTTCTTGTAATTTCACATTCACAGAATAGCTCACAATAATCTATTCTTGTTCCTTGGTTCTTGCACCAGGTTAGTTAGACGTCATTTAAGTAAGGGGTAAAAATTGAGATAAGGCTTAAGATGAACAACTAAAGTGCAATTTTGTAGAATTTTTCCTTCACCCTTAAGAAGACATATCTTCCTTTCTATCTAGCTATTCACCAACTTTCCAACTTAATTAACTCTTTGTAAAACTTTCTCTTATTTCTCTTAATGCTTAGGTGAGGATCAAGCTAATCAAGTGGCAATTGAAGGATTATAAACGAGGAAAATACAAAAACAAAGTGCAATTTATTTTGTAAGATGTTTCCCTTATCACCAAGGGAAAGGTGAAGATGCATTGTATATCCTCTTTAAGAAAGATGTGAGAAAAACACAAGACTCTTAATCAAGGTGAGTTCTAATCTGGTAAATTTGTATAAATTTATATAAAGGGAAAAATACTATTCTGGTCCTTATATGTCACCACTAGACAATTTAGTCTTTCATTCTTAAAATTGTTGCCTAAGAGATACTTAACAATAATTTGAAAAATTAACTAAAAAGGTCACATAACTCGCACATAGTCATTAAATTAAATAAAAAACTAACCACATTGGTCTCTTTTCTTTATAATTTCGTTCAATTTAGTCCCACATGAAGTAGTTTGTCCCAATTTGACTCATGTAAAAAACAAATATATACACACACATACATTTTCATGGAAAATTACCATTTAGGTCTTTTATCCTTATATTTTCGTTTAATTTAGTCCTACCTGATATAATAAGTCCTAATTTGACACGAATGTATACATACATATATATATATATATATATATGTACACACACGCCCACACACACACATTTTCATGGCAAAATTAACCACTTTGGTCTTTTTTATCTTTAAATTTTCGTTTAATTTAGTCCACTTCTGATACAGTACGTCCTGATTTGACATGAATGTGTGTGTATGTGTATGTGTGTCTGTCTATATACATACGTATGTATTAATTTATTAAAATTTTTCTGTAAAACAAAAAGATTAATTTAAACTAATCACCTTGAATTTCACTTTGGAAAGTGTGCAATTGGTGTGAAAATTTATTGGAAAAAATTGCAAAATTAATTCTAAAATAATAAATATTCTAGAAATATTTTAAAAATTTTAAAATTGGCTTCTTTTTCAAATTGAAAATTTTCTGGTAATGCATCTAGGAATTTTTTTTTTCTAAATGTTAAAAACATAAATATTAAGAAATGCAAAAAAAAAAAAAAAAAAATCACCAACTTTTCGTAAAAATTATATTATCGTACATAATATTGCAAGAAAATTACAATAAAAAATACATCTAGAATACTACTTGGACGTGTGCTACTGTTGCAAAAAACATTGAGTTTTGAAATAATATCAACTGAACTTAAAAAATCATCAAAAGTTTTAGCTAAATGTTTAAGATTTAAAAATTTTTCTTTTGTTAAAATAAAAAAAAAGTTTTGGTAACGCTTTTATAAAATTTTTCTTTCACACGGAATTTAACTTTTGATAATATAGGAAATATTTTAAATTTTTGAAAGCGTTACCAAAAAAGTTCAATTTTAACAAAGAATTTTTAATATTTTAAACATTGTTTAAAAGAATTTTTTAGATTGGTACTCTGAGTGGATTTTTAAAATCAGAATTTTGGGGTAATATGACTGTACATTTTAAAGTAAAAATTTTACTTTAAATATTATGACTGATAGTAGAATTTTCATGATTTTTTATTATTTTTTTATATTTGTGAGTATTTTATAATTTTCTTTTACTTTTCAGTCAAATTGCTACAAATTATATTGGGTAGGACAAAATTGGACAAGATCCCAAACATAATGGACCGAAATTGTAATTATACTTTATTTAATAACAATCTGTTAAGCATACTAAATTGGTCACTTTTTTTTTTTTAAATGATAGATCTAAATTAACTAGTGGTGATAAATGATAGACCAAATTGGAAGAGACCCTAAAGATAAGGAACCAAAATGGTAGTCTTTTTCCTTTATATAAATTTATAAATCTTGCATATTCTCCAATATTTTGACTAACTTTTGTTTTCAACGGTTATTATAGAGGAGGTTAAATGTTTGTAAAATTTTCTATGTGGGCAAATCGTGGCATCATCATACTTATTTGGATAAAATATTATTAAGTCTTAATTCTTTTGAAAAAGTTTAGAGATATTCAACTTATGATCTTATTTATAAGCTTTGTTGGTATATTTACTATATTTTTACGTCATTATCCCTTAGTCACAACACATTTTTTGCATCACCATGTACCTCATAATGACGATGTGGCTATTGAATGTATCCAAAAATTTACAAATAAACTTATAAATCGAGTCTAATAAACTATTCCCTATTATTTTTGCTTTTAATTTTTTTAGTTAAATTGATACAAAATTTTATTTTTTATTTTTGGTGAAATATTTGTAGAGAAGGGGAACATTTATGACATTCGTGCTTTTTTATTTTGTTTTTTTTTTTAAACATCACATTCATAGAATAGCTCACAATTGTGTATTCTTGTTCTTTAATATTGTTCTTCTACCTTGCCAAACTTCATTAATGTAAAGGATAGTAACTTAGATAAGGCTTAAATTGAAGAATTAGACTGTAATTTTGTGAAATTTTTCCTTTACCCTTGAGAAGAAATCTCTTCCATCTTATTTTAGTTATTCATCAACTTTCCAACTTTACCCTCTCTTAAACTTTTTCTTATTCTCTCTTAATGCCCAAGTGAGGATTAAGTAAATCAAGTGGAGATTGAAGGTTTAGAAGTGAGAAAAAACCATAATTAAAAAACTCGATTGGAAAAAATCAGTCAAGTTGTACCGAGGTGACTCGACTCAATAGAATTATAGATGATTCGATGAAAAACTCGATAAATATCGAGTTTTTGATTAAACTCAATAAATTCATCGAGGTAATCACGAGTTTTTATCCTAGTTGAGTTTATTTAATAGTTAAATTGTTAACAAAACTTTTGAATATTAAACTTTCTTAATTGATGATAAATAATATGTAAAAGGATCATATAAGAGAGTTAAAGTTTTAAATAGTTAACCTAATTGTTGGCATAATTTTATTCCTAATAGATGAAATAATAAATGGATATGACTTATAGTTCCGAATTTTTAATTTTTACCTCGATAAAACTTATCCGAGTTTTTGTGTATACTCGACTTATTAACTTTGAAGTCAAGTTTGAGTTTCAAGTTTTAAAGCATGGAGAAAAATACGACAACGAAATACAGTTTAATTAATAAGACTATTCCCCTATAACGTATAGATCATGGGGTTTGAGTCATCAAGCGGTAGGTGGAGATCCTTTGTATTTCCTTTTAAAAAAGAAGTGAGAAAAACACATGAATCTTCCAACCAATATGAGTTCTTGGTAAATTTAAATAAATTTATAAAAAGGAAAAAATCATCATTTTGGTCACTTACCTGTGATGTCTTGTCAAATTTGGTCTCATATATATCAACATAGCCAATTTAGTCCCTCATCTTTAAAAAGAATTTCTAATCTAGGACGTTTGACTAAAAATTTTAAAAAAGTAACAAAAAAGATAATGTGACTCACACGTGTCCATGAAATTGAGCAAAAAATGAACTACTTTGGCCTTGTATTTTTTGAAAATTTGGCCAATTCAGTCCCACCGGTTTAAGTTGTCCCGATTTTAGTTGAATATAAAAATATATAAAAATACATAGAAAGATGAAAAGTTATCAACATTTTCATGAATAATCTATTATCTTACTAAAAAAAAAAAGATTAATTTGAACCAATCACCTAGAATTTTAATTTGGAATGTATGCTGCTAGTGCAAATAAACATTAGAATTTGGAAAAGGTCACCAAATGAACTCCAAAATAATCAATATTTGAGAAAATAATTTAAATTTTAAAAATTTAGCTTTTTCTCAAATTAAAATCCATTTTCAGGCATGCTTCTAGAAATGTTTTCCTCAATTGACAAAAAATATAAAATATTAAGAAACATAGAAAAAATCACCAACTTTTCATAAAAATTATATTATCATACGTAATATTTCAAAAAAATTACAATAAAAAATATACTCACAATACTACCTCTGGAAAGTTTGCTTATTTAAAAAAAAAAAAACATTGAGTTTTGAAATACTATTCCAACCGTCCCATTTTTTTTTTTATGTTTTTTGGGAATCTAATATTTTAAGAATAGTGTGTTTACGATGATAGTTTTTAATAATTTACCCTTCAAAATTCAAATTTTAAATAGTATATTATAGTTCTCCACAAAAAGACAAAGGATAAAAGTGTAAAAGGAATAATGATTATGCTTTTACATTCTAAACATGACAAATATTTTTGGACAAGCAAAATTGAGAAACATGACATTTTCAATATGACAAAGTGAGTATTAAGAAATTTGGAATTCAACAAAATTTCTAAAAATGTTTGAATCGCTGAATTTAAAATTTTTGTTTTTGTTAAAATGAAAATGTTTTTGATAAAGCTTTTGTAAAATTTTGCACATTCTCCAATATTTTGATTAACATTTGTTTCTGACGGTTCATCTAGAGAAAGTTGAATGTATATAATTTTTTTTAAATGGGCTAATCATGACACCATCATCCATACTTGGATAAGTATTATCAACTCTTTTTTTTTTTCAAAAATATTACATATATCCACTTAAAAACTTATTTGTAAGTTATATGGATATATTTATTATTTTCTTGCATATTATACCTCAATTATCGACACATTTCTTGAATCATCATGTACTACATAATGATGATGTGACTGTTGAATATATGACAAAATTTACAAATGAACTCACAAATCGAGTTCAACACACTATTCCCTATTATTTTTTATTTAAGCTTTTTAGTTAAATTCGTACACAATTTTGTTTTTCCTTTTTGTGAAATATTTGTAGAGAAGAGGAACATTTGTGACATTGAGCTTTTTTTTTTTTAGGTTTTTTTAAATTTCACATTCCTAGAATAACTCGCAATTTTCTATTCTTGTTTCTTGATGGTGTTCTTGCACCTTATTAGACTTTATTTAAGTAAGGGGTAGTAATTGAGAGAAGGCTTAAGATGAAGAATTAAAGTGCAATTTGTGAAAATTTTCCTTCGCCATTAAGAAGATGTCTCTTCCTTTCTATCTAATAATTCATCAACTTTCCAACTTTACTCCCTCTTAAACTTTTTTTTTTCTCTCTTAATCCCTAGGTAAGGATCAAACAAATCAAGTAGAGACTGAAGGTTTAGAAGTGAGAAAAACACGACAACAAAGTGTAACTTAATTGGTCAGATGCTCATGGGTTTCAAGTGCAGGTGGAGAACCCTGTATATTCTTTTTAGAAAAAAGTGAGAAAACACAAGAATCTTCTAATGAAGGTGACTTTTGGTGAATTTATATAAAGGAAAAATTACCATTTTGTGTTTGGAGTCTTGTCCAATTTGCTCCTTTATATATCATAAAATTACTAGCCAATTTTGCCACTCATCTTTAAAAAAAAGTTGTCAATAAGGACACTTAACGGAACGAAAAGGTCACGTGAATCACACGGTTGTTAATTGAATAAACAATTAACCATTTTTGTCTCTTATCCTAAATTGGTCACTTCTTTTAACTATGAGAGACTAACTTATAGCTAGTAGTGATGAATAAGGCATCAAATTGGACGAGACCCTAAAGATAATGGACCAAAATGATTTTTTTTTTCTTTATATAAATTTAGCAATCATGCACATTCTCTAAATTTTTGACTAACATTTATTTTTGACTGTTAGTCTAGATGAGGTTAAATGTATATAAAATTTTCTATGTAGGGAAATTGTGACACCATCATGCTTACTTACTGTTAACTCTTAATTTTTTATTGGAAAATATTGGAGATATCTAACTTACAATCTTAGTTATAAGCTATGTTGGTATATTTACTATTTTTTTATGTCATTATACGTTGGCCACCAGAACGTTTTTTTGCTAGAATCATGGTGTACCTCATAATGATAATGTGGATATTAGGGTTATTCAACTTTTCTAATAAAACTAATTGAACTGATGTAATTCGAACCAATAAAATAGTTTTTTAAAGAGGTAAATTCTCCGGAATAAAACAAACCAAAACTGACTATTGTTGGTCTAGTTTCGGTTTACAAGATTAGAAACCCAAATAAATTGAATGAACCGAGTACATATTATCTTTTCGAAATATTTTTAAAATTTCAAAAAATATGTTATATATATCCAAACAATCTCTTTGAGAGTTTAATACTTCTAGTTCATAATTAACATAATTTATTTAAAAAATGAATTTTCATATGTTTTTAATTTCAAATTTCAAAGATAATATTTGTTTTATGTGTAGTGAAATAATATTAAATAACTTATTTTAGTTAGATATAAAATATTAAAAAAATAAATTTATTGTGAGTGAAGATGTTATCACTTGTGTCCGACATAAATATATGCATATACATCTAAATAAGCATGAGTGACCTTTTCCAAATTCTAAATAGTGATAATTACACATACTCACTAATTAGTCTATTGTTATCTTACGATATGAATGATAACATTTGTAATAATTTTTTATTAGTTTTTGTTCAAATACTTGAAATATTATAGTAGAACTAACTTGAAGTAGACTATTACGGATTGTTAATACAACGTTAGGAATATACTAACATACAAACTAATTAAAACAACCCAAACCAAATGTGAACCTAGTGGAGATTTTTTTTTTTTTTTTTTAACATAAAAAGTTTGGTTTTAGTTTGAGGATGTAAAAACCGAAATAAAAAGTTTGGTCCAAAAAGATCGTTAACCGACCAAATTGAACCATGAACACCTCCAGTGGCTATTGAATGTAGCACAAAATCTGCAAATAAATTCATAAATTGAGTCTAACATATTGTTCCCTATTATTTTGGCTTTTAGCTTTTTTGTAGTTAAATTTATACACGATTTTCTTTTTCCTTTTTGTAAAATATTTATAGGGAATAAGACCATATATGACACCATCACCTCAAGCTTTTTTTGGAGTTAATTGCAAACAATTGCCCTTAACTATCTTTAAATAGAAAAATGCCCTTGAACTTTTAATTACAGCAATATACTATCCTAATATAAATTTTCTCACATTACTCAAATTAGTTTGAAAATAGTTTAAAATGACAAATTTGCCGTAATCAACAAAATAAGATCCCCTAAATTACCCATATTTCTCCTCCTTCCTAATTTCCCCAATCCAAAAGAAAATCCTAACCTCAAATTACGACCCCAACCCCTTCATCTTCCTCCTCCCTTCCCATTTGTCTTTCTTTCTATCTGGTCTCCCATGTCCCTAACACCCCAACCTCTCCCTCTTCGACCACTTCTCTCCCCAGCCCTTCCTACTCTCTCACATGTCATTCTTCCTATAATCTGCCCTCACCCCCTTCTTCTTTTTCTTCCTCACCCTATACCATTTCCCCAACTCAGCTACTCCTCCTAAGTTCTAAAGATTTGAGTGATCAGCCCCAAAAGTTTTCTCTTCTTTTTGTCTTACCTAAACAATTTTAGATTGTTCCCTTGACGTGATTCTTGAACTAAGCCAAAAGTAAAGAGGAATTTATCTTCAATTTATTGGTTGTATTAATATATATGTGATTTGAGAACAAAGATAATAGTGTAGTTTTGAATTTTGAAGTAACTGACATGATTGTTTAAAGTTCTATGAATGCTAATCAGCTACAGTCAGCAACAAAAAAAGAAGCGAGAGTTATAGAGGAAAAGAGAAGGAGAAAGTCATCAATGGTAAAGAAAACATAGGAGAGAAAATAAAGATGAAAAATACAGTCTTACCAAGAGCATAAGGATACCTCTTAAGGAGGTAAACCAAGGGAGAAGTGAATGGTAATGGAAAGAGGATGTTTCAACTGAAAGAGATGAGGATGATCTGATGTGGAAGACTAGAAGATTCCAAAAGAAGATGATAGCAATAAATAATAGACTAATGATGGTGGATTCATTGAATAGTTCCCCAATTCAAAATGCTTAGTTCATGTGCAGAACAGCCAAGAGAGTAGGGGGGTTCCTTAACAATTCATAGCGTGAAGGAGATTTTAAGACTCAACTCCCCCCTGTTTTGCTTTTATGTAGAACTAAAAATTACTTGAAGTATATGAAAAATTAAGTAATTAAATGATTAATTTTGATAATTGTGTTATGCTTGAAGTTATTACGAAATCTGGTGAAATAGCAGTATTTTGGTTGGAATGATGATAACAATTCAAGAGGAAAGTACTAAAAAATAACTTTTTACCATACTTTTTTTTTTTTAATCACGGCTCCAAAACTATGATAAAAAGATGAATTTTTACCGCAATTTTTGCGTCTGTATTTTCTACATTATTAATTGCCACAGTTCCAAAACTATATTAAATGGTCATTATTTGCAACGATTTTATTTTAACCAGAACAAAAAGTACTTTTTTAACACAGTTAGCTAACATGTAATCGTGACAAAAAATTACTATTGGCGCAATTGTTGGCCCAAAAAGTAACCTAATTGTAGACCTGAGGGGGGGTGAATTAGGTTGTTTCTAAAATAATCCTTATAATGTGCTTAATAAGAAATGCATACTTTATGCACCAAATAAAGATTTAAGCACAAATGAATACAATAGATATTCAACAATTTAAGCTTAAAGAACAAATAAGAAGATTGAGATTAAGAGCATCAAACCAAACTCCCAAACTTCTCAAGCTTGGAGCTTACAACCACAAAGAGCTTCTTACAAGGCAACTACCAAGTTCTCAATTTGAAGTTTAGCCACTAAAAGTCTCTTCAAAGTAGGTGAGACAATAATCTCTTGTACACAAATGGCGATCACTCTTGCTCACACTAATTTCCTTTAGTTGAGCCAAGAGTTTTACACTCACAACCTCCCTTTGTTACAATTGTTATCTCTCCACTCTTACCCTTGAAGAACTCTTACACTTCTAAACTCTTTTCACAAAACTACCTACACTATTACAACACTTGTGCCCACTATTTCTCCCAAATAGCTCAAGAATTACATTGTAATCAATGTAGAAGTCCCTTGAATTTAATTCAGGCTTAGGGGTATTTATAGTTGCCAAAAATCTGCTTCCAACAACTTTCCAATGACTATTTTCCGTTTACTGGAAAACTAGCCATTGGACCTTTCGGACGGCCGATGCAGTGGGTGTGTGTCCGAACGAACTAGCCGTTGGACCTTTTGGATGGCCACTGCTAACCTCTGCGTCCGACGCTGCGTCTGTTCTCTGAGGGTATTCGTTCGGACGTCCGAGGATGTGTCCGAACCTGAGTCCGGTCGATGCAATGTCTTCTGGAAATATGGTCGGACGCTGTTCTTCGTCGGAGACGGCTTCAGGTTCTTTGTGTCGGACGATTGTCATCGTCTGAATTGTCTTCCTTTCAGACAATCATCAACGTTCGTAGACTTTTATTGGTTGTTTTCTTGATTGTGTTCGGACAATCAATTACGTCCGAAATTGCCTGTTTTTCTGCAAACTTGTTTTCAAACTGTTAGTGCGATTTGGTCGGATCATCAAAACATGATTATCATAACTAGGGTTCAACACAACATTCATAATGTGTGATAAATTCAAGATTATTTATCAAGTTTATTTAGATAATACAAATCAAAGTCCTATATTAGTTCTTCATGTATTTTTTTTTAAAATTTAATCAATTTATCTCCATATATATATATATGTGTATACAGACAAATATATATATATATATATATAAATATATATAGCTTGTCATGTGATATGTGTGTGTGCATGTGCATGTGCATATATATAGGGGTGACAATGAGTCGTGTTATGTCATTATCGTGTCGTATTAAGTGTAATTCGTTTCTTATCAGGTCGTGTTCATATGTATCATAAGAGTCTATTTTTTATCGTGTCATGTTCGTTTATATATATATATAGTTTGTCATTTGATGTGTGTGTGTGCACACATGTTCGTATATATAGGGGTGAGAATGAGCCGTGTTATGTCATTATCATGTCATATCAGGTGTGACTCGTTTCTTATTAGTGGTCGTGTCCGTATCGTATCATAAGTGCACGTTTCTTATCGTGTCGTATTCGTGTCTAACCCATCATGTTCGTATCATGTTCGTGTGTAACCTGTTTACTCCTAACTGAGATGTATCAGAATATTTGACAAGTGAAATAGCTTACAATCATTTAAATTAAATTCTCAAATTTTAATTATTTCATAATTTAAACAATTATTAAACTTACCTTGTTCTTATAGCAATTTAGAAAATATAATTAAAATTATTGAAAATTTATAAATAATTGTCATGTTTGATTTAATAATCTTATATTAATCTAGTAATCACAATCTTAAAGTATGCTATATTAAATTATAATTGAGATATTGTTTCAGCAAAATCTATTTATTTAGCAACTTAATGGGCTTTCGTCTTAACTTGCAGGTTGAGCCAGGCCAACCTATTTAATTTTGTGTCATAAATAAGTTGACCCAATAATATTTATTTGTTTTTTATATTATGGAAAACATAGGTAGACCCAGATTCAGTTGATCTTGTCTATCTACCTTATACTTATGATTAAATCTTCTAAAATCTTGTTTACATGAGTTGATGTCATTTATTACATAACCTTTAATCTATGTTATAAGATCTAAAAGTGGGTTCAAAAACTAGTCGAATTAAATATTTCCTTGTGATATTTAACTAAATCCAAATTCAAACGCGCAAGTTTGCTGCAAATTTTTCAGTATTTAATTTAGTGAATAAATTCAGCATAATTCTAGGGCATATCTTTCATTTTTTGAAGGAAAAAGAATCATAGTAATAGAAACAATGTGAAAATTTTGGGCGTGAAATGAAAATACATGTATAGAAATAGAACAAAGGACGTTGTTTTAGTTTTTAATTATTATTATTATTATTATTTTGACAATGGTGCAACTTCCACTTTCCTTGCTACTCTGCCCTACTTCTACCAAAATTACAAAAAAATAAGAAAAACCTACCTTTCGCTTTCTAATCTACCTAATCAGTTGCAGAGGTAAACAACAGACTCAAAAGGCTTTTATTAGGATTTGTGATAAAAGGGTTACAAAAATCAAGTCCAAATCTATTACAAGGTAATATTTTATTTATTTACTAATTTAGTAGCATAATTAAGTGTGGGGCTGAAGAATTCGTAGATTTGTGCATTTTAATAATTATATGAGATTGAGAATTCATATATGAAAGCGACCTAATCAATTTATTGGTGGGAAATTGATGAATTAGGCTAGTAGAAGGATTTGTATCTAAATTCCCAATCTGATAATTGTATTTGGATTCCGAAGTGTTAGACGCCTTTGTATTTGGTTCACAGAAGTATTTGATTAGATGGCTTTCCATACAACTATTAGAAGGCTTTTTTATTTAGCTTTATTCTGTAGTGTTACCACATAACAAAGCCTTAAAATTCTAAGGCTTTGTCATAAAAAGTATCAAAATGGTGATGGATGATATTGAGACTTATGGCAGTCGATCAATGATTAAAAGTATAAAGAACAAACCAATATTGTATCCACATCTCTTAATAGTCAGTTCGTTGCCGTATGGTGGTTTATAATTCATAATACGAGATGTAAATTTAGTCGGTACACAATTTTTGTTTATAATAGGATGTATTAATACATATACGATTGTGTATTACTAGAAAATTTGGACATATACTTTGATTGTTGCTAAAATTATACAAGTTATTTACCTAATTGTACTAGAATTCTAGTTGTACTATAATTTTAGTTATATTAGCTTTAATTGTATTAGAATTTAGGAAATATTTGTGTAATTACATTTTGGTACGCTTTCATATCCGTATTGATACGTGAGCATATTGTGTCCTATTACAAACATACCAATACAAAAATCAAAGACCGAAAGGTCGTATTAAATAATAGCGACAAACTACAAAGTTTAATGAGAAAGATAACCAAATAATACTTGATATAGTTCTTACCTTAGGCATTAGCTAATTTTGCAATTTCGTCACTTTCTTATTTACTTGTAACGGAAATAATTTGCTCTTTATTACCATATATATTAGATGAATTCTTAGGTGGAGTTTAAAGATGGTCCTTTGAACCAGTTTACCCATGAGATGGAGCCCTTCCCATGCAAGTAAGGAATATTCGTTCGATTAAACAAAGGTGTACCTTCGGTTGCTTTTCATTGGGTGTTTTCTTGTTTATGAGCAATGAGATGTAAGCATGGGCTATTACATACAATGCATATCATTCTTGATTTTCGTTGTATGTGAGGAAGACCGATCATTGTCCCCCGAGTCAGCTCGGATACTAGTCTATTCCATGACTATAAGTATTTATTTTGGTTGTTTTCATATAAATCCAATTAATTTAAGATATGATAAATATTACCTTGTTTTGGTGGTTAACCTTGCTTTGTTTGAAAAGCTGTGATTTCTTGAGGTACTAAATCGTTGCTTTATTGTTATGTAGCATCTTCTTGGTATCAAGATGGCTACTTTCATGCTTCATTTAACATGCAAAAGAAGCTATGAGAAGTTTGCAGTTTATTGAGAATAGGATTGAAAGTTTCAGATGAATCCTCGTAGAAACACTCTTGATAGATCCATTTGGTATATGTGTTGCACGAGTATATATAGTAGCCCCTTTCGTGTTGTATTCTTGGTTGTCCTTGGAACATCTGGCCATGTTGGAAGTAGTAGTTAGGTTTTGTATTGTCTCTTAAAATTTTGGCTGGTTGATGAGCAGATGTGTTAAAAAATTTGTCATTGTGACTAAATATGCATAGTTAATTCTTTTTGAGAAATATTCTAGTATGTCTAATTGGATTGCACTTATGCAAACATGTTTTTGAATCAATAAACTTGATTGGATTTGGAGATTAGTGTGGATGAACAATCTAACCATTCATTTTTTAGAATATTATTGAAAATATAATTTGGAATCACGGATACAATTCCGTGGCAAAATTTTTTTACTTGTAATGGTTTAAAAACTGAGGTCATAACTTTTTTACCACTTTATATTTTGACAAAAATCGTGGTAAAAAATATAAGTGTATATTACACGATTTTTCGTCACATTATAAAAATTGTGTCAAATTCATGACAAAAAGTTATTCCTACGATCATAGGCTTGTGACATTTTTTTTGTAACGCCCGCGATACCTATGCCTCTGAAACTGCCAAAAATCCGTGTCAAATTTTTTTTGTCACAAATTTTGAGTTTTTTGTTACTGTTTTGGGTACATTGCTCAAACTCTTTTTTTTTTTTTTTTTAAAGTAGTATAGATAGGTTTCACTATAGAAGCTAAGGCGATCAACAAGGATGATGACATCTAATAGTGGTTTATATGCTAGCACTAGCGATATGATAAGAAGAGAGCAACGGAAGGTCATCAACGGAAGGAAAGATTTATGGGGTGACAAGTGGCTTATAGTAGGGGACTTTAATGATATTATTTTAACGTGATGAAAATTAAGGTGCAAAATGGGACCTGAATATAGTTTTAAAGATTTTAAACAAATGATAAAGAGATAACAATCTTATGGATATTGCATTGGGAATCCTATGAAGATGATGTAAGAATTGGGATAACAGTAGGGAAATTAATCAAAGATTAGATAATGTTCTTGGCAATGCACTATGAATAAATTTTTTCTATAGAGCCAAACATATCCATACTCAAGATGAGGCTCTGATCATGTCATGCACATGATTGGCATATGTCTTGAAAAATTGAAAAGAAAAGGAGGTTTATTTTTTATAGAAGGTGGTTACAATATAAGGATGTTAGTGAGGTGGTTATCTATTTTGAGCCCTTGTATTTTAGTGCGAAACCTGGTTTTCTTCAACACAGTTGTTATTCATTTTGAGACCCAGTATTTTAGTGGCCCATTTGTAGCTTATGATTTTCTTTAATTAAATAACTATAGAGTGAGGTACTAATGAGGTAATTAGGACAGCCACAATTTGAAACTAACGGCTGGTGCTTTGAAAGTATCTTTACTGCACGAGTGTTTAGTAGTTCTAAGGTTTGAGAATACAAGAGAGCAAAAGAGGAAGAGAGATAGAGTTACAAAAATTACACAAGGAGAATTGTAATATCAAAGGTGATCTCATCTAACTTGTTGAATAATTGGCTTGCCTAGTATTTTTGGGTTTTGTGTCGTAATTGTACCACTTTAGTAGGGTTTGTATTTTGGTGTGATAAACTTGGCAAAATAGTTAAGTTTTCCTTAATGGTTTCAAACAGCTTGTTAGCCATTTGAACTGGTTTAATACGATAAAACACTTTTGGGGTTAACAAATTGGAAAGGAAGTAAAAAATTGTCAAATTGGGGTTTTATATCTTGATCATTCTTATTAACTTTGTTCGATAATAATGGTTACAATCCCATATTTTGGACTTTCTTTATAATGAAAGTTGGTTTTAGACGTATCAATTTGTGTTTAATATGATCAATCCGGTTAGGAGGGAGTAGAACACAAAAAGAGTAATAGAAAACGAATCGGGCAGCTGGGCAATGTGTAACGCCCACACCACTAGCGAGGTGCCCAGTCACCGCGATACCAAGGCTGAGGTAAGACATACACTTGGCGCCTGACGGTTGCTTTCATCCCCGGTTAAGTCTTTCGGTTCTGTTTTAGTCAGATTTTCACCCGGGATTTTCCGTCTATATTTTGAATTATAATTCAAGTGTTTTAAACATGTTTAGGTGCGACTGACAATGTAGATTGAAACAACTAAATTAGCAAAGCCTTGCTCTTTTGACTCAAGGTAAGTGGTGATGGTTTCTTTGCTAATTTTGTAAATAATTTTGGAATATAAGCTCTACTTGATACACATACATACATATACATAGATATGTATATATACACACACATACATATACATAGATATGTATATGTATTTGTACATGTATATGTATGTATGTGTGCATGTGTATGTGTGTGTATATATATATATACACATGCACACACATATACATATACATATACACACATACATAGATATATGTAGATCGATAAACTCATAAATATCTTATATTTTATGTATTATTTACCACGTTTCATATGATGCAAGCAATATTTGACTATGTTTAATTATGAGTTTAATTATTTTATTTTTAGTTTTTGTAGGTTTGAAACGAAAATGGAGTCAAAAGGAATCGACAAAAGGATGGAAAACGTACACCGGCGAGAAGTGAATTTAGACACTATTTAGAATTTTGAGCATAACTTTCTTGTCCGAACTCTGGTTTAGTTGATTGAAGATGCATTAGAAAGTTAAGAGAGAGAACTACAACTTTTTTGTTTTGAGTTTTCCCAAATTTTATCAGCATCAAGGTCAAAATCGAGGTGAAAATTGATACCGTCACTCTGGAAGTCGCGCACATGCGCGACCAAAGCTTATGCATGTGCACAAATTCCAGGCACTTTCACGTGTACATGCGCGAGCATTTGTGCGCACGATGCAGTGTACTCTAGTAGAATTTGTTATTTTGGCGGCCTTTTTGGTTCGGTTGGACTCATTTTCATGGGCTTTCAAGTTTTTACCATTGGAAAGGGGATTTAACCCTAATATCCTCTATAAATAGCTCATTTTGTAGACAAGAGTTGAGAGGGTTAGACATTAGATCATTAGAATTAGATAGTTAGTGTTAGCATTAGAAGTAGATTAGCTCTCTAAATTATTTTTATTCAAGTATCAAGAATCTTCGCAAATCTTCATTCTTTGTCAAGATTTCACGCTTCACCAACGTTTATTTTGGCTACAATATTGAGTTTGCTTTATTTAGATTAAATTTATTTCAACGCTTTTATCAATTCAGTTCTTTCATATTTCTTTCTTTTAGTTCTTGAATACAATTCGTAGTTCTAATTTAATTTTCTCGCGTTGAGATTGCTTGATTCCGTTTTAGATTGTTAGTTGAAGTTTTATTTCATTATTTCAATCGTAGATAGAATTAATCACTTTCTTAGATTTCAACCTTTGCTCGAATTAGATTAGTTTCAATTCGGTAGACTCAGTAAGTAGAAACACCCATTCTTAATTAATTTGTCTAACTAGTAAAAAGGTTTTGAACCCTAGTAATTGTTCCATAATATCCTCGTGGGAACGATCCTTACTCACCCAATCTACAAACTTACCTCGTATCTTTGCGAGCGTATAAGTGTTGATTAAGGGTTATTAAGGCTTTATTTATTACTTGATGGTGAACTAAAAGACCTAATCAATATTTACCCGAACAAGTTTCTGGCGCCATTTTCGGGGATTATTCTTGGTAGTAAGGTTTAGCGAGCCTTACTAGATTGGACATTTTATTTTCTTTTAATCATTTACAATTGCCTTTTGTTTTTAATTTTTCTTTTGGATCTTGCTTTGATATTTGAACTTTGGTCTTTTCCTTGTAGTTTATGGCAAATACTCATTTTTCCAAACAACCACTATATCTTGGAGATTTGGAGATTGAACGAATTCTAACCAAAAACCACAGGAAACAACAAGAATCAAACCAAGGCGAGAATACAATAGAGAATTAGAATTGCAATGTTGAGGAACAAGGCGAGGTAGTAGGTAACAATGGCAATAGCGTTAATGATATTCCTCAACGCATATTCCCCTTAGAGATTATGCGATACCAGATTTTGAGAGGGCGAATTCTAGTATTGCACGAATGCCCGTACAAGCTAACAATTTTGAAATTAAGCCTGCTTTGATTCAATTATTCCAAACCCATGCTATATTTGGAAGTGGGCCAAACGAGGATCCCTATGCACATTTGGTAAATTTTGAAGAAGCTACTGACACATTCAAATACAATGGAGTGCATCTAGCTCGTATTCCAATGAGAGCTTTTCCGTTTTCTATAAAAGATAGAGCAAAAACTCGGTTCCAGTCTTTCAAGTAAGTTACTTTCACTACATGGAATCAATTGGCTCAAGAATTTTTAACCAAGTACTTTCCACCATCGAGGTACGCAAAGCTCTGTAATGACATTACATCATTCAGACAAATCACTGGAGACAGCTTAAGTGAAGTATGAGAGTGCTTCAAGGAGTTGCTTTTAAAGTGTCCACATCATGCCATTCCATTGTGGCTACAAGTACAAATATTTTACTATGAGATGTAGATTATTTTCGGAGATGAGATTGATTGTCGATGCAAGTGTAAGAGGCACTTTTCCATTTAAAACTCCAGAAGAAACACAAGAACTGTTCGAAATAATGGCATCAAATCACTACTACCATGGCACAATCACTCATTCGGTTGGGCAACAACAATAACAACAACAAGTGCATCAAGTCAATGCCCAACAAGGAGGCATGATTAATCTCAATGATACTTTTTTAGCTCGACAAGGTATGATGTTGAACATTATGACAAATCTGACAAAGGCCCTAGAAAACATGGGAAGAAGTCCAGTGAACTCCATTGATTCAATACCTCGAGGGATTTTAAATTGTGACTTTTACGGAGAAAACCATTAGAATGGTCTTTGTGAAGCATCCATGACGCAAGTTGAGCAAGTTCAGTTTATTTCAAATCAAAATTCAAGGTCAAGGAATTAGCCTAATTTCTATAGGAATTTCTATAACCCATCTTGGTTTAACCATCCAAATTTTTCTTAGAGTTACATGTAATAATCAGAACAATGTTCAAAATCCATCTTACCAAATCTAAGCAGCCACAACAACATTTTTCTAACAAGCTTTATCCTCTAAACCATATCAACCACCTCACCAAAGAAATGTCCAAAACTTTCTGCCTCAACAAAATAACTCATACGAACTACCACCACCAAGACCCCCACCACAAAATCCTAGTTATCATTCACATATAACCCATGATCAATCTTACGAAGATAATTTGAGAAGGGAATTGTAAACTTTGCGGAGGGAGTATGAGAATTTGCGAGCTTCTACATGGAACATAGAACTTCAATTGCGACAATTAGCTCGGCAAAATAATGAGAGACCAGTTGGAACATTTCCAAGCACCATTCTGACCCCAAGAGATAACACCTATGGGAAAGAGCATGTTCAAGAAATCACCTTAAGAAGTGGTAGAAACTTGGAGACAAGAGGAGTTGAAGATGATGATGCGAGAGGCAAAGAAAAATGAGAGTCATCCAAGGGAAGTGATGATCCACAAGAAGGACTTACCAGAGCTCTTGACCAACAAGGTAAAATCAAGGACCTCTCGGCTTTACCAAGTAAACAGGTAAGTATTCCTTTCCCTCAAAGAATGAAAAAGGATGAAAAGGCAAAGAAATTTAAGAGATTTTTTGGAGATTTTTAAAAAGATTGAGATTAACATTCCTTTCATTGAAGCTATTGAGAACATGCCTAGTTATACCAACTTCATGAAGAAGATTTTATCAAGCAAGAGAAAACTAATAGGGTTTGAGATCTTGTGTTTAAATGAAGGATGCAGTGCTATCATCCAAAAGAATCTTCTCCCAAAATTCAAGGATCCTGGCTCATTTTCTATTCCATGCGAGATTGGAGGGGTGACATTTCAAAGAACCCTTTGTGATTTGGGTGCCTCTATCAACCTTATGCTTCACTCTACTTATAAGAAGTTGAATGAGAGAGAATTGAAACCGATAAATGTCACTCTTCAATTGGCCGATAGAAGTGTAAGGCAACCAGTGGAGGAGTGGTCGAGGATCTCATTGTCAAAGTGGGTAAAGTATTCCTACCGGCAGATTTCATAGCACCTGACATGGAGGAAGATGTGGTGATCCTGTTAACTTTGGAATGACCTTTCTTGGCCAACGAATGAGCCATTATAGATGTCCAAGTAGGAAAACTGCAATATAGAGTCAACAATGATATTATTTCATTTAATGTTTTTTATTCTTTTAAATTTCCATCTAAATATGATGATGTGATGAGTGTTGATATTATTGATGATTTGGTTATGGATTTTTATAGGAAATCTATGGAGGATGACACCAAGGACAAGGAAGACATCCATGAAGGTGAGATGGAGTCTAGGGAACAAGAATGCACTCAAAAGGAGGAGTTAGAGAAAGTTGCAGAAGAGAATAAGTTAAAGAGTAAAGGTAAAGGATGCTCTCTGAACAATGAACCCCCCAAGGTTGAACTTAAACAAATTCCTTCTCATCTCAAATATGTTTTTCTTGGAGAACATGATATACATATCCTGTCATTGTGAGTGCTATACTTTTAGATATTGAATTAGGAATTTTTTTTTTTTTTGAAAAAGCATCGTGGGGCAATGGCATGGAGCATTGAGGACATAAAAGGAATAAGCCCTTCAATTTGCATGCACAAAATACTTCTTAATAATAACTACAAGCCAACTAGACAACCTCAAAGAAGGTTAAATCATACTTTGAAAGAGGTAGTTAAAAAGGAGGTTTTGAAATTACTAGACGTTAGAATCATTTATCCCATAAGTGATAGTGAATGGGTGAGCCCAACTCAAGTATTACCAAAGAAAGGGGGGATCACGGTAGTTTTAAATGCGAAAAATGAGCTTATTTCCTCTAGATTAGTAATGGGATGGCGGTTGTGCATTGACTATAGGAAACTTAATGAAGCCACTAGGAAAGACCACTTCTCCTTGCCGTTTGTTGATCAAATGCTTGAGCGCTTATCAGGACATACTTTTTATTGCTTTCTTGATGTTATTCAGGGTATTCTCCAAATAGTCATAGCTTCTAAAGATCAATAGAAAATCACTTTTACTTGTCCTTATGGAACTTTTCTTTCTGGCATATGCCTTTTAGGTTGTGCAATACTCTTAATACGTTCCAACGATGCATGTTTGCTATTTTCCATGACATGATAGAAAAATTTATTAAAATTTTCATGGATGACTTTAGCATTTTTGGTATTTTTTTGATTCATATTTGGATAACATTGCTTGTGTTTTGGAAAGATGTGAGTCTACCAACTTGGCACTGAACTAGGAAAAGTTTCATTTCATAGTAAAGAGAGGTATTGTGTTAGGCCATAGAATTTATGCTAAGGGTATGAAGTAGACAAGTCTAAAGTCGAGGTCATTGAAAAATTACCACCTCCTACTAATGTGAAGGGGATGAAGAGGTTCCTTGGTCATGCCGGTTTTTTCCGACGTTTTATTAAAATTTTTTCTTTAGTTTCTTGCCCTTTATGTACTTTGTTGTAAAAAGATGTGCCTTTTGGAGATTTTTTAATGATGAATCTTTTTTTGCTTTTAATAAATGGAAAGAAGTTTTGATTACTACACTAGTCATAGTTGCTCTAAATTGGAATGTGCCTTTTGAGCTAATGTGTGATGCAAGAGACTATGCCGTGGGAGTGGTTTTATGTAAAAAGAAAGATAAAGTTTGGCATGTTGTATATTATGCTAGCCATACTGTCACGTCCCCAGCCCGAATATGCTGGATGCATGCCATTCGCCGTACTCTTAACCAAGAATACAAGGCTCATAACAAGAACATAATAATAATAATAATAATAATAATAATAATAATAATAATAATAATGCGGAAACGTTACTTATAAATACTAGTAATTGTGCGGTAACAAATTAAAAAGAGTAATGAGAAATATCCTCAAACTTTTCTAACGAGTCATATCATCTTGGAGCATGCAGGCTCACTTATTGAAAATTCAAACTAATTTTATCATTAACACATCTCTAAACTCCACCTTAATCTCTTTCCTTGTTCTATGTGTTTATCGGATCATCATCCTCCACTATAAAATACTCAACTTCACTATCTGCGTAAAAATATTAATAATAGGGGAATGAGCGATAAATCGCCCAGCAGGTAGAAAATACCTTTTGTTGGACCTTGCAGTTACAAGACATATACTTTCATCAATCACGCCACAAATCATTTACATTTTTAGTCATAGTCAGATTTGACGATTCACATGAGTCTTAGTGCCTGGCACGATTGATTGCGCTTGATCAACGCTCATAACACATAACACATTTACTCATATATATCAACTATATTTCTTCGTCAATTCTGAGTACTCAGCCTAGTGCAGACCCCCACTAGGTAGGATGCCATGGGGTCAGCCTAACCCACACGACACAATTAGACCGTCGTTTAACCACTGACTACTGCACTATTAATAAATAGAAATATCTCATGTTTTCACTTACACATGAAACCAATAAATGTCACTTATACTTTTGCTTAACATAAAAAAATCATAAATTATCCAACGTGGTCCATTATTCATAGCATAGTATAACTTTCAAAATAAATTTTCAAAAACATTTAACAAAAAAATTAGAGTATTACAAGACAAGTGAATATGAATATTTACAAATCAATTTTAAAAAACGAGAAGGTAAGAACCACCTGCCTCTTATGTCGAGAAGTCAACTATCCCTAACTCGTGCCTCTTCATATGCTCCTATTAACAATTCACAAATTCCTAACGGTTAAAATCTCTTACTCTAAATTAACTAATTTTATCCTATGAAATATATGCAACCCATTCCCCCATAATTCATTCATCCTTAGTCTTAGAAACATGTTTTACGTCTTAACCGAACTTATAATAGCCTAACACTAAGCATTCATCAGCGTAAAATATTTTTCCTAACTTCGTTAGGGCTTTATTGAAACTTTAGGGTCCTCAAATAAATTTTGAAAACTTTATTTGGAATTTTAATAAAAGTTTTACGGTCAAATAATTTAGGAAACTTTAGAGGGCCTATGCTAACTTTGGAGATAAAGTTTTAAGGGTCAAACATAAATTTTCAGAAACTTTCTTGGACTTGAAAGTAATTTTAAAATATTCTGGACAGAATTGGTTCTTCACAGAATCATGTGGGTCAAATTCAAAATGGTAAAAATATACTTGGACCTAATCAGTACCCTTTTTAAAAAATAAAAAAAACTTATGGGCTAAAGACTAATTTAAAAACAAACTAGTGGACCTGCTTTGCAAAAACACAAAAAATATCATTATCCTCTAGTCAGGACTGGACCAACATACCACTGCTGGTCCAAGACCGACCTGTACGACTTGCGGATAGGAGCTTTAAGCTCCTGTCAGGATGGCATTTTGACGGGAAAGACTGTCTTCCCTAATCTTGTTTTTTTTTTTTTTTTTAAATATCAAATTATAAAAGCAGAAAAATTATAAATAAATTCAAAATTAATTAATTTAATATTAAAATTTGAACACTTACTTTGTTTGGATACCTAAAATCCTTGAGAAATCTACCACTCTTCTCTCAAAGCATGCTTAAAGTGAATTATGGTGTGCTAAGGGGGTATTTATATGTGTAGTACAAGCTCCTGATAAGTTTATATTCCTACACTTCAGGTAGGAATAGTACTTAGGCCTTATCATATGTAGAGTTCCAAGAACGAATAAAATTCTATCTACTAGTATACCTATCCTAACACATAATTATCTAATTATTATTATTATTATTATTTCTTTGTTTTTTCTAAAAGACGGGTCTTCACATTTTTTCCCCCTAAAAGAGTTTCGTCATCGAAACTTATGTACCTTGTTCGAAAAGATGGGGGTACTTCTCCTTGACCTATTCTTCCATCTCCCATGTCGCTTCACGTACTGTTTGATTTGACCATTGGACTTTGGCATAAGGAATCATTCGATGCTGCAGTTGTTGTTCTTTACGATCCACTATTCTCAAGGAAACTTCTTCATAAGTCAACTCACTCTTGATTTCTATCGATTGATCTTGAATGATGTGAATTGGATCCGGCATGTACTTTCTCAGTCATGAATCACATGAAGAACATTGTGTATGCGTGACAATGACGGTGGCAACGCCTAAGTTTTCCATTCTTTCTAATATCTCATATGGTCCAATATACTTTGGGCTTAACTTGCCACTTACTCCAAATCTCATCACTTCCTTACTAGGTGAAACTCGAAGCTGTACCTTATCACCTATTTGAAATTCTAACAGCCTTCTCTTGGTATCTGCCCAACTCTTATTTCAATCTTGTGCCATATTCAACCGTTCTCTAATCACCTTGATCTTACCTAAAGTTCTTTCCACCAAGTTTAGACTAACAATTTGCTACTCACCCACTTCGTCCCAATGCAGAGGCAATCTAACTTCCTTCCATACAATGCCTCAAATGGAGCCGTGCCTATACCGCTATGATAGCTATTGTTATAAGAAAACTCTATAAGTTTCAATAACTTATCCCAACTCTCCTTAAAATCCAAGGCACAAGCTCTTAACATGTCTTCTAAGATTTCCGAATGTCCATTCGTTTGTAGATGATAAGCAGTATTTGGTCTCAATTGGGTACCAGTGACTTCTTGATATGTGACCGAAAATCTTGAAGTGAATCGAGGATCATGATCGGAGACTATACTCACAGGTACACCATGAAGGCAAACTTGTTTTCAACATACATTTCTACTAATTTCTCCATTGAAGCTCCATTTGACATAAGCAAGAAATGTGCAGACTTAGTCAACCTATCCACTATTACCCACATAGTGTCATGATAACTTTAGATTTTGGGCGACCCTACAATGAAATCCACTGTCACATGTTCCCATTTCCATTGGGAATCTCAAGTGGTTTTAATAACCCAGCAAGTCGTTGGTGTTCAAACTTCACTTGTTGGCATACCAAACGTCTTGCTATAAATTCAACAACCTCTCGTTTCATTCCATTCCACCAATAATACTGCTTTAAGCCTTGATACATTTTTGTTCCTTTAGGGTACACAGTGTACCATGAACAATGCGCTTCCTTTAGCAATTCCAACTTATTAATTCTTTATCATTTGGTACACATAATCTTCCTCGCATCCAAAGACTTCCATCTTCTTGTACTTGGAAGCCATCCATGGCTCTCTCTTTCTCTTTCTCCAAAATCTTCTTTATCTCCAAATCTTTCTCTTGTCCTTGTTTAATCCTTTCAATCAATGTTGAAGCAAGGGTTAATGTAGCTAACACTTTGAAAGTAGACTCTACCTGCTCTAGACCAAAATTATTCATTTGCTCTTCCAATGGTGACCCTCCAGTCACCCTTCCTTTCCTACTCAAGGCATTAGCAACCCCATTTTCCATTTTGGGATGGTAACTTATTGTTAAATCATAATCCTTTATCAACTCCAACCACCTTCTCTGATACATATTAAGCACCTTCTGAGTAAAAAGATATTTTAAACTCTTACGGTCTGTGAATACTTCGCATTGTTCTCCATATAGATAATGCCTCCATATCTTTTGAGCAAACACTACAGTAGCCAATTCTAAATCATGCGTAGGATGGTATTTTGCTCATATGGCTTTAACTGTCTCGAAGCATAAGTTATAACCTTCCCGTTTTGTATTAATACATACCCCAGACAATTCTTTGAAGCAACACTATAGATCACAAATCCTCCACTCCCAGACGGTTGGGTTAGTTTGGTGTAGAAATTAGCCTATTCTTTAGCTCTTGAAAGTTTGACTCACATGCAGGTGTCCAAGTAAACTTTACTCTCTTATGTGTCAGCTTTTAGGGGTACAGCAATCCTAGTTAATTCTTGCACAAACTTACGATAGTACCCAGTCAATCCCAGAAAACTTCTCACCTCGATCACGTTCTTCGGTCTTGGCCAATTCACTATGGCCTCAATCTTTGTTTTACAGACACTCCCTTCTTTGAAATCATATGTCCCAAAAAGGTCACACTTGTCAACCAGAATTCACACATACTAAATTTAGTATATAACTTTTGTTTTCCAAGGATGTCCAACATTGCACTTTAGTGTTCATCATGCATTTCTTCTGCCCGGAGAGTATACCAAGATGTCATCAATAAAAACTTCCACAAAACGGTCTAATTGTGCTTGAATACTCGATTCATTAGGTCCATAAAAGCAGCATGTTCATTAGTTAATCCAAATGGCATCACCAAAAACTCATAATGTCCATAACGTGTCCTAAAAGCAATTTTAGGTACATCACCTTCCTTAATCTTTAATTGGAGATACTCAAATCTTAAATCAATCTTTGAGAATATTTTAGCATCCTTGAGTTGATCGAGCAAGTAATCTATGCGAGTAAGGGGGAACTTGTTCTTTATGCTAATCTTATTTATTTCTCTATAGTCAATGCACAATCTAAAACTTCCATCTTTCTTTTTGACAAAGAGAATTGGAGTACCCACAGCGATACACTTCGTCTGATGAACTTATTATCCAATAGTTCTTGGAGTTGTTCCATTAACTCTTTTAATTCTGCGAGGGCAATCCTATAAGGTACCTTTGATATGGGTTCCGCTTCAGATATCGAAGAATCTTATCTCAAATTCCATTTCCATATCAAGGGGTATCCCAGGTAGTTCCATAGGAAACACATCTAGATAATCCTTGATATAGGTATTTTCCAATGTCTTCGATTCTTTCTCAACGTCTACAACATAGGCCAAATATCCCTCACATCATTTTCTTAAATCCTTGTATGCTCGCATAGCGGATATAATAGATTTCTTATATCTCTTTTGTCCTTCCTGGTTACCTTGGTACACTACATCTTCCTTATGGGGGTCAAACAATATTACTCTCTTATTTCTACAGTCAATTTGAGCATGGTTCCTAGCAAGCTATTCCATTCCCAAAATAACGTCAAACCCACTAATATTAAATTGAACCAAATTATCCTTAGTCTCTCTGTCCCCCACTTCTACAACACAGTCATTATATCTCTTGTGAGACACTAGAATCCTTTTGCCTGGAGCTAGTATCCTATACGGTGATTCTAACTATTCAGGTTGAACACATAAATCACTGATAAACTTTCATAGCCACAAAGGAGTGGCTTGCACCACAATCAAATAACACAAAAGTAGGTACGGAGTTTACTAGGAGCGTACATGTGACCACGTCGTCTAGTCCCTTAGCCTCATATTCAGTCATTGCGTGAACCCTTGCGTCCACCCTCGGTTTCGCATCCAATGGCTTCTCAGGCTTAGCTCTTTCTACCTTCACTTCAAGGCTGCCTCTTATCTTATGGCCCGCATGTCCACATTTGAAATACCCATTGGTCTTATAACGACACTCGCCGAAATGCCTCCTATGGCAAAACCCGCACTCAGGCTTCATTAACCCTCCACCAGTCCTAGGTGGGGGTGATAGTCCTTTACTTTTCTTGATCATCCTCACCAAGTGCTCAGTAGTATTATCTTCTAATCTAATAGTTCCTTCAGTGGGGCGCGGTCTCTTGCCCTTAGGTTGATCTTCTTGCTTAGCTCAGCCTCTCGCCACACGCATTTCTCAGCTTCCATCAACTTCTTTTTAAGTTCTCTTCAACAATGATCTAAATATCTCCAAGTCTTGCTCTTTAATCTTACGTTCTTGGGCACTACAGTCGATGTTCTAGTTGATCCTACACTAGTGAGTTCGATGCCTCTCTTCCAAGACTTTATCCAAGAGTTTATTACTCACCTCGTCCAAAGCAGCCTTTTCATTATTTAACTTCTCCACCCTAGTCTCCAAAGCTTTCCTATGAACTTCCATTTCCTACATCAACCCAATGTAAAAATTAATGTATATTGGGTTCAATAATATGACTCATATTACTATAAATCCTTCATCCAGGTAAGTTTTAAATGTCACGCCCCTAGCCCGCATATGCTGGGCGCATGTCATTTGCCGTACTCTTACCCAAGAATACAAGGCTCATAACAATAACATCATCATCATCATCATCATCATCATCATCATCATCATCATCATCATCATCATCATAATAATAATAATAGTAATAATAATAATAATAATAATAATAATAACAACAACAACAACATTACTCATAAATACTATTAATTGTGAGCAGTAACAAATTAAAAAGGGTAATGAGAAATATCCGCAAACTTTTCTAACGAGTCATATCATTTTGGAGCACGTAGGCTCACTTATTGGAAATTCAAACTAATTTCATTATTAACTCATCTCTAAACACCTTAATCTAATTTCATTATTAACTCATCTCTAAACACCTTAATCTCTTTCCTTGTTCTTGTTCATCGAATCACCTTCCTCCACTATAAAATACTTCATTTCACTATCTACGTAAAAATATTAATAATAAAGGAATAAATCGCCCAACAGGTAGCAAATACTTTCTGTTGGAACATGCAGTTATAATACATATACTTTTCATCAATCACGCCATAAATCATTTACATTTATAATTTTCATAAGAGCATTTCACTTTCACAAAGCACATACATACATACATATAGTGAGATTCTTGTCATAGTCGGATTTGGCAATTCACATGACTCTTAGTGTCCCTTACGGTTGATTGTGCGTGATCAATCCACATAACACTATTGTAAAAACATTTACTCATATATATCAACTATATTTCTTTGTTGTTTCTGAGTACTCAACCTAGTGCAGACCCCCACTAGGCAGGATGCCAAAGGGTCGGCCTAACCCACTGGCCACAATTAGACCGTCATCTAACCACTGACTACTGCACTGTTAATAAATACAAATATCTCATGTTTTCACTTACACATGCAACCAAGAAATGCCACTTATACTTTTTGCTTAATATAAAAATCACAAATTACCCAACATGGTGCATGTTCATAGCATTATAAAACTTTCAAAATAAATTTTCAAAAACATTCAATGAAAAAATTAGAGTATTACAAAAAAAGTGAATACGCATATTTACAAATCAATTTTAAAAAATGAGAAGGTAAGAACCACCTGCCTCTTATGTCGAGAAGTCAACTATCCCTAACTCGTGCCTCTTCGTATGCTCCTATTAACAATTCACAAATTCCTAACGGTTAAAATCCCTTACTCTAAATTAACTAATTTTATCCTGTGAAAGCATACTATATGCAACCCATTCCCCCATAATTCATTCATCCTTAGTCTTAGAAACATGTTTTACGTCTTAACCAAACTTATAATAGCCTAACACTAAGCATCCATCAGCGTAAAATATTTTTCCTAACTTCGTTAGGGCTTTATTGAAACTTTAGGGTCCTCAAATAAATTTTGAAAACTTTCTTTGGAATTTTTATAAAAGTTTTACGGTCAATAAATAATTTAGGAAACTTTAGAGAGCGTATGGTAACTTTAGAAAAGTTTTAGGGGTCAAACATAAATTTTCAGAAACTTCTTTGGACTTGAAAGTATTTTAAAATATTCTGGATTGAATTGATTCCTCATAGAATCATATGGGTCAAATTCAAAACTTAAAAAATATACTTGGATCTAATCAGTACCCCTTTTTTAAAACGTTTAGTTTAAAGACTAATTTAACAACAAACTAGTGGACCCCTTTTGCAAAAACACAAAAAAAAATATCGTTATCCTCAAGTCAAGTCTGGACCAGCATACTTGGACACTATTGCTCCAAGACTGACCTGTACGACTTACAGATAGGAAAATAATAAATAAATAATATAATAAATTCAAAAATAATTAATTTAATATTAAAAGTATAACACTAACTTTATTTGGATGCCTAAAATCCTTGAGAAATCTGCCACTCTTTTCTCAAAGCATAAAGTGAATTATGGTGTGCTCAGAGGGGTATTTATAGGAGTAGTACAAGCTTCTGATAAGTTTAAATTCCTACAATTCAGATAGGAATAGTACACATAGGCCTTATCACACGTAGAGTTCCACGGAGTAAAATTCTGTCTACTATTATACGTATCCTAACACATAATAATCTAATTATTATTATTTCTTTTTTTTTCTAAAAGACGGGTCTTCACATGTACCCTTAATGAAGCTCAAGTGAACCATTCCACCACTGAAATAGGGTTGCTAGCAGTAGTATTCGCATTTGATAAGTTTAGGTCATATCTCATAGGTAATAAGGTGATCGTTCATATAGCCCATTAACAACTCTTAAGTACTTATTGACTAAAAATGATGCTAAGCTTAGACTAATCAGGTGGATTTTACAATACAGGAATTCGATTAGGAGGTCATAGATAAGAAAGAAACTGAAAACACAATGGCAGATCACCTATCGAGGTTTAGAGCAACCAAAGTCAAAAATAGGTGAGGATGTTCTGATTAATGAGACCTTTCCGTAGGACCATTTGATAAGAGTGCAAAACAGTGCACCTTTGGTACGTGGATATAGTTGATTTCCTCGTGGCCAAGGTGATTCCATCCACTATGGATTCCAATAAGTAGAAAAAGTTTCGTTCGGAAATGAAATATTACATTTGGAATGACCCTTATCTTTACCACCAGTGTAAAGATCAAGTGATCTGGAGATGCATACCGGAAAGAGAGATTCAATGTATTTTATACCATTATCATTCTTCATCGATGGGAGCGCATCATGACTCTCAAAGGGATGGCAACAAAAATCCTTCAAAGTGGACTTTTCTTGCAGCTACATTATACTACATTATTTTGGGATACAAGAGACTTTATGTTGCAATGTGATGAATATCAACGTGCCGGTAACTTGTCTAAAAGGGATAAAATGCCTTTAAATAATGTTCTAGTATGTGAGATCTTTGATGTTTGGGGAATTGATTTTATGGGCCCTTTTTTACTATCACACAATAATAAATTCGTCCTTCTAGTGGTGGATTATGTGTCCAAGTGGATGGAAGCAGTGGTGCTACCGACCAACGATGCTAGGTGGTGGTGAATTTTGTGAGAAAGAACATTTGCTTAAGGTTTAGTGTCTCGCGGGCTATCATAAGTGAAGGAGGAACACACTTCAAGTATTCATTGTTTGAATCCGTCTTGTCCAAATATAGCGCCACCCATAAGATAGCCCTAACATATCATCCGCAAACTTTTGGACAAGTGGAAGCATCTAATCGAGAGTTGAAACGCATTCTTAAGAAAATCGTGAATTATTCTAGGAAAGACTGGTCTAAGAAGCTTGATGACAAGATGCATTATGGGCATACAGGACTACCTTCAAGACTCTAATTGGAATGTCTCATTAAAGAATGATTTACGGTTAGGCTTGTCATCTCCCAGTTGAAATCGAGCACAAGGCATATTGGGCAATCAAATGTCTCAATTATGATTTGAAGGAGGCTGGGGAGAAGAGGTTTCTTGATTTGAACGAGTTGGATAAATTATGATGACAAGCCTATGAAAATGCAAGGCTTTATAAAGAAAAGACAAAGGTTTAGCACGACAAGCATATTTCGGCAAGGAGTTGAAAATCGGGGAAATAGTTTTATTGTATAATTCAAGACTCAAATTGTTTTTCGAAAAGTTGAAGTCAAAGATGTTGTGGACCGTTTGAAACAGTGTGGACATTCCTGTATGGTGAGGTGGAGCTCAAAAGAATCCAAGAAAATTATAAGGTTAATGGCCACCGTGTGAAACACTACTATGGAGGAATCATCAACGAAGAATGGAAAACCGTTCACCTCGTCAATGCCTAATATCTCAAGTGTCGAAGTCGAGCCTAAGAATAAAAAACAAAGGCGCTACATGACCGGCAACACATGTCCTTTTATAATTTCATTTGTGTGTTTTTTTTTTCCCTTTAGTTTCCTTGTCATTTGTGTGCATATCATCTAAATTGCAAGTTAAACGGAAAAAAAACATAATTTTAAGGTCTTGTTGTTGGTTTGAGTGGTTTAGGAAAGGGATGTACAAGTTATGGGGAATTATTTTGCACACATGCACAGCATTTGGTGCACATGTACGTGAAATCTAGAAGCTACACATTCAAGTTTTGTGACTCATGCACATGTTGCGCATGTACGCAAGAGGCAGAACCAAAAATACCCATTCGGCGTGCGTGAGCCAAGTTAAAAGCCCTACTGCCCTTATTTCCTAATATTCAAACACAATCCCTTCTTCCTAAACTCCTTCTACTCTCGACCTCTAGCTCCCAACAATTTTTATCCCTCAAATCACTCCTTGATTCCTTCCATTCACATCAATTTCTTCTTCTTTCAAGAGTAAACACCATTAAAGTATGGATTTCATTGATTTTCTATTATTTTTCCTTTTGGGGTTTGTAATTGATTTGGAAGAAAGTTTTGATTTTTTATAATTTGATTGTCCTTATTTGTGATGGATTGAACATTTAATTGTCAACGTGCTTGATTATTGAATTTGTTCTTCGAATTGGGAAGTTTAATTCTGTAGTGTTTACATAGAGAAAAATCCATTCTTTGTTTATGCATGCCAAGTGTTTGATGAAATGCTTCCATGAAGAAAAATCTTAAAACATGAAGCACTTGTGCATGAATTGAATTCCTAGGACTTCGATTATGACATATGATTCTTCTCTATTCATTTTATTGGTTAAAAAGGTTCTAGGAGTATGCACATCGCTTAGTATTGGCATTAATATACTTGATTTCATATTGTACATACTAAGGTTAATTATTAGTTTGGGAGTATAGAATTGAATAAGTATAGGGTGGTAGTGGGTTTATTCTATCTAATAGGTATGTTGTATCTCACAATTCACTTTTGTAGGAATGGCAAGGGTAAGCAACTAGCATGTCGCACGATAACCGGAGCTTATTTTTCTGCTACTCTGCAATACCAACCTCAAGAGCATACAGAGGAGGAAAATGTTCAGGATTAGTTCCTGAATGCCGCTGCCTAGAAAAAGTACAAGTCAGATATTTTGATGAGGGCAGCAATCAAGGAAAAAGGTATACAAATCCCTACTACTGGAGTCTCGGAGATTCACACTGTCATTAGGACGCGTGGTTAGAATTATTTTGCATCTACCACCAAGGACGTAGTACTACCAGTTGTGCGAGAATTTTATGCTAGTTTGGCCGTATATAGTGATACTAAGGTATATGTTAGGGGGAAAATCTGGATATTTTTGAAAATACAATCAATCGGCTATTGAGAGTAAACCGAATTCGCAATGATGAATGGTCGACTATTCGTAACACCAACATGGAACTTAACAACATCACGAACCTTATTTGAAGATCCATGGGTGAAGTAGAGTGGACATATGGTACTCCAGGTGCTCTATGTCATTTTAATGCTAATATGCTTTAACCTGTTTGGTTAATTTGGTTCAAGTTTTTATGTGCTCGCCTCCTTCCGGTTCGTTATCTTACTCATGTTATATTAGAGCGAGCTAAACTTTATATGCCATTGCTTTGGGTAGGCCAGTAGATATGGGCCATCTAATTAGCCAACACATTCGTTTTACAACGATAGTCAAACAATCTGGCTTATGATTTCCACATTTGATTGCTGCATTGTGTGTTGAGGAAGGTGTTGAAATTGATCCGGCTGAGGAAAAATTGAAGCCAGGTAAGCCTATCACATTGGATGGAGTGAGGGCCTCGGTTAGACTAACCCATTCTCAGGCTTCAACTTCACAGCCATCGACTAGTGAACCAATTCTAAGGCATAGTCAGGAAGAGCTTCTTGAGTAAATTTTGGTGGAACAACAGTGCATGCGACACCAATTTGATACATACATTTAGTGCTTCAGCATGCCTGGCAATAGAACATAGAGGCTCGTAAGTTAGCACGGTAATGTGGAGAGGATTCCTCTATATTCCCACATTTTTCTCTATTTCTGCAAGAGTTGGCACCTTCTGATGACGAATCTTGATCTATCCATTGTCATGTTGATTAAGCTTTGGATTTCTAGTGCTGTCCAAGAGAAACCTACTGACATTTTATGTTTTTCTTGCATTGTATTTTTAGATGATGTCATACTTTTTGTTGTTTTATTTTAACTTATTTGTGAAGTTAGTTATGTATGCCCTTAAGGGATTAAGTTTTTCCCTAAATATTGTGGAATCTCATTCCTCAATTTTTTGTTTTTCTTAATTTCTTGATGGGTTTAACGTTTTGTTTTTGTTCTAGTATTAATTATGCATTTCAATTCATCCCAGGGATAATTATTTCGGGATACACTACACCAAACATTCTTTATTGTCAGAGAAGCTTTCCCATTCCATCTTTATGCTTTTATTTTCTTTAACATATGGAGACAATGTTTATTTCTAAGTGTAGATGAGAAGTTATTTGGATTTACAGTTGTTGGTTTAGTTTGCTCAATTTTGTTGCAATCTTTTAACTTTTCTTTTGATTTGAGAGCTTTTTCAAGATTTTTGAAAATTTTGTTCGAATTAGCTGAAAATCTTTGAAATTTTTGAGAATTTTGCAATCGCTTATCTTTGATTTTCTGCATAGTAATTTTTGAGCTAAACATTCAGAAGATGAGTAGTCGGTATTAATATTTTTCTTGCATGATTTCTGAGACTTCTTGAGTACTTAGCCATAAAATATTTTATTTTTGACACTTAGAGATAATTATGTAGGTTCACCTATATTCCATCACAAAAATGGGCTTTATTACATTTTCGAGACAAAATTTTGTGGACAACTTGATTTAGTTTAAAGATGATGGTAGACCCTTCTTTAGTCATTTGAGTCTTTCAAGCCAACCCTTATTGAAATTTTTATTCCTAGTACCCTATTTAAGCCTTGTATGTAATTAATTTGCAATGAATGGAGAGCAACACCATTTGCTTTCTTTCATTAAAACTCATTTTACCTATCTTTATAAGCTAAATAATTTCTTTTATTTTTTTTCTATCCAAAATGTCCTATTAAGAGCTTTATTGCACACAATTATTTGTTAAGGGCATATAAGGGTGGAAGGTAGTTGAATGAGGATAGTAAGTTGTATGAGTGAGTGGTTATGGGTAAGAAAGGGGTATTGAAAAAAAAATTGGAAAAAAATTCCTTGAAAATTGCATGTAGTGCCTATCACTAGTACTTGCATTGATGTGTTTGAGTGTAGTGCTTCTCACAGGTACTCGTACTGGGAGTGGGCATAAAAAAAATGATGAAAAGAAATATGAAAGATATGTCCAGGAAAATATCAGCATGTTAGGCAGAAATTAAAAAAGGAGGACTTTTTGTTGTTTGTTGTCTGAAATTGATTATGGGTGTTTGTTGATTAAGTGTGGGGTTCTTTCTCTATAAGGATATGTGGTTTACATATATATTGGAGAAGTAATTTTGATGTGTGTCCAACATTATCTTAAAGCTCTTTCTTTCTTATTTGTGATATCTTTATCCCTTTTTTGATTAGTCAATGCCCTAACCTAACATTACAAGCTAAAAAGTCCTGCCTGATTAAAATTGAGTCGGTCGTCTACATTAGTAGAGAGGCATAAGAAGGGTGAGCTATGGGGTGTTCAGAAAAATTCTAAAAGTTTGCATTATTTGATCCAAGTGTGTTGAAAACTGAGTTTTTATTGAATGGCTATATTCACACACACCAGATTTCAATTCTAGGATTTTATTAGCATTTGAACATTTAAATTCTTAGACTACTCCTGATGGTGGATTGATTCTTGATTATTTATGTGAAAAAATATTAAGATGTGTTGGATGAATTTTTAAAGAGCTTACCTGTGTTAATTTTATTTTTGCTCGAGAACGATAAAAAGCTAAGTATGGAGCACTTTGTAAAGCTCATAAATATCTTATATTTTATGTATCAATACATTTACCGTGTTTTTGTATGATGCAATCAATATTTGAGTTAATTATGAATTTAAAAGTTTTATTTTTAGTTTTTGTAGGTTTGGAATGAAAAAACAGTCAAAAAGGATCAAAAGGTTGGAGAAAATCATGAGAATAGAAAACATACACCAGCAAGGAGTGAATTTAGACACTATTTGGTATTTGAGCATAACTTTCTTTTCCGAGTTTCGATTGAGTTGATTCAAAATGCATTGGAAAGCTAAGAGAGAAAGCTACAACTTTTGTGTCCTGAACTTTTTCACATTCTATTAGCATCAAGGTCAAAATCAAAGTGAAAATTGATTCAGCCATTCTGGAAGTCATGCACGCTTGCGCTTGTGCGCAAATTCCAGAGAGGAAATTTCTAGGAGAACTTTCACGCACACATGTACGAGCATTTGTGCACACGACGCAGCGTACTCTAGAGAAATTTTTTATTTTGGCAGCCTTCTTTGCTCAGTTGGACTCGTTTTCATTGGCTTTCACCATTTCTATCATTGGAGAGGGGATTTAACCCTAATATCCCCTACAAATACCCTATTGTAGAGAGGAGTTGAGAGAGTTAGATATTAGATCAATAGAATTAGATAGCTAGGGTAAGCATTAGAAGTAGAGCCCTCTGAATTATTTTTATTCACGACTCAAGAATTCCCTCAAATCTTCGTTCTTTGTAAAGATTTCACGGTTCACCAATGTTTATTTCGGCCACAATACTGAGTTTGCTTTATTTAGATCAAATTTATTTCAACGCTTTCATTAATTCGGTTCTTACATATTCCTTTATTTTACTTCTTGAATACAATTCGTAGTTCTAATTTAATTTTCTCGCATTTAGACTGCTTGATTCTGTACTAAAATTGTTAGTTGAGGTTTTATTTCATTATTTAAATCGTAGATATAATTAATCGCTTTCTTAGATTTCAACCTTTACACGAATTAAATTAATTTGAATTCAGTAGAATTAGTAAGCAGAAAAACATCATTTTAATCCTGAGATGTAATTTGTCTAACTAGTAGAAAGGTTTGTGAACTGTAGTAATTGCTCAGTAATTCTTATGGGAACGATCCTTACTTACCCAATTTACAAATTTACCTGGCATCCTAGCGAGCGTGTAAGTGTTGATTAGGGTTATTAAAACTTTATTTATCACTTGTTGGTGAACAAAAAGACCAAATACAATATTTACCCAAACATATATATACATACATATACTTATACATGTAGTAATATATGTAGTAATACATACATACATACATATACACACGCACATATATAAATGCATGTGTTTATAGGTATATATGTGTGTGTGTGTGTGTGTATATATATATATATATACATATACATATGTATGACTTACTATGGCACGTGTTACCGGAAAAGCAAATTCTGTCTGCCGGCTATCTGTTCCGGTGGGCCTAGTATCCTATACAGTTACACGTATACCACCTGTTGTGTTAATTGTGCATTGGGGGTGTAAGAGAATATAAGTATCTATGTTTATTGATTGATTTGCCCAAAAATGGCCTTAAAGAGGCCATAAAAGGTATGGCCAGTTTATATATATATATATATACACACACACACATATATGCATATATATACATACATATACATACATACATATATATAAATATATACACACACATATATATATATATATGTACATGTATATACATACATATACATATATAACATGTATATACATACATATACATATATATACATACATATACATATATAACATGTATATACATACATATACATATATATATGTATGTATGTATGCATATGTACATATACACTTATATATGTACATATATACATACATATATACAGACATATATATATATATATATATACATATACATATATGTGTATACACACACATATATATACATACATACATATACATATATGTACATATATATACACACACACACACATATATATATATGTACATATATACATATATATACATATATATACACACACATAGATGTACATATAGATACATATATATGTACATATATATATATACACACACACATATATATATATATACATGTATGTTTGTATGTATGTGTACATAGACACTTATATATGTACATATAAATATATATGTACATATATATGTGTGTTTGTGTGTGTGTGTACATATTGGCCCAACTCCAACTACAATACTCTAGTTGTGCTTTCAAAACAATGGACTCCTCCAATGTATACATATTTTGATTACATCAAAGCATAGTATGTTATGCCGACCCTTTAACCATTCATGGTCTATTCAGTTTGACAAGAATATTACTGGTTTTCCAAGAAAGTTCTATGAATGGTAGGAAGATTTTGGAGCAAATGCTCAAATCCTACCTCCAAGGTATTACCAAGAGTATAAAAAATTTTGTCAAGACAATGGGAAAAGAGAATTAAATGATCCAACTATGTCACTTTTTTTCTTTCACTAGCATAAACTTTCACATATTATGGCATGAAATTTCAACAAAACCATATATATATATATATATATATATACACACATATACACATACGTACGTACATATGCGTGTGTGTATATATACACACACACACACACAGACATATATATATACGTATATGTATGTATGTTTACATATATATATATATATGTATGTGTATATATATATATATGTATGTATAAATACATATATATATATATGTGTGTGTGTGTGTGTGTGTATGTATATATGTATATATGTGTATATAAATATATATATGTACATATCTATACGAACACTGTGTGTATGTATATATGTATATATGTGTATATAAATATATATATGTACATATCTATACGAACACACACACACACACACATAGAGACATATATACACACATGTACACGTAAATAGACACATACATATACATATATATACGTATATATATGTGTGCGTGTATATATATATATATATATGGGGAATTGTACAGTCCCGTTGAGGGAACCATTCCCTTGGCTTTAAAAACTTGTATAGTACAAGTTTTTAAATCGTGCACATAGTGTTGTACTGTACAAGTCCTTAAAGTAGAAGGGAATGGTTCCCTAAAAGGGATTGTAGAATTTTCCTATATATATGTGTATGTGTGTATATATACATATATATATATACACATGTGTACATATATATATATATACATATACATATATACAATATATATATATATATACATATACATATATATATATATATATATATATATATATATATACATATACTAGTTTTCTTGCTCGAGCAATGCTCGAGCGTGCCCGGATTTTTTGAATATTTTCGCATCAAATTTGGCTATATATACATATATCAAATATGGATACATATGCATAAGTTGAATCCTACCAAAACTAAAATTTTCTTTGATAAGTACAAAAATAGTTAGAAGTAATGAGCTGTTACAAAAATACATGTTTAATATTAATGAGTAATCTAATCGTATTAAATAGTTCAGTAATCCTGTAAACATAGAAAATATATCTATAATAAGTCAAAGTTATACCTTAATCTGATACTAATATGCAATCTACTCTTATTGTGCTGGGACCCAGTTGATACCAACTTCAAATCTGCAATTTTATAACGTTATGTGCTAGTATCAGCTTCACTTTATCTGCAATTATGAAACAATAGCTATTAGTACAATTATGACTCCAAGAACAGAACATATAGAAACGTAATTACGTTCAGGTTTAAATTTTACTTTGAAAAAATCTTCCGATATCAAAATATTATGCTGTCGTGAAAATAGAAGACCATATTCAAAAAACATATTTGCAGTTAGAGTTCTTCCATAATGCCTACTGGCTGCTTGCCAACTTCTTCCGTCATACAGCTATGCATAAAAGACTGAAATACCTCCTCCAATACGAAGAGAAAAAAAGGATAATTTATTTTACATCATATGAATAACCAAAACAAAATACCCGCAGTTCACGATATGAACATCTGATTTGTAGTATTTTTGATAGGGAAAAATGATTGAAGTTAAAACCTAGTAAAGGTCAAGCAGACATTCATATTAAATATATTAATTGATATGTATATATAGACATATATATGTATATATAACATGTTTTACATTGTCTTTAGATTTATAATCAAGAAAATAATGCAGAACTGTAACAAGAAATGGAAGTGTGACATCATCCCTGTTGGCTACTTTCTCATTTTTTATAAAAGCAAACAACTGAAGAAAAAATGAAGCTACTTTTGTTGAAGCCAAATTTATGCATGCCTCCCTCCGTTACTCCTTAAATTGGATCAATCAATTTAAAACTAATATCTCAAATTAGGTAAAAATATTAGGTAAAAAAATTAAAGATAACAAATATAATAGTTAAAGAAAACTTAACATGCTTTTTAAAGCTAAATTATGCATGTATCTTCCCTTCCTCCTCTTCTTGGATCCTCAATATCTTCTTCATTCCCATAAAAAAATTTAAATATTGCTAATGGATTCGGCAAAAAAAATTTAAAGAAACAAATAAAAAATTACTAACCTTGAATCGCATATCAAAATTACTATTAGATAAATGATCCCTGAATACATATTCATTCAAATAACCTAAAAATGGAGAGAAAAAAATTACGAAAAAAGTAACAGTTCAGACAAATAATTTTTGTAGGCAAAAAAAAAAAATACAGATCAAATTTTTTTTGTAAAACAAAAAAATCCCACAAAAAACACTTATATCAATAATCGGGATGGAAAAAACCATAACTTAAATCTTCCTAACTACCTAAATCGAAGAAAAACCAAATATTTAGCCTTTCAAATTTTTAACAAATGTAAAACAAAACAAAAAAATTCTGAACAAAAAAAAAATGTATAGCATATTTTCGAGACTTAAATCTTTAACTTTGCTTAATATATTTCCATTCTAGTAGAAAATTTTAGTTGAGTGAGTGTGCCCGGATTCTTTTACAAAAATGCTGGAAAAAGGCCTTACCTAGGCGTAATCTACAATAAGCTTGCCAATAGGCCTAATCTATAAGAATGTTCAGTGGCAAAAATAGGAGCAGAGAGTCTCAGCCTTTCACAACATAAGGTAAACCACCAAAGATGAAGAGTATATGTTGAATGTGATAGCAAGAGGTCATCAACCATTGAACTTTTCAATCAAAACCTAAACACAAACATCAATTAATTAATCCACTAATTAACCATAAAATATATAAACATTTGAACTAATAAATGCAAAAAAAAAAAAAAAAACTAAACGAATACCAACTTCTGACAATCGCAGACAACCATACAGCTATTTTGCAAAAACTAAATAATTTCACATATAGGTTGTTAGCAAAAAAAAAGGAATTATTACCTTAGATTGTTTTTTTTTTTTTTTTATTGTGAATAAAAATTTGATCAAGATAAAAAGTATGCCTAAGCCTTTTATTTGAGAGAGAAATATGAAATGAAGTACGTTTAATTTTGCAAAAATGACATATTTACATATTTCATCTAACAGTCTCCACTTGTAAGACAAGGCATGTTGAAACCTTTTATTTTGCTTCTGAAAATTAAAATAAAAACTGATTGCAGTTTGACCTTACCTTGGATGACATCAAATTCAACTCGCCCCCATATATACGGAAAGTAGTTCATAAAATAGTATTAGAAACTATTCAAAGTTTGCAACAAACAAAAGGATTGATTACATTCCCAAAATAGTGAATATATATATATAGAGAAACCGAAACTCGAATTAGTTTAATGACATTATACAAAGTAATAATCAATTTTCACACTCGTCTGTTGTGCTTAATCCAACAAAAAGCAACATAGTTATCAGTACTGAATTTTGAAACTTATTTGTAGTAACAACAAAGATCATGGTAAGAATGTCAGAGAAGTCAAGCAAGCTACCTGATTAATAAAAGTCAAAATTCGAAAAAAAAAAAATATAGAGGGATCACATCTGAAAGACTATTGCCTTCAATAAATTAAAACTATGCATGATCAAATCATACAAACATTGAGTTAGTTACTGAAAATTTTAGTTAAATTCCGAAAAAATAAAGAGAAATCAAATCTTAAGAATTTCAATAAACTATTAAAACCACCTACCTAAACTTTGTAAAAGAACATTTCACTTTTTCATCAAAGTCTAATTAATTAAAGAAATCCAAAATTCATATCATCAAGAAAGAATCCTTCCTTCTTCGGTCAAAATTTTTACTTCAGGCTGAAATTTAATTTAATTAAGATGAGCCCAAGAACATAAAAAAAAAAAGGCTTTAACTTTGACACGAATAATAAAATATGCTATTTTATTGCAATTAAAGGAAACAATATGAGAAATCATAATATCAAATAAATCTCTATATCTTAAAAGGAGGGAAAATGGCTGGTATT